>VZRJ01001597.1:52229-62924 GCA_013397565.1 Ptilonorhynchus violaceus
GGACGTGGCACGGCTCGGCGGGGTTGGGCTCATGGGGGGTTCTGTGTCCCCAGGCTGTGGCACCAGCTCACTCTGCAGGTGCTGGACTTCGTGCAGGACCCCTGCTTCGCCCAGGGAGATGGGCTCATCAAGGTGAGCGGGCTCTTCCCAGCTTTCCTGGGGTTTTTGTACCAGGGAAAGCTCAGCCTGTGGCTTCTCTCTTTCCCGATCCCCTTGGAGAATTGCTAACCGGGGTGGATTCAGCTCCCGGCGTGTTTGGACTGGTGTGAACCTGCAGGGTCTGGGTGAAATCTCTGCTAAAATCAAACGTTTCGAGTTCAGAAGTTTCTAAGTGATTCTTTACTTCCTTCACTTAAGATTTTTATTTTAGGGAGGTGCAGGGGGATTTTTTTTTTGTCATTGCCTGTTGTAACAAGGGGTTTGCAAGTGCGGGATGGGGTGTTCACAGATGCTTCCCTTGAGCCCCTGCAGGCCTATGGGGATAGAATTAGATAAAATGGGGAGTTCTGGATTCTAAACAGTGCAGGAATTTCTGCATAGGATGCCCGATTTGTTGGGAAAATCATGGGATCCTGGAATGGTCTGGTTTGGAAGGGACCATGAGGGTCATCATGTTCCACCCTCACTGGAAGGGACACCTTCCACTAGCCCGGTTGGCTTGGAGTCCTGTCCAGCACTTCCAAGGATGTTCAGATGAGCTGAGATAGGGAGGAAATAGGGTGAGAAGCTCTGAACTGGAGCGTCCTTTGAGTGTCCCTGTCCTTATCCCCACAGCTCTACGAGAACTTCATCAGCGAGTTTGAGCACAGGTGAGTTCCTGGGGGGTCTGGGAGTCACCTGTGGGGTCTGGGGGTCACTCGAGGGGCTTGGGGGTCATTTGGGGGTTTGGGGGTCCCGTGCTGACCCCGAGCTGCTCCTTGCAGGGTGAACCCCCTGTCCCTGGTGGAGATCATCCTGCATGTGGTGCGGCAGATGACAGGTGAGTGTCCTCCCCTCTTCCTTTTGCTGTCACCTCTGGAATGTGGCCAGGGACAGGGCAAATCTTGGATGTGAAGTTACTGTCCTTCTGCTGCCTCGAGAAGGGAAAGCACTGGCTTAAAAGGTTTAAATTATTGCTGATCCCTGGAGTGGGAAGTCCACAGCTTCCCTGGAGAGGTGGCTGGTGAGGGAAAACCTGGCCTAGCTGGCAGCACCTATGGCAAGCTGAGGGTACACTATGGAAAACCCATATTCCAACCTTCAGGAATCCTGTGAAAGGTGTATTTGTAGGCTCCATGGGAGTGGCTCTGTCCAATCTATTTTTTCCTCTACTCCAGATCCCAACGTGGCCCTGACTTTTCTGGAGAAGACCCGGGAAAAGGTATGTTGGAAGTTGTTCTTGGTGCCTTGTGCCCCTGCGCAGGCCAAGGCACCGTGTGGCACCTGTGCTGGAGAACAGCACCTCTCCTCAGGGATTTCAGCCCAGGAATGTGATCACAAGTGACATGCATGGAGCACACCTGGCTGCAGGTGACACTCTGAACAGGTCCCTGTGTCCCTGCAGGTGAAGAGCAGCGACGAGGCCGTGATCCTGTGCAAAACGGCCATCGGGGCCCTAAAGCTCAACATCGGGGACCTGCAGGTCACCAAGGTGAGGGGTGGCCTCGGTTTGGAGGTTCTGGGTGCTGTGATATTCCTTGGTTATCCCAGCTCCCAGCTCAGAGGGGCTCCTGAGCTCACCAGGATGTGGGAGCTGCTTGCGGTGACCTGGGCTGTTGTTGCCTGAGCAAAGCACATGGGATTTGTCATCCTTGGCTGGTTTTAGAACCATCTTTTAAACCTAAAACGATGATTTTCATCCAGGACAGCTTTGGTCCTCCTGCAGCAGGTGCAGAGGGGTGGGTTTGGGTGTGTGTGTGTCATGGAATCCTGGAATGGTTTGGGATGGAAGGGATCTTGAAGATCACCCGGTCCCACCTGCTGCCATGGACAGGGATGCCTTCCACTAGACCAGGTTGCTCCAGCCTGGCCTCCAACACTTCCAGGGATGGGGCAGCCACAGCTTCTGTGGGCAACCTGTGCCAGGCACTCCCCACCCTCACAGGGAAGGGTTTGGCCATGATGGTGGCTTTAGCTGTGGTCACACCTGCCCTCGATGTCACCGGGGATCCCCCGGGAACGCCGTGACCCTTCGGAGCCGTGAACGCAGGCATGCTCCAGGTGCTCCTTCCCCTGTAAGAGCCAGGTCTTGCCCTTCCCAGGAGACCATCGAGGAGGTAGAGGAGCTGCTGAACACCCTCCCCGGGGTGACATCAGTGCACAGCCGCTTCTACGACCTCTCCAGCAAGTACTACCAGACGGTGGGGAACCACGCCGCCTACTACAAGGATGCGCTGCGCTTCCTGGGCTGCATCGAGGTCAAGGACCTGCCAGGTACCTCCTTTCCAGGGGAAATCCCAGTTTCCACGCTCTGTTGTACCTCCCCACCCCAAATAAATGCCCTGGCAGAGGTTTTCTCCGTGTTATTTTGGTGGTGGATCCGAGGTCTGGCTGGACCAAGGAGTGACCCCCGAGAGGAGTGACTGAGCAGGATCCTGCTCCTGAGCTGCAGCAGGGAGGGGGGAATGCCCCTGCCAGAAGGGAGAGTTTGCTCCAATTCCCAACAATCTTCACACCAGATCTATAAAGCAGCCCTTGTGTGCTGTGGTTACTGCAGACTCCTGGATTTCAGGCGGCGTGGGAGAGGATGAGGGCTGGCAATAGTTTAATGTAGGTGAGGGAGGGCTCGATAGGGCTTAAAGTGGTGCTTTATCCAAATTATTTTTGGTTTGGGTTTTTTTTTCATCCAGTTTATTTTTTGTTTGGGTTTTTTTTAATCCAAATTTGTTTTGCTTTGGTTTTCTTTTTCATCCAAATTCGTTTTGGTTTGTTTTTTCCCAGTATCAGAGCAGCAGGAGAGAGCCTTCACCCTGGGGCTGGCCGGGCTGCTGGGAGAAGGCGTCTACAACTTCGGGGAGCTGGTGAGTGCTGCCACACGTCCCTCCATCCCTGGAGCCCCAGGAGCTGGTTTTTCCCTGCTGACACCCTCCTGCCTGTCCCCTGCAGCTGATGCACCCCGTGCTGGAGTCCCTGCGCAGCACGGACCGGCAGTGGCTCATTGACACCCTCTTCGCCTTCAACAGCGGCAACGTGGAGACCTTCCAGGCCCTCAAGTCGGCCTGGGGGCAGCAGGTGAGGGCTCTGGGGCTGCTGCAGGCCCAGGTTTGGGGTTTCCAGAGGATACTTGGAACCTGTGGAGCTTTACTTCATTACCTTTGCCTCGTTCCAGGCTCTGGAGCACTGGTATAATTCTCATCGGAGCATGGGAGTGGTTATTCCATCTTGATACACATCATTAGTTTTATTTTGGCTTCCCTCTGGAGTGATTCCAGTGGAAAACAGTGGTTTTCCCTCCTGTTCTGGGGAGTGTGGGGGAAAACAGTGATGTGTTGGGTGTCACTTGCACCAGCTACACCAGGAATCACAGACATAGCAGTGGATTTGTGAGTCCACTGGCACAAATCCACTGTGGTCTCGGATTGTTTCCTGGGACCATTCCCACATGGTGGGTGGGCTGTGGTGGCCTCCTCCCTTCCAGATGAAGCCCCCCAGGGATTTATTCCTGCATGTAAGGCTCTTCTCTTCCGGGATTGGGGGAAAAGTGCAACAATGACCTAATTTGGTGCATTGTGTCCCCTCACAGCCCGATCTGGCTGCGAACGAAGCGCTCCTGCTACAGAAGATCCAGCTCCTGTGTCTCATGGAGGTGAGCTGGGATGTGCTCAGTGTGTTTGGTCACTCACCTGCAGAATCTCCTGGATTTTGCCTGTAGATGGTGCCACAGGCAGGTGCTGTGAGGGAGAGCACCTTGTGCTGGGCTGCTTGTCCCTGGTTCCAGGGGCGCTCCTTCATGGAGTGCCAGGACAAGGGGGAATGGCTTCTCTGACAGAAGGTTAGATGGGATATTGGGAAGAATCTCTTCCCTGTGAGAGTGGTGAGGCCCTGGCACGGGTTTCCCAGAGAAGCTGTGGCTGCCCCATCCCTGGAAGTGTCCAAGGCCAGGTTGGACAGGGCTTGGAGCGACCTGGGCTAGTGGAAGGTGTCCTTTCTGTGATACAGAGGAGGGGGAGAGCAATCCCTCGGGGATGGTGTGTGGAGTATGTTCCACTGTAACAAAAGACATTTAAAACACAGTTAAAAATCTCTGTTTCCCGAGGACTGAGGGTCCTTTCCCTGATGGATAACCTGAGACAGTCCCTTCCTGTCACTGGCAAGCTCTGGCTCTGTTGTCACCACACCACACTGGTGTAAAACATTCTTGTTTGACTTATTTTGGTTAAATATGAGAAATGAAGTTGCCAGTGGAGACTCAGCAGGGCAGCTTGAGGGAGACTCTGTGTGCTGTGGGAATTCCTAAAACCCTGTGGGGGTTCTTTTTCTCCCTGGATCCAGATGACTTTCACCCGCCCGGCCAACCACCGCCAGCTCACCTTCGAGGAGATTGCCAAGAGTGCCAAAGTCACTGTCAACGAGGTGAGTTTGGGGTTAGACACACTTGGGAATGCCCAGGTTCTGGAGCTCTAGGAGTGTCTGGATAGACCTGAATCACACAGAATCCCAGAGTCATTCAGGTTGGAAAAAAACTCCAAGGTCATGGAGTCCAACCTGTGACTGATCCCCAGCCCGAAGCACTGAGTGCCACATCCAGTTGTTCCTTGAACACCTCCAGGGATGGGGACTCCACCACCTCCTTGGGCAGCCCCTTCCAATGCCTGACAGCCCTTTCCATGAGGAATTTCTTCCTGATGTCCAACCTGAACCTCTCCTGGTGCAGCTTGAGGCCGTTTCCTTTTGTCCTGTCCCTTGTTCCCTGGGAGAAGAGCCCGACTCCCACCTGCTGCCTGGGGACAATTGGGCTCTGTTGGCTTTTTCCAATTGCCTTGTTCTTCCTGGGATTTCAGAGAAAAGAAAATAAATCTAGTCTTAGGGAAAAAGAAGTTAAAAAAAACCTAAAACCCCCTAAAATACAGTTTTAGGGAAAAGTTTTAGGGAAGAATATCTCTATGTTAAGATGTCCAGTCTCGAGGCATTTCTGTCACCTGAGAGGGGACAGGTGTGGGAGCTGCTGCCCTGGATTTCTGAGGGAATCTCATGTGAGGACGCCAGGTTTTATTCATCTCACGGGGGAAACGGGGCGATTTCCGTCATTCCCCGGAATTATCCGTGTTCCCAGGTGGAGCTGCTGGTGATGAAGGCGCTCTCGGTGGGGCTGGTGAAGGGCAGCATCGACGAGGTGGACAAGAGGGTGCACATGACGTGGGTGCAGCCACGGGTGCTGGACCTGCAGCAGGTGAGGGCCGCCAGCGCCACCCGGTTTGGGGTGAGGTGGCCTGGGAAAGGGAAGAGGAGCGCGTGGAATTCCAGCTGCAAACGATCCCTTCAGTGCGTTTCAGTTTAACTGTTGCTGATTTGCTGGCAGGAGCTGTTACTCCCAGAATCCCGGGGTGGTTTGGGTTGGAAGGGACCTTAAAGCCCATCCAGTCCCACTCCCTGCCATTGGAGCAACCTTCCGCTCTCCCAGGTTGCTCCAAGCCCCTTCCAGCCTGGCCTTGGGCACTTCCAGGGATGGGGCAGCTCCCTTTGTCCATGTGTGGGGTTTTGAGGAGCGGTTTGGGATCTCGGGCTTCAGTGTGTCCCTGAAGGAGCCCTGTGGGCATTCCCGGGAGCTGAGACACTCATTCCCGTGGCCTTGCCTTGCAGATCAAGGGCATGAAGGACCGCCTGGAGTTCTGGTGCACGGACGTGCGGAGCATGGAGATGCTGGTGGAGCACCAAGCCCACGACATCCTGACATAGAGGGCCTGGCACTGCCCCGGGAGAGTGATTCCTGCTGCTCCTGAGGCCGGCAGCACTCAGACCACTGACTGCACTGAATCCATGGAGGGGTGGGTGGGAGCGGCCTGGGATGCGGTTCGGAGGAGGGCGAGGACGTGGCCTTTTGCTGTGTGACCCTTCGGTGCTCGAGTCAAAGCGTTCCCTCTGCTGGCACGAGTGGCTCTGGTCCCTGATCCCAGAGCTCCGTCCTGGCGGGATGGATCATTCCCGGTCCCTCCTGCCTCCAGCTGCTGCGGGAGGGTGGGATCCTGGTACGGGATCCCAGGGGTCTTGGCCTTAGGGGGCACAGCCTGTCCCGCTGCCCTCTCCCCCTGCCCCTGCAGCAGCCCGAGGCAGCATTCCCCAGATCCTCTTCCTCCCTTGGCCCCCCTTCCCTCCGCCCCTCCTCGTCTGCAGTAGAGGGAGTGTTTGCTCCATCCAAGGGTTTTCCCGGGATTCCCGCTTAGTGGGTGTGTCCGTACACTTGAGGGGGTGGTTGTCTTTCACCAACGCTTTGTGCTCAGGTGAGGTGCAGTGGCATTGCCGGAATAAACGTCTCTGCCTTCCCTTTTTGGGAATTCTGTGTCGTCTCCATCCCTGGCAGCTGCGCTGCCGATCCCTTTGAAAAGGTGTTTTTCCATGGTCAGTCCTTGCTATTTTTGGGATTCAGGAGCTTTCCTCATCGGTTTGGTTCTCTGGTGTCGCTAGCAAACGGCACTGCTGGAATTTTTGTGCTTTTCCTGCTTTTCCTGCCTTGACTGAGGGTGTAAATCCAGCAAGGGAAAGAAGGAAGCACGTGGCTGATGCCAGACTGGTATAAGCCCACAAATGTCTCACACAAGGGAGATTGAAACTTTGGAAAGCAGGAAAAAATGGAATTGCTGTAGTCTGGATCTGCTCACCTTCCTCCTGCTGCTCTCCAGGCCCTTCTGGCCAAAATTCCCACCTGGATGGGGTTTGTTCAATGCCCAGTGCCTGCCTCTTCCCTGCCCAGGCATTGGGTTTGACTTCCCCAGTTCCTGGTGGCCTTTTACTGACTTCAGGGGAGCGTGTGGAAGAGATAAGTGTTCTGATCAGGAAAATATTCCCTCTATTTCCTAGTTAAGGACAGAGAAAGGCTTTAAGGAGCACAGTCTCCTTCCCAGTGCCGTGTCAGATCTCACCCTCGTTCCCAGGGCTGTGTCACTGTACTTTGGGAGATAAAGGAGACTTCACTGGAGTCACTGAGTTGTGGGGCTGCTCCTGCTTGAGATCAGCATAAAAAACCCGGGAATGCCACTGTGGGAAGCAGTAACAGCTTCTCCCAGGAGGATTCCAACAGCTCCCATGCTGTGGGAGCACTCACCTGGCTGTGAAGCACTGAGCAGCTCCTGGGAATGGGGGTCGGATCTCCAGAACTGTGACAGCTCCAGAGGTTTTTCCAGGATGTCTAGAAGTACCACTCGCTACCCAACCCTCCCCGTGTGCTGGCTGCTTCCCTGACACAGGTAGTTTGGGATGTGGTGGGTGGAAAGGCCCTTCCTGCAGGGAGGGGAGCGGGCAGGTGTGCAGCCCCCAGCCCATGGGGCTCTTTTAATGTCATTTCCAGCCTTTGGAGTGTTTTCCTGCCAGGAGTTTACCTTGGATGGGCTTCCTTGCTCGTGCTGGGAGAGGTGACTGGGGGCATGCAGTGGTAAAGGCTCCAGAGGGAATGTGCCTTCCCATTGGAGCCTGCTGCCAGCCCTCGAGGGAATGCTGTGGGCATGGCTCTGGATCATTCCCTACAGGCACCCCCATGGATGAAGCAAACCCAAGGAGCTGAATGCAAACGTGGATTTTAATGAGCAGGCTCGGGGGCTTCCATCCCGGCCAGGGTCTGTCCCGAGGCCTCTTCCCTTGGGATTCCCTGCTCCCGGCACTCCTCACTCGGGCCGGCTCTTGTAGTGCTCCACGTTTGCCAGGACCCAGGCTGTGGGCAGCAGGAAGGAGACCAGCATGGCGCTGAAGGCGATGGCCTGCTCCTGAGGGGGAGAGGGATTGGGAATCAGTGGGGTGGCTGTGCCGCAGCTGCTGCCGTCAACGCCACACACCCAGCTCGCTTCCCAGCGCCCTTCCCAGCCCTGTAGGGCCACCCTGGGGCTCTGGAGGGAGGTTTAGGAAGCACTGAACTGTCCAGGCTTCTTGTTTCCATCGCTCCATGTTTCTCTGGGAAACGGGAGCAGCACGTGACCTTGAGGCTGTGGCCGGGGCCGGCAGCGTTCCTGACTTTCAGATGACTTTGGGATGGGAATTGCAGCCAGGAGCAGCCCCTCGTTTCCCTGGTGCACCGGGGCAGCGTTTGCCTGCTGCACTGGCACCTTTCTTTGGTTTATCTGCCTGGAAAAAGCAGCTCCAGGCTCCTGCAGGGCTTTGTTGCGGACCTTGGAAAGGCAGCAGGGGGAAAATCCCCCAAAGAAGTGGGGCGGAGGTGGAACCAGCCAGGATTTTGGTGGAAAGCTTCTTTGTCCCATCTTGTGTCACCCAGCCCAGGAGGGTCTGGTTTGGGGGGACTGTCCCCAGGGGGGGAGTGTCGGAGGGATTTATGGGCTCTGTGGTGACAGCAGCTCCTGTCCTTGTCCATGGGGACACCCTTTGGGGTGAGTGTCCCAGGATGGCGGACAGGGCCCGGGTCTGTCCCTTCCCCTGGGCTGCAGGGGACCCCCAAACCCCAAAGGTTAAAAAGGGGGCTGAAAGGACAAAATCAAACGGGAGCAGGAGCCAGAGGGGGGAGCAGGGCATGGACCCTGTGGAAGCATGGGCTGGAGCCTGGGAGCACATTCCTCCTTTTCCTCCCCTTCCCCTTTCGCTTTCACCCTCTCCAAAAATAATTTGGCGCTGACACGGGGGGTTTGGACCCCTCTGAGCGGGGCGTTCCCACTTTCCCAGCCCCCCCGGGATACTCACGGCAGCAGAGAGCGAGTGCTCCGGGGGGTGGAAGCGGAGCTGCGCGCGGGGGACCCGGGAGATCCGGAACGCGGCAGCCAGGAGCTGGGAGCCCCTCTGGAAAGCCCTCATGGCGCTGTCAGGGCGATCCCGCTGCTCCTCGCTCTGCAGCTGCCCAGCTTGTCACTGTCACCGCTGCCACCACGCCCCGGCCGCCCCTCCAAGGGCACGGGGAGGAACAGCCGGGCACAGCCAGGTTTTCCCAAATGGCTCGCCGCTTCATTTGTCTTCCCTTAATTGTTTTGGGAATTTTTTCTCCCTCAGCACTGCCCGGGGCTCTGAGGCCAAAAACTGTCCCCAGCCGGCACAGGGGGACATTGTGGTGCTTTGATGGAGAGCAGAGATCTCTTTTTTCCTTGGAGCAGACCTTTTCCCTCGGAGCAGGACTCTTCCTCCGGAGCAGAACTCCTCTCCCTGTGGACTTTTTAAACTTTCTAATGCTCAAACCACCAGTCAGTGAGAGAGGACTTTCTGGGGAAGGCTATTTCCATATTCCTCTGACGAAGGGAAGGAAGTGGGGCTCATGCCAGTGGGATCAGCTGGGGAGGGAACTGCTTGTCCCGGTGTGCCAGCGGCTGCTGGAGGGGGGATCCAATGCCCCAGAGCCCCCATGGATGCCCATCCACTCTCCAGGGGATGGACATTCCTGCCCCTGCCACGCACTCAGCCCATGCCAGGACCAGCTGCTGGTTGTGAGGAGCAAACAAAAGGCCAAATGAGTCCTGCTGGGGCACAGTTGGGATTAGACTCTGGAATACAGGAGCAGAGCTGGAAGCAAGAGCTACTGCTTGGGCTCTGCCCTTTGTCAGGGTCTTCCCAGGGCATCCCTGGGGCATTGGCAGCTGCAGGACTGACCCAGCCAGGATCCACGGGGGCTTTTCCATGGATTTACAGCGGAGCACAGATGTGTGATGCCAATCCTGTAAGTGCTGGATTGGGCAATACAATAATCTCTGTGAGCACCGGGGCCGGTGGCTGCTGGGAGAGGCCAGTGGTGCCTGGCTGCAGCTCCATCCCTGGATCCCTGGCCCACCAGGATGGGACCAGCTGGAAGGGGCTTTGAAGAGTGTGCCAAAGGCAAAGTCCAGATGTGTTCCCCCTGGAAACGGGCGAGGGGAAAGGTCAGAGCGTGGCTGGGGACGGGGAGGTCAGTGGGGTGTGCTGCTAAGCCGGCTCTCTGCCCGTGGCTTTGGGATCATAAATCAACTCGGTTTTCCTCTTTCAGTTCCTCCTTCCCCAGGCACGGGGCAGCCCCAGGAGTGCCACGCTCCCACTGCAGGCACCGAGCTCAGCTGGACAAACACCTGCGTGTCCCAGGATCATTTTCCTAACCCCTTCTTTTTAAGGAGAGAGGGGGAAAAAAAAAAAGCCATTTCCTTCCTCCTTTCTCGGTTGGGCAACTTCCGTCCTTGCCTGCAGCAGCCTCTCCCCGCCTGCCCGGGCTCGGCTCGCCCCGGGACGGAAGGCAAGACCCACCTCCTCCCTTCCGCACCCCTGGGCTCGGGCTGGGTCGGGATTTTTAACGTTCCCGGGGGCAGGATTTTCCTCGCGGTCCAGTCTCGGTGAGGAAACCGAGCTGAGCCTGAGCATGGCTGCTGTCGGGGAGGGATTTGGGGGCTGGGCACCCTCCTCGCCCCTGTTGCATTCCCAGCTCCACTCGGAGTCTCTCGGAGCCTCATGCCATCCTTCCTGTGTTTTTCCAGTGCCCGGCATTGCCAGCAGCCAGCTCCCTTTTGTCAGGGGCTGTTCACACGTGGCTGCATCTGCATGTACCTTTAGTCTGGAATTGTCTGGCTGTTTGTACACGACACTTGAATATATTTTCATGTGTAAATCGATGGG
>VZRJ01001597.1:79920-94069 GCA_013397565.1 Ptilonorhynchus violaceus
AGGGCCGCGCCCTGCGCCTCCCCTTCGCCTACGGCAGAGGTAACGGGGCAAGGGGGGTCCCCGGCAGCCCTGGGAGCGGGGCCTGGGGGGGCTTTGGGGGTCCCCAAGGGCGGGCGAGTGCCCCTCGCCACGCCGGGGTACCGGAGCACCCGGGGTTTGGGGGTCCCCAGGGGGTGGCGGGGCTCCCCCCGCGCTGGGCTCTCGGAACACCCGGGGTTTGGGGGTCTCCAAGGGGTTTGGGGGTCCTCCGGCACGCTGGGGCCCCAGAGCACCCCCTCCGGGGTGGGACCCCCCCCTTCCCCGCGCTGGCTTCGCGTCCCGCATCCCTCGCGTGGGTTTGGGGCGAGCGGGACCCCTCCGTGGGCTCCACGGCCCGGCGTTGGACCCCCGGGAGAAGGGGACACCCGGGAGGGCCCCCAAAGCGGCCGGGGTGTCCATTGTCCCCCCTCGAGCGGCTCCGTCCTCATTTTTCCACCCGCTGCCTTGGCTGCGATGACAAAGAGGCCATTTATAGGCGCTCGCCGCTGCTGGAAGCGGCAATCCCTTCTTTCCCATCCCTTTCCCAACCTTCCCGTCCTTTCCCAAGCCTCCCCATCCCATCCCAACACTTTTCAGCCCATGCTTTCTCTACTGTAAAAAAGTAGAGGGGGAAAAAAAAAAAAAGAAAATTCCGTTCTCCTCCCGCCCTCGGGTAGCGGCCGGGATGCATTCCGGGATGCTCCGGAGGGACAGGTGCCCTGAGGTTCTGCTTCGTGTCCGGTCGCTCCCGGTTTTCCCGTGGCAGACCCCCGCGGGCTGCTCGGGGGGACACAAAGGGACACGGAATATTTGCTGGGTGAAACTTGAGCCGCGGCGTTCCTGGCGGGACTGACCTCGCCCGGCGCGTTTTGTCCCAAAAAAAATGAGACGGGAACGGGATTTAGTGCTTGTGGACGAGGGAAAAGGCTTTCCCGAGTGGGTCGGGGTGGTCCCGGAGGTTGGCAAAGCTTCCTGGCTGGAAAACCCAAAGTTTCCGAGCGGAGCAGCAGCATGATCCTGCAAATTTTTGGGCCTTATGGTAAAATCGGGAAATCGGGATAATGCGAACGAGCGAGGCAGGAAATGAGGCTGCTGAGGGAGGGGGGGGCGCCGGGGGCTGCCGGCTCCCTGCGGGATCCTGCTCGGTGGCAAAGCCACTGTGTTCCCGAGGGATTCTCCCGAGGGGCTGCCCTGGGTTCCCACCGTTATCCCGAGGTGCTTCCCCATGTCCCCGCCGTTATCCCGGTGTTTAGGAGGGCCGTGTCTGGCCTCTGGCCGGACCAGCAGCCGCGGGCAGGGGGGAAATGGCATGGGATCACTGTCCCTGTGGATGGATGGCTGGGAAAACCATGGATCGGGGTCCCCCTGGGTGTTGGGGTGCAGTGGTGCGAGGGTGAGCTGAGGTTTTCCTGCGGGGAGGATGCACAGGGATGCTGTGTGCCAGGATGTTTTCCTGGCAGGTGCCTATTCCTGCTCTCCCTACGTGCCCTGCATCCCGGCTGGCCCTCCAGGATGCTCCAAAGGGAAACCAGAGGTTTTGCTGTGGAAGTGAGGGGATACCCAACCCCACTCTGGATCGCAGTGTGGCCGAATGGATGCAAGCCGGGAGTGAGGGGCACTGGAATTTGGAATTGGGAACAGGGTCTCTGGGAGGTGGGGAGGGTTTGGCCGTGCACAGATGGACCCTCATCCTGTTGCTGCCAGGGTGGGAGAGCCAGGGAGTGGTTTATTTGGAAAAATATTGAATGGAGGGGGAAAAAAAACCCCAACAAAACAACCCAAATATATCAGGGGAAATAAACCACATGAAAGAAAAAACTTGGTTTAAGGGTTTGGGGGAGAGTTTAGGGGAAGAGCATCACCCGAAGTGTCTGTGCACAAAAAGGAGTTTGGAGATGACTTTTGGATTTGGCCACCATGAGCCAGGACCTGTCTGTCTGTGCCAGCGGTGCTGCTGGGTTAATTAACAAGGAAAAAGGTTAATTGCTCATTAAACGGGGTGTCAGCGAGCAGCTGGACGCTCTGGAGGCTGCAGGTGCAGGGCATGAGGGTTTTAGGCAGTTTTGGGGCATGTAAAGTGGGGAAGGCCCAGCCAAGTGGGATTGGGAGCACAGTGAAGGCATGGGGAGATTATCCCGGGGGTCCGTGTGTCCCCTTGGCGGTGACACCTGGAGCTGGAGCATCCAGGGGCTGGGAGCTGTGCTGGTCCCAGATGAAACACCCCCCCTTTCCCTGATCTTCTCCAAGTAGATAATTACCCTTCTCTGCCTAATTGAACACACGGATTCCTCACTGGAAATAATGAGGCCATTACGGTGCTCTCCCGGCTGGAAACCGCGCCGAGTCAATGGGGTGGAAATGCGGATGCGCCAGGTGGAAAGGGGAGAAAAAAAGGGATAAAAAAGCCGAAAAGAAGAGGAGAAAAATGATAAAAAACCCTTAAGGTGACTCATAGTTGGGTTGTGAGGCTGGGGATTCACTGGGATGTAGCATGGAGGGTGTTGGCAGTGCTGGAGCGAGGTTTTGCTGGGATTTGGGATTGGGGGAGCACGGGAACTGGTGCTCAAGGGTGCTAAAGCCAATTCGTGGATGAAACGGGGCTGTCTGGGGAGGAAAAGCCCCTCTTGAGGCTGGGGAGCAAAAGCCTCTGCTGGACACAGTGTGGCCCTGGTCACCTCTTTGCCATGGTCCAGAGAGCTCCCAAAACTCCCTGATCCCGAGGCAGCGACAGGATGGGTGCTCTGTGCCTCCCCCCAGGGACCCGTCTTTGGGGGTCCCACAGGCAGGGCGAGCAGGAGGGAGAAGGTTTGGGATAGCGTGTCCCTCTGGGATCCGTCTTGGCAGATCCTTTGATTTTAATTGGGAGGCTGGAATGCTGCAGCCTGCCTTGGGGTTCGTCCCTTTTGTCAGGGATGCCGGGAGCAGGGAGGGAAGAGGATGAGAAGAGCCCTTTGAAGATGAAGGGCAGCAGGATTTGCCAGGGGGCTGAGAGCTGCTTTTCTTTCTCCTGGCATTGCCCTGCTCTCCTATCCCTGCTAGGAAAGGCTGTTCTCCCTGGATGGACCCACACAGGGTCCCAGTGCCAGGGAAAGCAGGTCCCATCGCTGCTGCCGAAAGGGAAGTTTGAAGCTGGGGGAATGGGCTGGTTTGGGTGTTACTGGGACTCTTTTTCCATATGGGAAGCCCTGCAGCCCTCGTCTTCCTCACCAGGCTGCCCTGGGCTCCTTTTCCTGCTCCAGATGGGACATGCCTATTTTGGGTTTTTCAAAGGTGAAAATTTGGCTCTTCAAAGGCAGAAGTAGCTTTGAGCCACCCCAGGGGTGGCACCTGTCCCCAGCCTGGCTGTGACCCGGCCCCCTTGGCACCCAGAGGGTTCCCCAAAACCACCCCTTGAAGCCAGGGGAAGTGGGGAATGTCAGGGCTTTTCCCGAGCACCTGGAGCTTTATCCATCCCATCACTGCCCCGCTTCTCCCCTCCATCCCTTCCCTGTGCCGTGCTGCAGCT
This sequence comes from Ptilonorhynchus violaceus, assembly GCA_013397565.1. Classification (NCBI taxonomy): domain Eukaryota; kingdom Metazoa; phylum Chordata; class Aves; order Passeriformes; family Ptilonorhynchidae; genus Ptilonorhynchus; species Ptilonorhynchus violaceus. The sequence continues at coordinate 83,444 of VZRJ01001597.1, forward strand.
GGGCCTCTCCAGAGCTGCTCCTTGGGAAGGGGCGAGCAGCCCCCCGGGCCTTGGCACTGGCAGGACTGAGGGATTTTGGCTGGATGAGGAGGCAGGTGGGAGCCAGCTGCTGGAACAGGCTGGAAGGCTGGAACTGGGATGGCGACCCAACAGGCAATGGGATGTTTTTGGGGCTGGAGGGCGCTGGATGCGCAGTGAGGGAAATGGGGGAGGTCTGGGGGCTGTCCAATGCCGGGAGGGATTTGAGATCCTGAGTGTGAGCGTGGAAGTGTCGGAGCCGCCTCTCCTGGTGGGTGTTTGTCAGCTGGAGCGGTCTCATGGCAGCTCCGTCGCCAGCCAGAGCGATTCCGCATCGATTTCCATGGATCCAGCCGAGAGGGCTGTCACAGGAGCGGGAAAGCTGTGGGGGAGGCAGGAAAAATCCCCCTCGCTCCTCCAGTTCCCTCAGCAAGGCAGTGGCAGGTCCCAGCGGTGCCCGAGGAAGGCAGGGCAGGGCGGGAGTGTGCCCAGGGTGGTCACAAGCCCCATTCCCATCGATCCCATGGGGTCACCCGGCCCGTGCCACCACCCTCGGTCCGGGTGTCGTGGCCGGGATTCGTGTCCCGTGTTTTTGTGGCACTGACAGGAGGGGGATTTGTGATGTCGATTCCTGGCTGGCTAATTATAATCGCTTAACATCTCCTGGAGGGAGGCTCCCCTGCTCCGAGGCCGCGTCTGCGCCCGGGGTGGGGGGGGGAAATTTGGGAATGGAACCTCTGGGTTTACCGGAGGCTCTGCCTCTGCTGCCACCTCTGCTGCAGCTGTGCCGGGGTTTAAATGTCACCTCCCTCGGCGTGGCAGGGCTGGGAAAGGGGCCAGGAGGAACCCCGGCAGGGAAGAAAGGGGCTGTGTTCGGGGCCGGGCAGGAGGGAGGCGGGAGGCGGGATGTGAAAGGCTCTCTGTGCTTCCCGGCGGAGTTGCGGGGCCGCGATAACGGGAGGCGCTTCTCCCATGGGAGGCGTCGCTCCGTGCCCTGCGTGGGTCCCTCATATCCCTGGCCTTCTCCTGGGGATGAGGATCCTGGCTGCCTGTCTGGAGGCTGCTGTGACTCAGAGCTGGTTTGTGCCTCCTGCCCCCTCCTCGCTGCTCCCGAAGCGTCAGTGTCGCTCCAGGGAAGAGCTTTCAGTGCTTCCATCCCATCCCGCAGCCAGTGGGTCCCTGCTCCTTCCCATCCCTCTCCCACCCTCCCTGGTCCTTGGGGGAGGCTGGCTGAGGGTCTGGACGCAGCAGTGCTGCTGTGCATCCCGGCGGGATGCTGGCAGGAGCTGGACCCCTCCTTCCTCCCAGCGCCTCCTTTTCCCTCCTCTTCTCCTACCCCTGAGCCGCTCCTCCCGTAGGGCTGGGGCCAAAGGGGCTCGGGATTTTCGGGAGCAGTGATGCTCGTTGGCACAAGGTGCTGCCCTTCCCCACCACTTATCCCCATGGCACTGCTTCCCAGTTTCCTGCAGCCTCACCAGCAGTTGGATGTTTGGCTCAGGCTGCCCTTCACTTTCCTCTCAGATATTGAAATTGCCGGGGAATTGCATGGAAGCCTGGGAGCCTTTTCTGGGGCTTTGCTGGAGCTTTTGCTCCTCCCTGGATGTGGGAGCCCCTCAGAAGGGATGGGGAACGAGCAGGGTTCTGGTGGCTTTGGGTCCTGGCAGCTCCAAGGATGGGCCTGCCCGGCTTGGATGAACTCCTGTTTTTTCCCCACTTTGCTCCAGTTTATATCCAATAATCCCCCACCAGTTCACTGGGCCCAGTCCTGGCAGGGAGGAGAGCGCAGTGGGGTGGCCACATCCAGCCATCCCTGTGGATGCAGCAGCCAGAGATTGTGCTGGCTCAGCTTGGCTCACCTGGCCCCGGGCTCTGGCGAATCCCACGGGATCCCATGGGAGACAGGTTTATCTCCTCCGAGGCTGGGAGAGACTCCCTGTGTGCATCCCAGTGCTGCATCCCAGCCCTGGGCAGGTCCCTTGGAAGCGCTGAGCTCCTTGTGGCTGCGGTGAATCCACGGATCACTGTGGTGGGAATGACGCTGTCCATGTGTGGAGTGCAGGAGAGGAGCGCTGGCTCCGGTCCCACTGCTCCAGAGGGAGGGAAGAAGGATGGATGCGGGAACGGAGCTGGGCGAAGGGAGGGGGCGGCCGGGGGAGCTGCCAGGAGCGAGCTGGGGCTGCCAGGGGCTGAAGAATGGCTGAGAGCAGAAGAAGGGGCTTTAGAGCTTAATTTCCTGTCCCTGCCGTGGGGATGGGATTTGTGCTGCCATCTCCAAGGAGACGCCGGCTGCGCGGCCGCTGGAATACTAATGGTGCAGGAGGAGTGTGCCGGGGGGCTCCGGGCACCCCGAGCCCCTCCTGCCTGTGGCAGCCACTGAGGCTCTTTCATTTTGGGGTGTGGGGCCCCCTAGGTCTTGCTGGTGGTGGGAAGGAGGGTGTGGAGAGGCAGGGACATCTTTCCATATCCTCGGGAAGGGGCTGGTGACCCCTTTTCCACAATTCCCATGGCAAGGGGTCACCGCTTGGAGCATCTGGGGCTGCCTCTGGTTGCCACGTGGGGCTGGCTGGTTTTTGGGGACTCACAGGTGTTTGTGGGGGCGGCTCTTGGACGCCCACCTGTCCAAGCATTGCCTTGAGCTTCCCCGGATCCCGGGTTGAACTGCGGAGCCGTGCGCCGGCAGCGGCGGTTGAACCGCGAACTCCCCCCGTCCCACCGCGTTTTGGGGTGGCAGAGGAAGGGGGATGTGCCCCCTGAAATTTTCCCAGTCTGCACAGTTGTTTTGAGGGGAGTGGGGGCAGGCAGGGAGAGGCGTGTCCCCAACAGGAGGAGCAGTGCTGGGATGGGGGCCGTGGCCTGACCCCTCTCCGCTCCCCTCGCAGATGGCGAGAGGCCGGGGGAGGTGACGGATCCCGGGAGGCGGCCGGCGGCGGCATCGGCGCGGCGCAGGAAAGCCGAGGATTCCAGCGAGAGCCGCGAGGAGGATCCGATGGTAACGGGGCTGGGAAGGGGCCTGTGGAGGTCACTGGTCTGAGAGCAAAGTGCTCCGAGTCTTGTCCAGCTCAGGGGATCCAAGGATTCGGGGGGTACGAGCTCTGGTTCTGCCCAGCAGCCTTCATGGTGGATAACCCCCCCACAATATCCTGCTGAAACTGGGTGGGATATCCCACCCAGTATCCCGCCCAATATCCCACACCCTGCTCTGTGTGCCCTGTCACACCTTCCCTGAGAAGGGTCTGGCTTCATCTGCTCTGCAATTCCTGCTTTTCTGGGCAAAGCCACCTTCTCCCTGTGTCCTCTGCTCTGTCCCGGACCGGGGACCCACCACAGCCCGGGTGGAGCCTCCAAGCAGGAGACACTTGGAATTGCAGCCACAAGGACACCCTGCTGTCCCTGTCCAGGCTGTCGTCACCAAGAGGTCTTGGAGCAGGGAAGCCATGGGGTATTCCCTGCCCATCCCATCCACATGCCACTCCTCAGAAATCAGGGACAGAGGGACAGAGGAGGGATCTGAGGTGCCTGGAGGAGGCACAGGCCAGTGCTGGGTGAGGACAGAGGGCACAGCAGGAATCGCATCCTGGCTTTTCCTGGGAGGAGGGCGAATCCTTCCAGCACGCAAAACCCTCCCTCGTGAGGTCTTCCAAGGGCACTGCTCCCTCCTCCGGGACACTGATGAGTTTGTTTAGGTAGTTTGCTAATTATTTCCCTGGCACTGAGCATCCTGATGGGGCTGTGCCGTGGTGACAGTGCCGTGTCTGCCCCGGGAGGGGGGGATGAGGAAGAGGGGGAGGCTCTGGAGGGGCTGAGGAAGAGGGGAATGCTCTGGAGTGGCTCCAGAAGTGCCTGGCTCTTCCTTGCCACCCCTCAGCAAGCTGGAGGCGGGTGAGTGCTCACTTAATCCCTCTGAATTATGAGACACAAGCAATGGGATTAACCTAATCCCCTTTAAAGGAAGAGGGGGAGTGGAGGGATGTCCCGCTTCCTCTGCTCAGGGCGTAGGGATCACCTCTGTTCTTTGGGGGCCAGAGCCCCAAAATTCCAGCAGCCCCCAAGAGTGGCCAAACGTTTCGGATGAACAGAAAACTTCACAGTTTTGGGGAAGTTTTGGCAGAGGAAGGGAAACAAGTTCAGCTGGAACGTTTTGGAACTGCTGCCTGCGACACCTTGCCAATGTTTTTGTGCCTCCTCCTGCTCCCCTCTGCCGTGAGCTGGGAAATCTTTTGCCTCTGTTTGGCAACTCTCAGCATCCCAAATGAAGTGTTTAGGTCGTGGAATCCTGGAATGGTTTGGGTTGGAAGGGGCTTCAAAGCCCATCCAGCTCCACCTGCTGCCATGGGCAGGGACACCTTCCACCAGCCCATGTTGTTCCAAGCCCCTGGCCTTGAACTTTTCCAGGGATGGGGCAGCCACGAATTCTTTGGGCAGCCTGTTCCAGGGCCTCACCACAGATGCAGGGAGACATCCTGCCAGCAGAGGATGTGCTGTCCCTGATTGCCCATCCCAATCCCTCTGTTCCTCCGCAGAACGACGGGCAGGACGTGGACGGCTGGTTTTCCAGAGGCCACCATTCCCACCGAGCCACCGCCCGCCCCAAACTCAACCTGACCAAGCAGCCTCTGCCCTGGAACGAGCAGGTGGGTGGGCAGGGAGCAGCCCAGGGTGGGGATGGAGGAGGAGGAGCCCCACTCAGCTCCCTCTCTGTTCCCACAGTACAAGGGGAAGGCAAACCTGCACGTCTTCGAGGACTGGTGTGGCGGGGCCGTGAGGCACCTGAGGAAGAACCTCCATTTCCCACTCTTCCCCCACGTGAGTCCCAAGGGGTCAGAAGGAGGATCCACCCCTCCCTCCCTCCTTTCCTGGGTCTTTGCTGGCCCTTGGCCTGCAGGGTTTGGCTTGGGGAGGTGATTCCCAGCAGGAGGGAGAGGTGGGTGGCGACGGGAGCCCGGGATGACACGGATGAGGTGTTCCATGGCCGTCTCCTCGCTCGGCAGACCCGCACCACGGTGAAGAAGCTGGCTGTGTCTCCCAAGTGGAAGAACTACGGGCTGAGGATTTTTGGCTACATCCATCCCTTCAAGGATGGTGAGTGATGGAGCGTGGCCTTTTCCCCCATGGAGCAACGTGGAGATGCTGCGTCCCTCCCCTTCCTGGCCACACGAGGACAGAAAAGCTCTTGGAGATGGTCCCCAAATCCTGGCTCCCGGACAGGAGGGTCCTGCTGGAGCCAAGACCTTTTTCCCTGTGGCTTTGAAGGGAGGTAAAGGGGTTGGGCAGCTGATCCCATCCAGGACAGAGCCACAACATGGGGTCTGGGGTGGCCCCATCCCTCTTTCCCCACCTCACCACGAGGCACAGGGACTGAGCCCACGCCACCAGGGTGTCCCTCCGTGGTGACCCTCTCCTTGGCTCTCCGCAGGGGATTTCCAGTTTTCCGTGGCGTCGGATGACAACTCGGAGTTCTGGCTCAGCTCCGACGACAGTCCCTCCAACTCCCGGCTGGCCGCCTTCGTGGGCAAGGTACGGCCTCAGCTCTCCTCCTTTGCCTGCTCCAGGGGACAGGATCCGTGTGGGATCCATGTGTGGCTGTGCTGGAGGCAGCTCTCCTGCTTTTCTGCTCCTCTGGGAATGCTCTCCCTGGCCAGGCCTGGCTTGGCTTCCGAAGGAGCCCCTTGGTCCCTTCTTGGTTGGAGCTGCCAAAGACCAGGAGATGCAATATTTGTTCCTGGCTTTTCCTGGGTATAATTCCTATAACGGGAAGCTGATGGGCTTTGGTGTGGTGTCCTGCTGCTCTCATGCTCCTCCTTCCTTCCTTCCCAGCTGGGCACGGAGTGGACAGCGCCGGGAGAGTTCACCAAGTTCAGCTCCCAAGTGTCCAAGCCCCTACGGTGAGTGTGTCCTTGCTCATCCCATGGGAGGGAATTGCTGGCTCTGACTGCTTCTTCCTCCCTGGGAGGCGCCCCCAGCCGTGGTCCCTTCCCAAAAGGCTGGGGGCTGGGCTGAATCCCAGATCCGTGGTGGATCCCCGAGGTGGGGACAGGGGTGCCCCGGTGTCCCCCCCGATCCCACAAAGCCCCTCAGCAGTGGGATGGGGGAGCAGACACCCACCTGGGCTCCCCCTCTCCTTGCCCCAGGAAGGTTTGCCCACCCGTGGGCGGGGCAGGGAGGCTTTCCCAGGCTCTGAGCGCTGTGTCCCCTCCCCTGCAGCCTCATGTCCTCCCGGCGTTACTACTTCGAGCTGCTCCACAAGCAGGACGACCGCGGCTCGGACCACGTGGAAGTTGGGGTGAGTAAATGCCCCCATGCCAGGCTCCTTCCGGGACCAGAGAGCAGGGAGAGCCCAGAGCAGGCGGGTCCCACCTTGCTGGCTGCATCCCGGCAGCGGGAGAGAGGTGGCCGAGGCCATGGAGCGGTTCCCTCTTTTCTTTTCCCCCCACCCTTGGACTTGCCGTGAGTTTCGAATCTGGACTTGCCTGCGCTGGCAGCAGAGCCCTGGCCGAGCCTGGAGCGTGTGCCAGGGGCTCGGGCTGGCGGAGGGGAAGGTGTTGGCTCGTTAGCAAAGGTTCCCTTTCTCCCAAGAACTCATTAATCACCGGAGCCCAAGCGGTGCCAGGGAAGCATCAGGGAGGCCGGCACCACCCCTTCCTCCCCATCCCCTCCATCCCGATAAGATCTGCGTTTCTTCGGGCAAAAACAAATAATGGGGAAAACAAATAGATGGGGGGAGATGTTTCTGAGATGGGATGTTTTCGCTGGAGGGAGGGAGGGAGGGAGCGGAGGCTCTCTCAGCCGTGCAGAAAAACCTCTCAGCTGTGCAGAGGGAGACAACAACAACATCCACAACAAAAGCAGGACCCTGATGCGTCTCGCCCCGGGGGTGTTGAAGGGCTTGTCCCGACAGAGGCTCCAGACCGGCTTTTAAAATGCTGGAGTGAAATCAGGGCAGGCAGCTCTGGAGACCCTCTTAAATCAAGGCAAACTCTTCTTTATAGAGCACTGGAGCAAGGGAAGGAGTCCTCTGGCCACAGGACTTGTGGCAGTCCCAGAGGGAAGCACCACGAGCCTGTATCCCACCCCCAGGAGCCTTTCTCTCTCTAACTCCACAGGGATTCCTGCTAATCCCAAACCCTGTTGGGTAATGGCGGGGAATGGGGCAGGATCAGTCCTCTCTCTTGCTCCTCTTCTGCAGGGAAGTTCCTGGGAGCTGCATCCTGACCAGGATGGAGCCATCCTGGACAGGGAGGACCCATCCTGGGGTGTTGGGGTTGGGCAGCTGCATCCCGATCCCCTGCCGCCCTCCTGCTCATTCCCCATCTCCTTTCGTTTTTTCCCAGTGGCGAGTTTTCCTCCCCAGCCTGAAGTTTGAGGTGATTGACTCCTCCTACATCTCCCTGTACACAGGTAAGGGCCAGGTGCCTCCTGCAGCCACAGCCAGCGGGCTCTCCAGGGGCTGGATGTGCTGGGAGGGACGGGAACGAAAGCAGAACCTGGGAAGCTGCATCCTGGGGGGAGATCTCGGCCTCTGAGAGCTGCTGAGCTCCTGCTGGGTGTAAGGAAGGATGCAAGGGCTGCAGTGGGTAGGACTGATGCTTGGGAGCACGCTGAGACTCTCCTGGCAATGGGATGTGGAGGCAACACCCCATGGAAGCAGAGCTCTGCCGGTGCTCCAGCCTCATCCTGGCTGCCAAGACCCCGCTGGCTCCCGGGCCTGGCCCTGAGTTATGAGGAGCTGTCGTGGAAGCGGGGATGGATGGCACGAGCTGTAATTAAATCTATAGATCTCCTGCTTCCTGCCCCTGCCCTGGCAGCGGGAAAGGGCTTGATGGATGCGTCCTGCCCCGGCGCTCCGCACGGAGCGGGAGCGGTCATCATTCCTGCTCTGGAAGGTGTCGATAAGCAGGAAGGGGACAGGCAGCAGGCAGGATCCCTGGGGAGGAGAGGGATGAGGGGTGCCAGTGGTGCTGACGCAGGAGCCCATGAGATGGATGATGTGGAGATAAATCCCTGTCCCTCAGCGCCGGCTCTTTCCGCTTCTCCTTCCTGCTTCCCAGCTCCCTCAGAGCACTCCGGGGCGAAGCCGTGTCACCCCTGGGAAGCCCATCCCTGTGGCATGGGGGCTGCCAGCAGCAGGCAGAGCTCCTTCCTTCCTTCTTGCCATCCTCCCTCCCTACTGCACTTTTCCAGCCCAGCGGCAGCCAGCTGCAGGGACACATTTGGGAATTCTTTCCCTGCCACAAGCAGAAGAATTTGGGGCTCAGGAAGTGGGGTCCTGCTTCCCTCAGGACCTGCCTGCTTCCTCGTGGCTCTGCAGCAGGCAGGGCTTCCTGGAAAGCGGGAGGCAGCTTGGAGCGGGGCCGAGGTGACCAGAGCAGGGTGACCTCCCGTGGGAGCCTGGCTGATGGCCAAGGGTGACATGCCACCCTCGTCCCTGGGCAGGTGGCAAACCAGCTCGTGTTGCAGCTACCTGCAGGGAGGACATCCATGGCTTAATCCCTGCGTCCTTGGGAGTTAAAGCCCTGAGCGTTCCCGTGTTCCTGAGGCCGCGGTAATCGGAGCAGGACGGCCTGGCCGGGATCAGCCGTGCCCTCGTCCTCATTAGTTGCTGCAATAATCATTAGGCTAATGAGTCATGGGGGCTGCGAGGGCAGCACCGGCTTCCCTGGGAGCAGGAGGAGTCCACAGCGCTCCCAGCCCCTCCTGGGGGGGATTGGGAAGGGCTCCCTGGGAAGATGCTCCTGGCGTGCCCCGGGGGTTGAGCCCCGGCCCTGTCCCGCAGATGAGTCGTCCCTGAAGATGAACCACGTGGAGCACATCCCGCAGACCTTGGCCAGCCACAGCGGGAGCCACCTCTGGGAGGCCCAGCAGGACGAGCACGGGGCCGACATGCTCAAGGCCGACCCCAGGGACACCTTCTTCCTCAGTAAGCGCCCGGGAACAGATCCTGGGGGGAGGAAAAAGGCAGGACCCCACTGCTGTGGGCAGCTGGATCATCCCTGCTGCCCTCTGCCCACCTCTTGGGTGGGGGCATCTCTGCTGGGGTCCCTGGGGGGGGCATGCTGGGATGGATTGGGCTCGGGAATGAGGTCGGGAATCCGCTTCTCCACAGCCCCTGCCATCGAGGCTTCCCGCGTGGAGAACGTGCTGGTGCCCTGTGCCTACAGCCCCACCTACGTGGTGAAGGATTTCCCCATCGCCCGCTACCAGGGCCTGCAGTTCGTAAGTGTCTCCCTGTGCTGGGGACAGGGACGCGCTCCCACGGATCCAGGGAGTCCAGGGCAGGGATGTTCCCATCCGGGTGAAATCCAGGAGGAAGCGCTGGAGGGTCGGGCTGAGCTTCCCGAGCTCGGCCTGGGCGGGTTGGGGTTAAAGCCCTGTGGGGTGTTTGAGGTGCTGGGGGACCGCGGTGGTGGCCTCGGGTCGGTCACAGCACGGTCACCTCCCCCCGCCCAGGTCTACCTCTCGTTCGTGTATCCCAACGACTTCACGCGCCTCACTCACATGGAGACGGAGAACAAGTGCTTCTACAGGGAGTCCCCCCTCTACCTGGAAAAGTAGGTGCTGGGGGCCGGGATTTCGGGATGCCACGCGCAGCGGGCTGGTGTCAGCAGCGCTGGGGTGATGCGTCCTCAGCCACGTCCCCCCAGGCCCTGTCCCCCGTGGAAGGGCCACCGCAGGCTGGCTCTTTCCCCATCTCCCGGGCATGCAGCGGCCTGAGTGCTGGCAGTGCTCCTGGATTTGGGAACCCGGGCTCCCTCGGCAGCTGGGCGCCCCTCCCTGCGTGTGTGCGCGCACGTCCCTTCTCCCGGGCCCTCACTTTCCCTCTCCGTCCCCAGGTTTGGGTTCTACAAATACATGAAGATGGATGAGGAGGAGGAGGATCCGCGGCAGCGAGCGTTCCTCTTCCTCAGCCCCGACAGTGAGTCACCGTTCCCACTGGCAGCGGGATCGCCGGGCACGGGGCCGAGCTCCCGGCATCCTCACCGGCAGCTCGTCCCCTGGGAGCTGTGGCTCATCGGGATGACACCAGTGGTGCCAGGGGCTTCAGGAGGGCAGGGCTGTGTGGGGCAGCATCCCTCGTAACCCCCCTCCAAGCATCCTGCTTGGCATGACCACAGAGCCATGTGGGAAGCCGGGCGCTGGGTTGGGATTTGCTCTTCCTCCCACATCGCTTGGCCTTAGCAGTGGGCTGCAGGAACTGGATCCGGTGTGGAGTCTGGGGATGTCCGTGGAGCCTGGCGGTGCCATGGGGAAGCCAGAGGCTGTTCAGAGCCTGCCTTGGTTGCTTTGCTGCTTGAGAAACCCCTGGCAGGTCGGGTTTGGTCCCGGATGAAGTAGGATTGGTGCCAAGATGTGGCCAAGATTTGATGTGGGGATAAGTGGTGGCACCTGGAGCTGCCAGGCCTGGTGGACATCCCTCAGGGGGCATCCCCCATTGCCCCTGGCTCTGCTCCCTCACCTCAGCCACTCACAGGTTCCTCTCCTGCTGGGATCGGGCTCTGCCTCCTTGCCTTGGCCGCAGGGTGTTAATCTCTGCCTTCGCTCCCCAGATTTCCTGGAGGATGAGGAGGAAGAGGAGGAGGGAGTTGACAGCCCCGAGCCCACAGACCCGCCTCC
>VZRJ01001597.1:111010-131881 GCA_013397565.1 Ptilonorhynchus violaceus
GAGGTGCTGGGGAGGGACAGGGGGTGCCGGTGTGCCAGGATCCTGCTGGGTGCTCACCATGGAGCCGGCTCTCCACAGCAGCAGGGTCACGGCGCTGCGGTGCTGCTTCAGCAGGGTGATGGCCGGGTGAGTGATCTCCCGGTACTGGCTCTCGAAGATGATGAAGATGGGCTTGCTGGAAAGCTCCAGCAGCCTCCAGAGCCCTTCCCTGCAAGACAGGTGGGTGGCAGGGGGGCGAGGGACCCGGCAGCCCCTCTCCTCTCCCGAGGGAGCCGCCCTGCTCCTACCTGAAGCTGCTGTTGCACCAATCCTGCTCCAGGTACGCGACAGACAGGACCACGATGAGGCGCCGGCACCGGCTGACATTCATGATGAGGTCAGCTGAAGGCTCTATGGGAAAAGGGGTCTCAAGCCCTGCCCCAGGAACCTGTGTCACCCCCTGCCCAGCGCTGTGTGGTGCCTACCTGAGTTGGGCAGGATGTTCTGCTCGTCCAGGAAGAGCTTGTAGCCGTAGCGGTTTTCCAGCTGCGGCTTCACGATGAAGTGGACGAACTTCCGGTCATCGGGGGCGGTGGCATGGGAGACGTAGGCGTCGTACAGCTTCCCGTCTGGGGAGATCCACGGAGCAGGGATAACGTGGGAAGGGCTCTGTGAGACCCCCGAGTGCGGGAGGCTGTTCCCAGGGGGGCATTGCCTCCGTGCCCTCCGGCTCACCGTTGATCTCCAGCTCTCCGTAGCGGTCCCGGTACCAGAGGAGCATGTTCAGGCGGCACCGGACATAGAGCCCGGCCAGGAGCATCAGGAGCACCAGGACCAGGAAGGCTGCCAGCACTGCCAGCACGTGCCCCGCCACCTCTGCAGGACAGGGACGGGCACAGTGAGCAGGTAGCTGGGGTTTGGTGTGGGTTTGCACTCCGGTGTGGGAGAGGCAGCAGGGCCCCTATCACTCTCCTCAATCCCCCTGGGCACACAGGCTCTCCGTGGGGTGTCCCCTCCCTGTCCCCAGCAGGTCCCTACCTGCTCTCCGCAGGGTGAAGGTGGCCGTGGCGTTGCTGATCCAGCAGGCAAACACCCCAAAATCGGCATCGTGGGTGAGGTTGAGCTGCAGGACGCTGGCCAGGAGCTGCTCCGAGGCGTTTTGGCCAGACCTGAGGGGACACGGGGGTGCCGTGGGTTGGGCCGTGGGTGATACGCCCACCCAAAGCAGATGCAGGGATGTCCCCAGGGCAGGCTCCTTACCAGGAGGTGTCCTGGCTGCTCCCACTGCCCAGCCACTGCCCGTCCTTGCTCCAGGTGGGAATGGGCTGGCAGCGCTCGGCGCCCGCCCAGCGCACGGTGCAGTTCAGCACGACCTCGCTGCCCAGCGCCAGCTCCAGCGTCTCGTTGGCAGCTGGCACCAGGATTTCGAGGGGCACGCTGCAAGGGTCTGGGGGCACAGCAGGGAGGGGGTTTGGGTGGGGAAGCTGATCCAGCTCCCCGCTGGGCAGGTGACTGCTGTAGCCATCCCAGAAAAACCAGCTCTGCCGTGGGGGTCTGGCAGCGAGCGGTGCTTGTGGCTGTTCAGCAACAGGCCGGGCCGGTTTGGGGGGCTGGGATGGACCCTCGCCCACCCTGTGAGGTCAAGCCGGAGCAGGGCCCCTAGCTGTGCCTGCACAGGGACCTTTCCCAGCTGAGAGCAGGGGGAAGTTGGGATTTCACCTACCTGCCATGGCACGCTCAGGTGACAGGCACGGGCGCTGCTGCTGGCATTGCTTGCGGCGTCTTCCGGGGGGCAAAGTCCACCTGCCTCCTCTGCGGCGTGGGCTGGGCCCGGGAGAGACCGGGAATGGCTCAGTGAGTGCTGGCACAGGGAGGGCCCGGCCGCCCTCAGGGCTCCCTGCAGCGATTCTGCCTGGGGGTGGCGGGCGCTGCTCTGCGGTAAAGCCAAAGGCACGTCCCACCCATGGCTTGGTGGCCGCTGTGTCACCTGCCCTCCCTGTGCTGACTCCCAGCCTGGCTTTCCCAACCGTGAGTTTATGGGTGGGAGGTGATTAATGACCAGCTGGGATGTTAAAAACGCGGCTTCAGCCCCAAATCCAAAACCAGCAAGGGGAAATGAGCTCAGCCATGGGAAACCATGGCCTTTTGGGGCTCAGTGGGACCCCCTTCGCCTGCCAACCCCCGCCTGGATTGCAGAGCTGCCTCCAGCCTGACATGCCCTTGAACCTGCTAATTAGCAGCGGGACAGTTTGTTTATGGAAACGCGGGCTCCCTCCTGGAGAGCTCCCCGAGCGGGTGCCGCGTTCCTGGTGCGTCGGGAGCCTTGGTGTGTTGCTACCCTGTGGCTGTGCCAAGGGATTGGCACGGCTGCACGACATTCCAGGCAAGCAGGGAGCGCAAGGATGGCACACAGGGACCCTCAGCTGGCATCAGCAGTGCCGCTGCAATGGCACCGTGGGAAGAGGTGGATACTGGGAGCAGAACCCGGCAAGGTCGGGCTCCTCTCTTCCCAAACACCCGGTGCGGGTGCTGGGGCTGAGGTGGGAATCTCAGGGATATCATGGTTCCGGTGTTTCCATTGTAAACACCTGGCCTAACTCTGGGAGTCAGGAGGGGTGAAAGCCTCTCCCGGGCTCCTCTTTGCTCTGGAGCTTCGATACTCTCGGCTGCACCCTGATTCTGGGTGGGAGAGGAGCTGGTCCCCCATGTCTGCTGGTGTGGAATGGGAAGGGGGAGGTCTGTGCTGCTGCTTGGCTCAGGGCAGGGATGCAGGCATGGCGCTTCCCTGTGGAACAAGCCAGTGCCAGGCGTGGGGCGAAAGCAGGGATCAAGGTACGCGCAGCACGCCCGGTACGTGTTCAGCTTGAGCAGCTGGGAAGTGATTTATACCTAAAGGATTAACTGGGTGTCTCTATGGCCAGGGAAAGGAGAGGACGGGATGGAGATGAGCCAGCCCCCCCAGGTTTCGCACGGGAGACTCACCAGGACGGCGTGGGACTGTCTCTGCCTGGCACGGTGCTCCGGCTCTGCCCCGGATGGATCACTCCTAAATCATTTCCCTCTGATGGTGGGAGTAAGGAAGCTCCAAGGAGGTGTAGGGAGCATGGGGAGGCCCTGAACCCCCTCGGGGCCCTTTGCTCCGGGGAATGACAGTGTTTGGATGTTGGGTGCCGGGGCTGCTGAGTGTGAGGGAGGGAGGAGCACTGGCTAACGGGCAGCAGCGCTCCTGTTTCCCACATCTTGGGGTGGGGACACCCCGGATTTGAGGCAGAGGACCGTGTGGATGTTGCGGGGTGGTAAATGGTGGCTGGGCACAGCATTCCCAGGAGCACAGCAGTGGGGAAAGTGAGGCGGGCAGGGAGGCACCGTGGCCAGGGAGTTTTTGGGGTGGGTGTGCCGAGGGAGCAAGCGGGATGGAGAGCTGGAGGAGAGCGAAGGGAGAGCCAGGGGGGAACCACAGGGCACGGGGTGAGGGTGAAACCCTGCTGACCTCATCCCAGGCGGCTTCAGCGTGGAAAGGGAAGCAGAACAGAGCTGTGTTTACCTTTGGAGCTTTCCCAGCCTCAGGCTTCCTGCTCGCTGCCTCCTGCTCGAGCCGACTGGACTGGCCGGATCAGTGCTTGGATTTTTTCTCTCTCTCTTTTTTTTTTTTTTTTAATAATTTATCTATTTCCCCTCCCAGTTCAGCCCCTGCCCTCAGCCGGGTGCTCCCGCTGCCCCAATCCCCGGGCCCGTGGGAAGGGCTGGCTGTCCCTCCTCCCACTGCTCCACCTCCACCTGAACCTGTGGGGGGGAAAAATCCAACAACTCCGGCTTCAGGGGAGGGGAAAACAGAGGAAAAACGAGAAAAGAGGAGCAGAACAGCAACCCATCCAGCAGGTGCCACAAGGGGCCGAGGAATCCCCTGCTTTTCCACGGCTGGAAAAGCCCACAGAGGCGTCAGGGCGAGGTGAAACCTGCTGTCAGCCGTGCCCGTGGGCATCGTGGGGTCTCCCCTTGGTTTCCTTCTCCTCCCTGTCCTTCTCTCCGTGACTTTAGAGCCTCTTTGCCGGATGAAGCTGGTGCCGGACGTGGCTGCTCCGGCTGGCGCTGGCCGTGGGGAGCTGGATTCGGATCTGGCCGTGGCCACTTGTGGACAGCAGTTATCCCCTGTGCTAATTGCCATGGAAGTGATTAGAGCCTCGGCACGCCCCGGGCGTGGAATTGGTCACAGCAACGCCAGCAGCCTCTGGACAAACACTGACCTGAGCCGCAAAAGCATTGACCAGCGTGTGATTTGGGGCCAAAAAGGGAAGAAAAGGGCCCGGGGTGCTGTGTATGTATTTATATGTATATGTTTTTTATATATATATATATTTAATAATCTATAAATATATGTAGATGTATATTGAATAACTACACATTTACAGAAATAAACAGGCACAGGTCACAGGTGGGTCTGTGGGCCTGCGCCCGTGGAAAAACATCCCGACTCTGACTCCTCATTTAGGATATAAACTCCCAGTGCTGTTGGCTTGTTGTGAGGGGGAAAGGGACAGAGGGAATCCCTTTGGAGTCCAGGGAAAAATTCTCTGCCATTGGCTGTGCGTGTTTGGGGCAGCAGCCCTTTCTGGGGGGTGCACTGCTGGCCACGTGTCACGGACACTGTGATGCACCGGCTGCAAAATCCAGTGTAAACCTGTCGGATTTGTGGGATGGTGAAGGGTTGCATGGAACAAGCCCAGGTCCTGGAGATGGCAGAGGCGTGAGGAGGCTTAGGAGCAAATCAGGAGCTGATAAGACCTTTGTTGTCCACCAGGGTTATCCCTGTGGTAGGTAAGTTAAATGGAGGAGTGGAGGTGGTTTTGGTCACAGTGGTGCAACAACAGGACGAGCCTGAGGGCTCAGCGAGCTCCTTTCCATTCTCTGTGGGATTGTTAGTGGCTTTCCATGGCTTTCCATGCTCTTGGGAGTGAAGTTTTGAGGCTGAGCTAACCCTGGTGCCTTTCCCTGCAGTCCTGACTCGGGTGTGTCACCCCAGGGCACAGCTCCTGGGACCCACTCCCTTGGGCAGCACTTCTGGTGGGACCCTTGGGGGACACAGGTGGTGTCAGGGTCCCTTTACCTGTGGGAAAGGAGGGGCTGCTCTCCAGTTGTGCCTCTGGATACCCCATCAGACCTCCCCCCACAAGCTGTCCTGCCCTGGGGTGTCACCCTGCTCCTGCTGCAGACAAACCCCTTCTGTCTGGAGTAGGGGGGCCCAGACAGCAGTGGGGGCCCTAAGGGAAAAGGTGGGATAACCCTATCATTTGGGATTTGTTGTGTTTTTCCCTGTTCACCAGGCTGCTTTCCCACTGTGCATGGCCAAATCCTGGTGTCCCAGCAGCCAGCACCCACACAGCCCTCCGGGTGGGCACTGTGGGTACATTATCCCCACTAAGACAAGGAAAGGTTTTGGGGGATGAATTCTCCGGGTGCTGGGGATGGCAGAGGGGGAACACAGGAGCAACACCAGGCAGCAGGTGACGGTCTGTGTGTCCACGTGGGTGTTGTGTTTATTAACTGATGGATGGTGGCAGTTGAGCCAGGCACGACTGTCAGGACCTGGCTGAGCCCGGAGCTAAGCACAGGATAGCAATGCTGTTTTCCCAACACCCATGGAAACAGCAGGCTGGAGCTGCAGCCATGTGGGAGTCGTGCTCAGGAGGACTGTGGTGAAGGAGGGACTCAAGTTCCCCAGCGGTGCAAAAGCGAGGAGGTCACAGAAGGCGGTGGAAAAAGAGTCCAAAGGGCAAGGAAAGGGCTGGAGAGGGAACCTGGAATGAGGTGAGTGCTGTTTCCTGTGCTTAAGGAAGTGAGTGATGAGCACCCAGGTCACCTCATGCAGCCCAGCAGCTGGGTTTGTCCCAAGCACCATGGCTCTGTTCCAGCTCCTCCACGTGCTGGAGAGGCACATCCCAGTTCTGCCACAGCATCCTTCCTTCCCGAGTGGAAGGCAGCCTGCTCCTGTGAAGCCACTGTCTTGTCATCACTTCCCAGCTCAAGTCCAGCTCGGTCCCAGATGGGACATGTGGCACCGTGTCCTGGGGTTCATCCGGCACCCCCGGCACCGCCAGGCTGGGAAAGGGGCTGAGTCCACGTTCTCCTTCTCCTCGGTGAGCGGTGGCTACACCTCGGTGGAGTATTCCATCATGCTGGGGAGAGAGGAGAGAGGCGTTGGGAAAGGAACTGTCTGAGCCGGGAGGTGTGGAAAAACACCCCGAGTGGGAACAGGGCCTCTTGCCAAAAATAGATGGAGAAAGAATGACAGGCTGTTTGTGGGAAACCCCTGTTTATGGGAATTCCCGCAGTCAGTGGGAAGGCAGAGATGGAAAGCTGTCACAGTGTGGTGTTTCCTGAACCCCACTCTCTGCTCCTGTGGGAATTATGGTGGGCAGGCTGAGCCCTTCCCAGAGCAGGGCTTAGTCTGTGTGGGACAGCAGCAGCAGGGCAGTTACACTGTTTCTGTTTTCCACTGAAATACTCAATCCTACTTCTTTAAACAAAGTTTAGGTGGAAAACTGTCCAAAATCCCTGCTTGGGCAAAATCGCTTCTTGTTTTAACTTGGAGCTTTTCTTTTTCTGAAGGAGAAGGGGCTCCGGAGCAGATGGATCCTGAAGCCTGGCAGCCCCTGGCACCTTCCAGGGCATCACCCACCTCAGTTCTTTATGGAGATCGTGGTATTTTTTCCCCAGCAATTTGTTCTTGACCTTCTGGGGGACGTCGGGGATGTACCAGGCTGCGATCAGCTTCACGCACAGAGCCACGTGCTGCGGGAAGCAAAGGCACTCAGGGGCTCCCGGCCCGGACAGAGGGCATGGATCCCACCCCTCTCCCAGCTGTCTCCTGCCTCCCTGGGCGCTCACCTCGAAGAGGATGAGGAAGGCAAGCCGGGCTGCGAAGACATGCCAGAACTGGACGGTGTAGGAGTAGTCGTCGGCGTTCCGGTAATCCCGGTACCTGCGGCACAGCCCCGTTGGTGCCAGCCACGGCCATACCCTGGCCTGGATGTCCCGGTGAGGGCAGGAGTGGGGGGGGGCTGCTCCTACCTGCACTCCTTGATCTGGTCCCTGTCAAAGTTCGGCAGCATGTCAGGCACACTGGTGTGGGGCTCGAAGTCCTGGATGCGGAAGACGGAGAGGCTGTTGTTGATGTAGCCAATGGAGCAGCTGTGGGGAAGGACTGGGGTGAGCATGGATTGTACCCTCCTGTCTTGGGGAAGCAGAGCCCAGCTGGAGCTCTCACCACCCACTTTCACAAAGCCTGGTGGAAATGGAGGGCTCTGAGGCTTCTATCCAGTTTGACTGGACTGGGTCAGTCAGCCAAGGCTTAGAGGAACGGGGGGAGGGCAGGAGGGAGAGTGTGCCAGCATCCTGGGAATCCTGCAGCTCTCCAGTGTTACACACCGCCCTCCCCAGTCAGTTTACCCACCACAGGGATGATGAGGGTGGGAGGCTGAAGATGATGCCATGTGGAAACACTCCCCTGCTCCCCTTTCCCCCCCTCCCCTCGCTCTGGGGGCCAGCCGAGCCGCCCCGTGCTCCTGCGGGGAGCGGACTCACTCGGTGCCGGTGCGGTTCCCCCTCACGCAGGGGCTGTACATGTACTTGTAGACCTGCACAGGGATGAAGTCGGAGGTGATGGCGATCACCAGCCCGTTCCCGATGACAGCCAGGATGCCGATGGCCTCCAGGACCTGCAGCCAGATCCCTGTGGGAGAGGAGCAGCCGGTGAGGTCCCTCTGCCAGCTCCCCGCCGCCGTCCCAGGGTTGCGGCGCCAGCCCCAGCTCAGGGGTGGGAGCCTCCAAGCTGCCCCGCAGCCTCTGGCAGGGTGCGAAGCAGCTCCTCCTCCCCCAGCCCACGGCTGTCCCTGTGCTGTCCCACTTCCAGGGGGTGCTCAGGGGGTGAGCCCTAGCAGCCCTGCAGGCGGGAGGGTGTCCAGGGACCCCTCTCACCGATGTCGTTGGCCTTTCTGGGCACCATGCGCCGGTGCAGCCGCATCATCTTGATGGCGTCCATGTGGATCTCGACGATGTTGTTGAAGAAGGCCAGCAGCGGGGCCAGGGGGAAGGCTGCCACGAAGATGGTGGTGAAGCTGTACTGGATCACTGCCAAGGGGAAAACACCGGGGGCTGGGGTGAAGCCATCACAGAGGGCACGTCCCACGCTGCATTGTGGCTTGTGTCAGGGGGGTTTTGTAGGTGTGGAAGGCAGAGATAGACCCCCAGCTCTCTCAGAGAATGGGATCTCTGGTGGGGATGGTTGAGCCAGCCAGGCAGAGGGACACCCCAGGGTCACAGCCATGGCCCTGGAAGGGAAGGCAGGACCCAAGGCCAGCACAGTTGCCTGTTCTCTGTTTTGGGAATGATCTCAGTGTGCCAGGGTTCTCGGAGCAGGGCTGGGCATGGAACTTAGAGCTGTCCTTTGCCTACATGTGGGCTCCCCAGCATCTGGCACTTCCCAGCCAAGGAGTGCACACCGCTCTGCCCCCTGCCCCACGTACCCATCTCCAGGAACTCGTTGAACAAGCTGAAGACGTTGACCTCGTTGAGTTCATAGTTGTTCAGCCACTGCCTTTTGCACGGGTCCTCGGCCTCCTCCTCCTCTCCTAACATCACACTTCTCTTCTTGGGGTGCCTGTGCTTCTTCCGCAGCCTGTGGGATACCCAGCTGCAAGGAGAGAGAGGGATCTGTGTGGCTGCCTGCAGAGGACAGCAGGGCCGGACTGCTGCTGGGAAATCCCTGGAGGAAGGGAAAAAGGACAGCCTTGCCCAAGGACCGGGGTTCCTCTCTGGGAAGCTTACGGGATGAGATACTCCATGATGTTGCTGATGGTCTGCTTGAGCACCATGATGACGGCCATCTGGATGAAGAGGTCGGTGATGCAGCCGCTGGGGTGGCACTGGAGGGGGCGAGAGGAGAGGGGTTGTGCCCTGCAAGCAGGGTGGGTGGGCCCAAGGGACCCTTTGGCAGGTGCTATAGGAGGAAGCTGGGATTCCCAGAGCCTCCCTGGGCAGTGGGAGAAGGAAGAGGAGGAGTTGTTTGTGGGGTCAGGGAGCGGGTGCCTCACCTCTTCCAGCCTCCAGCGGCCAGCAATGCGCACGTAGTGCCCTGGGTGGCCGTTGATCCTGAGCAAGGAAGCAACAGGGTCATGGCCCTCCTGAGTCCCAAGTGGGATCCCTGTGCCTGGTGGGGCGGGCAGAGGGGCTGGGCTGTCCCAACACCCTGGGGAGAGCCGGGAACCTACACCCCCAAACCCCGCGTGGCTGTTCTCCACTCACCGTCCCAGGAAGAAGGCGATGTAGATGAGCGAGGAGAAGTGTGTGAAGAACTGGAAGGTGAAGAACTTCATGGTGAAGTTGCTCTCCCGCTGGGAGAAGGTCCGTGGTTTCTCTGGGAAAGGGAGCAACGCCCAGGGGCTTGGTCACAGAGCGGTGGGACCTTGCCCTGCTCCCCCTTGGGTGCCACAGCAGCTCTCTGAAGAGAGAAGCTTGTCTCTGAACAAGGAAGAATGTCTCTGCCCCTCGTGGTGCCTTCCCTGCCCTCCACCAGAGGGCCCCCTGACAGAGGTGAGTCCAGCCGAGGAGAGAGGTCCCTCGGAGGATGAGCTGGGGGAGAAGGGGCCTTAGAGCTGGGAGGAAATCCACGTTGTGAGCTCTCCTGGAGCGGGGGTGGCCTCCTGCTCACGCCAGGTCTCTTCCCCATAGGGTGCCTGTCCCTGCAAAGCTGGCTGGGGGACAGCACGTGGGCCAGAGGTGAGGGTGTGCTGGGGGGACTGCGTGGCCGGAGCTGCCTGGGAGATGCAGGGAAGGGGACGGGAGGCTGATGAGGGAAGGGGACGGGCGGCTGGCTGTGCTCGGGGGCAAAGGGGCGCCGCAGGCGGGGAGACACGCCGCTTCCCTCACCCAGGTCGCAGAGGAAGAGCGCCACGTGCCGGTTGACCTGCGGGACAGAGGGACGGGATGAGCAGGGCGGGCCGGCCGCTCGGGAATCCCGGCGGGGCCCCGCCGCGTGGCTGCCCACCTTGGTCATGACGACGATGGTGAGGTAGTGCAGCACGGCGCCCGACAGCACGGCCAGGGTGTTGGCGTGCTCGCGGAGCAGCTCCAGGTGGCTCTGCGTGAACAGCGCCATGGCCACCACGCGGTAGATGACGAGGGCGTGGGCGATGCCGATCAGCACCGCGATCTGCCGGGACGGACGGCGGCGCTCAGAGGCCGCCCAGGGCGCGGGGTGGCCGCCCTGTGTGGCCCCCAAGGGCAAACCGGCGCCCTTTGGTGGAAACTGCCCTAAAAACCCAGCCTTTGTCCTCGCTCCAGCCACCAGGGTGCTCCGAGGTGCTGTTCCTGCGGCTGAGTAGGGAGGGAAGGAGGAAGCTGCCCTGCCCTTAAACCGGGACCCTCCCGGGGTCGCCCGGCACGTACCATCAGCAGAACCAAGACGAGGACGATGGTGCTGCGGACGTAGGAGTGCTGGTACGGCCGGGGGTCGTGCTGCAAGTTATTGATCAGCTCCATAGCCAGCTCCTCCTGACNTGGGAAGGAAAGGACCCAGCAGTGCTTTGCGCCCCTGGTGTCAATGGACATATGGGATGAGCAGTGCTGGAGAAGGATGGGGATGAGCACCCAACCCACAACAGCGTGGCCAAGCCTGACTGAGTTCAGTCTGGGCAAGGAAGCCCTCTGACGTGTCTTTTGTAGGTCCAGGTGACTCCTGCCCTGAGAAGGGAAGCGCCGAGCAGGAAAGATGACGTCCTCACCTCTTCCTCATCCCACCCATACAAGTCCCAGTCAGTGACCACAGTGGCTCTCTTCCTCTTCCATAGCTCCAGGAACACAGTGGCTGGATGGGGAAGGAGAGAGTGCGGTGACACTCAGGGCTGGCTCTGAAAGCCACCGCTCTGTGAAAAGCCAGGTGAGTGTGTAACTAAGCTGGTGATGGGATCCCATTATCCCACAGCACATAAGAGGCTGTGCAGTGGTTTGGGAGGCTGGAGGAGGAGTCTGGAGGCTCCTCGTTCCTGTAGCTGTGGCCACTTGAGGGCAGCTGCTGGAAAACTGCTGGGTGCTTTGGGGGAGGCTGTGGTGAGTGGAAGCTTCAGGCAGGACAGGTAAGGAATATTTGGGGAGCTGGAGGATATCAACAGGACGATTTTGTCTCTTGCTGTGTCTGTAAGGGGAGCTGGTGGCCCTGGAAGTGGAGGAGATCTAAAACCCCCTGAAGGGTGAAGCTGTGTACCCTTTCCCACTTTCTGCTCCCTCTCCCAAGCACGTGTGCTGGGCACCCAGACATGGACACCTACCCCAGATGGCCATGAATATGGCAAACACGACCGTGGCCTCGTTGTCAATCATGTGAGTGACCTGGAGGAGACGAAGGAAGAGCGTGATGGGGCACTGAGGTGCAGGGGCTGTGGCACCTCCCTGGTTGCCCTCAAGACAGATAAAGGTGCTGCAGGAGGCACAAAATGCAGGAAGGTGGTGGACACTGGGGCTTGTTACTGGTAAAATCTTCCTTGGTGGTGATGGAGATGCTGATCTGGGGTGGGGTTTCCTTCTAGTGGTGTAGGAGCATTTCCCCATCCTTTACCTCGAGGCTGCCTCGGGAAGGGGGTTCCCTACCTTGGCGTAGGTGCAGGTGTCAGAGAGGACCCAGAACGGGCACTTCTGGTCGCAGAGCGGGCACATGATGGTGGTGTTGGCCTCGCAGATCTCCCTGCTGGGGACCAAGGAGGAGGGAAGCCAGGCGGGAACAAGGAAGGCTCAGAGCTACCCGCAGGGCTGAGCGGGATGTGCATTTGGCATTCCCGAGGGCCTTACCTCACCTGGCTGGAACTGTAAACAGTGAGCCCAACCACGAAGGTCACCACCCCGGCCAGCGCAGCTACACCCAGCAGGTAGGTGTACCAGCCCAGCCAGGCGAAGTACAGGGCCACCTTCTCTCCAAAATAGCACCTAGGAGGGAAGGGGAGAGAGGAGATCAGGGTTTAGGAATCACTGGAAAATGCCCATGGTGGCGGTGTCTCGGTTTTTACGGTGTGGGAAGCCAGGCTGGAGTCATGGGTAAGAAGTGACCTGCTGACCGAAGGACTGGGAGCCCTGTGTTCCAGGGGAATTAACTTTGCACCAGCGTTCAGAGGTGCATCTCTATTTTAAGATCTCCCCTCTCTACCAGAGCCCCCTGGCAGGTCTATGAAGTGACACGTTCTTTTTGCCCTCCTGCTCCTGCCCACGGAGTTAGTTTTCGAAAAGAGGAGCCATGCTCTTTCCTGGGATTTCATGTGGTTGTAGGAGCCCCATGCTGCTTTTCCTGCCCCGAGCTCAGCCTCAGGCTGGGTGTGCAGCACTGATGCTCCATTCCCACTTCTCCTTCCCCCTGAACATGGCTGAAACCCAAATGGGCTCATTAAAGTCCGTGCAGACATGAGAGTTGCTTCATGCTGCAGGATGAGCAGATGGAGCTCAGAGCCACAGGGATAACCCTCAGGCTAAGAGCTTTGGAAGCTTCCGAGGCAGCTCAGGGCTTGTGAGAAGAGCCAGGTTCAAACTAATGGTTTTTAAGACAACGCAGGAGCCTGGCAAAGAGAACAGAGCTCTCTGGGTTCCGGGTGGGAACCAACTTTCCTTGGTTGGAAAGATGTGCCTCTTGTGCCTGTGTTACCTGATCTTCTCAATCGGCTGTTGCTTAAATATAACTCTCCAGCGAGCCCACTTCTCCTTCAGGAATTCCCTCACCTCTTCTTTCTGGAGAGCAGAAAAGTTGGTTGGATGCAGGAATGTCAGGGCACCCTTCATGCCCTGCGCAGCTCTGAGGCAGCTGCCGGGAGCTTTGCCCTGCCCTTCACCCAGCGAGCTCTTGGGGCAGCCCCAGTCACCCACAGGTCCCCCCCACCCCATCCTGCTTCTCCATCTCTCCCAGCTTTTCCTCCCAGGCACTGCGGGCTCGGCCTCACCTCGTGCAGGGGGAATGCTGCCTCAAACACCTTCTTCTTCATCAGGTCGTGCAGCTTCTCTGGGAGCAGAGCAGAAGGGAGAGGGTTAGGCTTAGGGATCTGGGAGAGGGAGCAGAGGAACTGCTGGTTCCTGCAGTCCAAATCTCCCAGCCTCTGGATGCGGCAGCAAATTGATTTGTCCAGGCTGCACCCCAGCTTTCTCCCTCCTTTTCCATCCTCCCTGGGATGGCAAGGCAGCCAGGGCAGGATTCTTCCTGTGGATCCAGGCTGAGCATCACCCCCGTGATCCCCGTTCCCTTACCCAGGTCAGACGTCACAGTGTTCCGCAGGATGAAGTGCACGATCCGTATCCTGAACAAGGAAAAACTGTGGTGAAAGGCTGCTCTGGGATACAGACTTGTGCTGTGTGGCTCAGGAAAGCAGGGCAGAGAAGGCAGAAGGTGTGCACTAAAATCCAGGGAAGCAAGGGAGGGAGGAATGTGGGCAGCGAGAAGCTGTCAGCTTTGCCCGTGGGAGGTGCAGGAAAGTTCTGTGGGAAATGAAAAGCCTGGCTCAGCGGCTAGCCGAGCTGGAAGATGGATGCTGGTGGGAAGTGGTGAGTGCAGGGTGCTGGGAGCCAGCTCAGCACCCACCTGGTGGTCACTGGGACGTCCTGGTGGGTGCTGGAGTTTTGCTGCCTGCTGTCTGGGTTCCTCAGGAGACACTGGTATTTCCGGAAGAAGTGCTGCGGGGCACGGACTCCGTAAAAGAGCTTCACGTCCTCAATTTTCTGGGGAGGGGAAACAGAAATTATATGATGAATGGTTCAGGCCTCTCCCATTTCCTGGGATGCAGGAGCCCCAAGCCAGGCCAAGTATCCGCTGCCTTTCCTTCCCACAGCCCCTCACCTTGATGGTGAAGCCCTTCTTGCTGAGCTCATCCAGGAATTTCTTCCTCTTGATCTCCTTCTCGCTGCCCATTTCGTGGATGTCGCTCACCAGGACGAAATCCCACTTCTCTTCATTCTGCCCACAAAAGCACCAGGGAATTTTTAGGGATGGAAAGCTGAGGGGTCTCCCTCCCAGCTCCAGCCTCTCTGAGGTTTGGACCCTCATTGTGGCTGTGTAGAGGGGAGCTGGGAATGAGCAGGGGAAACAGGGAATTGTCCCCTCTCTGAGCTGGGCTGTGGGTGCAGAGGGAGCAAAGCTTACCGGGGAGGCAAAGGGGTCCGCGTCCTCAACAGGAAATTCCCTCCAGGGAGTCAACAGAATTTCATCCTGCTGGAAAGAAAACCAGTGAAGGGAAGGCTCCCTGGCAGATCCCATGTTTTTTTTCTTCCAGCAGCCTCGAAGTGATGCCCGGGGAGGAAGGTAAGAGCAGGTTAGTGTGAAATCTTCTCCCACACGCTCCTGGTCACCAGTTTGGGGTCTTCCTGAGCCAGTTAGGGATTTGTGTTCAGGGATGCTGGAGGGACTGCTGCCCTGGGAGGGTGCACAGCCTCCTCTGGAACTCATCATGCCCAACGGTGCCCTGGGGATGTGAGGGATCTGGACCAGGAGAAAAAACCTCCCTCAGCTCTTTTCCCCTGATGCCCTGACATTTGTACTGGAAAAGTGCTCACCCTCCACCCTCTCTCTCCACGCTACAGTGGATTTTACAGGCTTTAATCAGCCTTTTCCACTCGTCAGTGGTTCCTATCAGATAGGGCACTGCTGGCTTTTTGGGGAGGGTGGGGAAGGTAGCTTAAAATCCCAGTGAAGGGAGAGCGGGGCACGGACACTTGGAAGCTGGCACAACCCTGCAGCAAAGCAGGTGAAAAAAAGTCCTTGGAAAACGTGTTGGATGCCTCAGTCTGCAGCCAAGGGATAGAGAGGGGAGGGTGACCTGCTGATCATGGAATCATAGAATATCCCAAGTTGGAAGGGACTCACAAGGATAATTGAATCCAGCTCCTGGCCCTGCACAGGACCACCCCAAGCATCCACGTGCCTAAGAGTGTTGTCCAAACACTGCTTGAGCTCTGGCTTTTCCCTGTTTCCCTCCTGTGTGTTGGTGGCTCTGGAGAGAATGGCTGGGCAGGGGCCAAGGCAGCTCCCACCTGGTTACAGGTCATTACACCCGAGGGTGCAACTCTGGGGGAGCACAAAGCAGGATATTGTGGAATGGTTTGGGTTGAAGGGACCATGGGCAGGGACACCTTCCACTACCCCAGGTTGCTCCGAGCCCTGTCCAACCTGGCCTTGGACACTTCCAGGGATGGGGCAGCCACAGGAAGGAGCTGCCAGGGATGGGGGCATCGTCACTCGGTGTCAGTGGAGACACTGTGGGCTGGAAGAGCAGCCAGCCCGACGGGTTCCTCCAGCTGTAATCTCGGGAGCAGAGCCGTGGTGGTGCAACCGTGCCCTGATGTAAGAGCTGCATCCCGAGCTTTCGCTGGAGAACGAGGCCATGGGAGCAGAGAGGCCGGGATGAGGAAAGGGCTGAAATGTCCTGCCAGATCCTCGCTCACGTGGATCAGCTGAAGCACAAGAGCCATGAGGAGTCTGGCTGACAGGAGGGAGAAGTGGGAAGGCTTGGGAAGAGGGATGATCTCCCCCAGAGGCGCTGTTGTAACGAGAGCCAGAACTTCTCTTGGATGAAAGGTACCCCATTTATGGCAAGGGGCAGGGGGGTTATGGTGCTGTCACTGCTCTAACCAGGTTTGGGGGGTGGGATTGGGGGCAGCAGTTCCCTGTATCCCTGGCTGAGCCCCTCCCCTGGGCACAGGGGAGGGAGTGGGAGCCTCTCTGGGCTCTGCCCCGCTGCCAGTGCTCTGGTGCTGGCACAGCTCTCTGCTGTCGTGTGGGCTCATTCCTGCCTGGCTGGTTTCTCTCAGCCTCCATGTGCACCAGCCTCATCCTGCAGCAATTCCCTGCCAGCACCACCTGGGATCACGGGAATGTGGAGGGGAAGCCGTCCTTTGGGTATGGGGAGGTTTTGGGGTGTTCCTAATGCCAGCTCAGCACAGTTTTCCTGCTGCTGCTGACCCCAATGGAGCTTAAGATGAGGTGAAGGGACCTGCTGGCATCACACCTTCTGTTCCCAGGTGGCTCCCAGCTCCAACACCTGCAGGCACAGTCCTGCTTGGCAGTCAGAGCATGCCAGCCAGCACATCCACTTTCTTGGGGAGAGGCTGAGGGGTTGCCAAGGTGGGCTCACAAACGGGATGTTGGATTCATCCTAGTGGCTGCTGGGGCTTGGGCTGCTGTGGTTTTGGGGCCAGATGTGATCTGTACAGAATCCCGGAATCCCTGAGTGGCTTGTGTGGAAGGGACCTTCAAGTCTGCCCGTGGACACTTTCCACCGGCCCAGGTTGCTCCAAGCCCTGTCCAACCTGGCCTTGGACACTTCCAGGGATGGGGCAGCCACAGCTTCCCTGTACACCCTATGCCGGGGCCTCAGGACCCTCACAGGGAAGGATTTCTTCCCAATATCCCATCTAACCCTGCCCTCTGGCAGTTTGAAGCCATTCCCCTTGTCCTGTCACTGCAGTTCCCGATGGGAACGTGGGGATGTGTGAGCAGGGACAGCTGCAGGGGGCAGGGACTTCGGATCGATGTTGCTGCCACACCTAATTGTTTTTCCTGGGAATTAGGGATGCTGTCTGACGGCGGCTGCTGTGCTCTGGCCTCACAAGGCAGTGGGATCACGTGCAGGTAAGGCCACCTGGGCTCTGCCCAGGGTACGAACCCTGGACTCTATCCCTGCTCTTGGGAAGGACAGTTTCAGTTTCACTCCTTCCTGCCCCGTGGTTGGAACAGGATGTGGAGGTGCCGCTGTGCAAAGGTGTAGGAGAAGTGACCAGCATGATGGGAAGCAGGAATTCAGCTGTGAGAAAGGGTTTCCATGCCTCCAGGTGTATCACTGCTCCTTGTCCCCTTGTCACAGGCCAGGTAACCCACTGCCCTGAGTGTTCCTTCTGGGAAATGGGCACAGGCAC
The DNA here is from genome assembly GCA_013397565.1 of Ptilonorhynchus violaceus. Classification (NCBI taxonomy): domain Eukaryota; kingdom Metazoa; phylum Chordata; class Aves; order Passeriformes; family Ptilonorhynchidae; genus Ptilonorhynchus; species Ptilonorhynchus violaceus. The sequence continues at coordinate 127,919 of VZRJ01001597.1, forward strand.
CCTTGGGCTGGGTGCGGAGTCACCCGCATGAGTAACTCGGGATCTGGCATCCTTGTTTGCCGTTCCAGTCATGGATTGGTGGGGGGTTTGGGTGGTTCCCATCACCCACACTTGAGATGATCAAATCGCTCTTATCTCGGGGATGTTTCTCACACAGCTTCCCTTGGAGCCACTTCCATCTTAGCCCATGGTTTCGTGAGAAGTGGAACAGCCTTTGCTTGGATGGGCACACCCGGACCTTTCCTACCTGCCCCTACCTCAGAGAGTTTGCCTGGCTTTTTCCAGGCAAAAAACCTGCATCTTTTCCTCCAAGACAGAGAAGGACAAGATCACAGCTGCCCCTCTGCCTCTGCTGTATTCCAGGTGCCCCTGGAACACCTGGAACACCTCTCCAGTGCTCATTCCTAGGTTTATCCAAACCATCCTTCTCTTCTCCATGCTCCGGCACCTCTGAACTCTGTGGGGCCTGTGACCCCACTGCACCCCAGGACCAGCAGCACATCCCGCTTTCCCTGTCACACACTCGTGGTGGGAAATTTGTACCTTAAAGGCCAAAAGCAGACGGTAGAGTGGTAGAGATCGGAGCATAGTGCATCCCGTGTTTCCGAGCCACAGGCGCTGGAAAGCAGCACGCTGGAAATACGGGGGCAGTTGCAGTTCCTACCTGCATGGTGAAGCGGAGAGCGTTCCTCGGTGCCCCTCGGGGCAGGTCCCTATGGAGCGGGCAGGACGGGCTGGAGGCTGCTGGGCTCTCGCACCCTGAGGCTTCTCTCTCCAGCTCCTTTGCCCCAGGTCTCATGTGAACCAAGCCTCGACTTCCGTGTGGGACTGCCGGCTGCCTCGGGAGGGAGCTGCCTCTGCCTGGCAGAGGGCAGATATCGGGAGGAGGCGCGGGATCTGCCCTTCACCCTGGCTCAGAGGAGTGGCGAGCCCAGCACCGCCCAGCGCAGGTGGCACTGCCGGGTTCCTCCTGCCAGCCCCGGGGCTCTGCCACCCTCGGCTGTCCCCTCTGCCCCTCGCGGTGCCAGGGCAGCGTGCGGTGCCCTGCGACATCCCCAAGGGATGCCACAAGCTCTGGAAAGCTCTAGAAGTCTCCTCTTCACGCCTCACTGGTTGGTAAAACAGCTCTGGGAGTGGTGTGCGTCATTTCCCCCATGTGCTGTCCAACCTGACCTTGAACACTTCCACAGCTTCTCTGGGCAACCTGTGCCCACGGCCTCACCACCCTCACAGGGAAGAATTTCTTCCCAATATCCCATCTAACTCTGCCCTCTAGCAGTGGGAAGCCATTCCCCCTTGTCCTGTCACTCCAGGCCCTTGTCCAAAGCCCCTCTCCCGCTTTTTTGTAGGCTCCCTTCACGTTCTGGGAGGGGCAAACCGGTCACCCCAAAGCCTTCTTTTTTCCAAACTGAACAATCACAATTCTCTCAGCCTTTTCTCATGGCAGAGCTGCTCCATCCCTCCAACCAACTTTTTGTCCCTCCTCTGGACTTGCTCCAACAGGTCCATGTCCTTCCTGTGCTGGGGACCCTGGAGCTGGATGCGAGACTTCATGTGGGGTCTCACCTGAGCGGAGCAGAGGGGAAGCATCCAGCTCCCATCTGGACCTGTGGCTTGGAACAGGGAATAACCCTCATCACAAAAGTGAGTGAAAATGTGATGTGTAAGCCAGGTCTTGCCTTACACCTGCTTTCTCGGGGGTTTGTTGCTCTCATTTACAAAGAACTGTGTTTCCTGGGAAAAAGGAGAGTCATCAGCTGCTCTGGATTCCCTTGTGCCCTCCAACAGCATTGCTGCGGCTGCTATAACATAAATTAAGTCCTGGGGGCTGTAATCCAGCTGTGTCCCGGCAGCATTTCCGGAGTGGTGCTCCCAGTCAAGCCACCACCACCTTGCGGCTTTGCCAAGCGCCTTGAACAGGTGCCAGACCAAACCCGGGGATTATTGGGGGGAAAAAAATTGTTCCCAAAGTCCTGCTGTGCGTGAAACCCAGCGCAGAGGGAAGGTGCGGGCAGACCTTTAACCCTCCCGGTGCGATCCACGGGGCAGGAGCGGGGAATGGGCTCTGCCTGGGTGTGGGAGCCGTGTGTGTGTTTACCCAGGGAGAGCGAAGCCCTGTCAGGCGGTGCTTCCCACCTGCCAGCGGAGCAAAGGCCTTTGCAACGGGAGCGCTGCCGTGATCCAGGGAAATGGGGTTACCCGTGGGTGGAACAGCCGCGCCGCTCCACCCACGCTCCTGCTTCTTGCTCCCAAGCAGGGCTGGGAGGCCTCGGCGCTCCGGACAGCCCAGGAATTCCTGCATCCAGCAGCAGTCCCGAAAGCCTGTGGGTGTTGCCAGCCAGGGGGGAAGGTGAGTCTGTGCCAGCAGGTTGGCTTTGTCTGAGGTATCCGACCCCTGCAGCATCCCTCATGGAACTCGGAGGAGATTGTGCTGCTGCTGCTCCCGTTTAGGAGGAATTTGGCTTTGCCTGGGCAAGATTCGGCAGCAAGGCAAGTGAGCAGGTGCCTCTTCCAGTGCTTCTCCCTGCTCCTGCCACTCATTCAGGATGGTGCTAGAATGGCAGCAGATGTCTGTGTTCTCTGGTAAACCTGGGGTGTTTTCAGCCAAATCCTGGTCTGTTTGGATCCATGGGTATCCCTGGAGCTACAGTGGATATGTTAGAGCAGAGGATGGGGTTTGGGGTGAAGCTCTGCTTGTGATTCAAGTACTGGGTGCTCATTCCAAGCAGGGAAGGCTTAGATGGGATATTAGGAAAAGGTTCTTCCCTCATGGGGTGGTGGGGCACTGAACAGGCTCCCCAGGGAACCGTCACGACCCCAAGGCTGCCAGAACACAAGGAGCATTTGGACAATTCTCTCAGGCACAGAGTGGGGTGGTTGGGGTGTCCTGTGCAGGGCAGGAGCTGGACTGGACGATCCTTATGGATCCCTTCCAGCTGAGGATACTGTGATCTCTTGGAACAAAGTGAGTGCCTCCAGCTCTCATGAAGCATTGCGGGGATGTCCAGGAGAGAGTGTTTGGGGTTGGGAAGGAACTGTGGAGCAGCCAGAGATGATCTTCATGGATCCCAGAACTGTTGGCTGCTTTTGGTCCGCTCCTCCCGCAGCCCGCTGCTGCCCTCCTGTGGCCATTTATTTTATTCCACAGAATCCGAGATTCCTGGCGTGGTTGGGATTGGAGGGGACATTAAAGCCCGTCCAGTTCCACCCCCTGCCGTGGGCAGGGACACCTTCCCCTAGACCAGGTTGCTCCAAGCCTTGCCCAGCCTGGCGCTGGACACTTCCAGGGATGGGACAGCCACAGCTTCTCTGGGAAATCTATTCCAGTGCCTCACCACCTTGACAGGGAAGAATTCCTTCCCAATATCCCGATCTAAGCCTGGTCTCTCTCAATATTTCACAGAACCATGGAATAGCTTGGGTTGGAAGGGACCTTTAAAGGTCACCTTGACTATTTGCAGCGCTGTAAATGTTTCCTCTCATTTCTTCCCCCTGATCCTGCAGGACTTTGCCTTCCCTCCACGCAACATTCCCGGTGCTTGCCGCCGTGCCAGGATCTTTCCAGAAAGCCGGAGCTCCCTGTCTGCCCTCCAGGATCGGCATGGCACATTCCGGATGACCAAGGTAATTTGGGAAAGGTTGAGGAATTTTAGAATTCCTCAGATCTGAGGGCACAGGGGCACCCTGCAGCCAACCCCCAGCCCCGGCCAGACCCTCGCGGCGGGAACAAAAACCATTGCCAAGCAAGACGCATTTTTATTTCGCCAGCAAAACGCATATATTTAACAGCTATTTAACGTTTCATCGCTCAAAGGCGCGGGAACTGTGACAGGGGTGGGGCTAAGTGGAAACCGCACTTTCGGGCGCTCAGCAGCCTCCACACGGCAGCCCGGCCAAGGACACTTTTCCCTGCGCAGTTCCCGTGAGTTTGTGTGGGACGAAGCCATTACGTTTCCTGATCGC
>VZRJ01001597.1:132853-171874 GCA_013397565.1 Ptilonorhynchus violaceus
ATGGAGAGAGCCCTAAGGAATAGGCTATGGGGGTCCCCTAAGGAACGGGATATGGAGGGACTGAGGAATGGGATATGGGGGTCCCCTAAGGAATGGGATATGGAGGAACTGAGGAATGGAATATGGGGGTCTCCTAAGGAATGGGATATGGAGGGTCTGCTACGGAATGGGATATGGGGGTCCCCTAAGGAATGGGATATGGAGGGGCTGAGGAATGGGATATGGAGGGCCTGAGGAATGGAATATGGCAGTCGCATTAAGGAATGGGAGATGGAGAGAGCCCTAAGGAATAGGCTATGGGGGTCCCCTAAGGAACAGGATATGGAGGGACTGAGAAATGGGATATGGGGTCCCCCTAAGGAATGGGATATGGGGCTCCCGCTGAGGAATGGGATGTGGAGGGAGCACTGAGGAATGGGATATGGCAGGGACCCTAAGGAATGGAATATGGGGTCCCCTAAGGAATGGGATATCCGAGTTGCTGCCTGTTGTCTGCTGTTTACGTGTCTCCTGCGTCGCCAATACCGGTGCTGGAATAGGCTGCAAGGGTTGTCCTGGCGTGGCCCTCCCGTTAATTGTTCCCTGGCAATTTAACGGGGGTGCAGGACTGGCTTTTGGCCCTGGCACCTCCTTTCCCAGTCGTGGTCCCGACCTTTCCAGGAGCAGGACCCTTAGGGCTGACCCTGACGGCTTGTCCTGCCCAGTGAGTGCTCTGGAGGTGTTTTCCAACACCTTGGGAGCGCCCAGACTGCGGGCAAGAATTCTGCCTTGATTCCGGTTATCAGCATTGTTTATATGGACTCCACCTCCTTCTCTCCTCTCCCTTAGTCTTGGAAGAGGCTTTTTCCGTCCGTGTTCTTCCCAGTAATCCTGGCAGGAAGCTGAAGTTGTGCTTCAGGTGTCGTGTATTTTTGTGTGTCCCAGTCCATAAAAAAAGGTGCAGGAATCCACAACTGACGGTGTTGGATCAGAGAAAGCAGAGGAAATCAGCTTTTAGTTAAATTCAGTCCTTGCAGGAGGAGGTGTGTTTGTACCTGGAGAAGTGCTCCCAAGTCCCAGTCTTGCTGGAGTTGTTCCACAATCCCCCTCAGCACACGGCGTGTGTAGGTACAGGGTTTTTCTCTGTGTTGAACACACGTCCTTTTCCATGAGGGAAGCCAAGCTGACACTGAAGGCGCTCGCTTGGAATACGAGCCGAGGGCGATGGGTTTTGGCACAGAGGAGTGGGAGGGGAGGGCCCTTGGCTCTCACCCTGCCAATCTGGGCAGCAGCAGAGCCCAGGGTGTTGATCCCGATGAAGGAGGTGACATTTGTGCCAGTGCAAGCTGCAAAGGAGCGCTGGGATGCTGCTGGATCCCGGCAGGAGCTCCGCAGGGCCCCGGCAGGCGCGGGGGTAGCCGAGGGACATCGTGGTCTTGGGGACAAAAGGACCTTTCCTGGAGGGCACAGCACACGTAGGCTGAGTGAATCCAGTGCGGGATCCCGGTGCCAACCTTTAAATGGAAAATGGGTAAAACTGTCCTTTCCTTGCTCTCTTGTTAAGGTGTTTTGTGAAGCCTTAAAGTTCCTGCTTTTGCTGTGGAGCCTCACCTCGTTGCACCTTTTTGTGGCGGTGACAGGGCTGTCACCTCGCAACAATTGCTGTTAGTGTGTCCATGTGGATTGTTCCTTTGGAAGTCTGGATGTGCCTTGTTCTCTCAGGAGCTTCCCTGCGTCGGGCTGTCCGTTCCGGGAGGGCAGCGTGGACAAGTGTGTTGAGTTGTGCCTGAACTTTCCTATTTATCCAGTTTTCTTTTCCCTAGTGGCTTGTGCTGGCAGCCAGGAGTTTAAACACCTGGAAAAGTCCCAAGGTTTGTCCTGGTGTCACTTTTGCCTTGGACATGTCAGAGTATCCTTTGGCAGTGGCTCAGTTCCTGCAGTGTCCAGGAGTAAAGATTATCCAGAGAAATGGTTTTCTTCCTGTGACCCTTGGGACTCCTCTCGTGCTGTGGAGGTGGCCACAGGAAAGGGAAATTTGTGAGAGTGGCTGCCCTCTGACTTTGGGAAAATACGGAATGCACCTCCTCCACGGAGTTCAGAAGTTAGGGGTAAGGTTATTCGCGTGGCTTGCTCCGTTTGGGAAAATTGAAGGATTTGGGATCCCTGGCCACAGTCAGAGATCATTCCAGGAGTATTTTAATTTGCAGAGCTGATTTTTCTGCTATAAATGTGATCCTTGGGAAAGGTGGAGCTTCCTAGCTGGCTTCCTGCTTTTCAAAATCTTTTTACAACTTTGGAAAACCACTTGTGTGCTAATATCTCTGCTCTTATTCCGTACAAATGACTTGGAGCTGGAAAATACTCCATTGTGGGAACCTACTCAGTCAGCATAGCCTGGCAGCTCCCTTTGCCATGAGGAAATGCCAAGGGAAGGAAGCAGGAGGAAGCTTTCTGAGGCAGACTGGTGGTTTCTGTATCATTTATCCCTGAACTAATTTCCTAGCGGAGAGGTGGGAATGCCAGGCCTGCCTGGCAAGCTGCTAGGACATGTTCCCTGTTGTTCCCAGCACCTTGGATTGTTCCTTGCCTGGGTGCCTCCAGCAGGAGCTTTCACACACGCACAAAGCCCCTCTTGTTTTGGGATCATTTAATTGGATATTGTGTACGATGTTCTCCTAAAATTTTTGTGTCTATTTCATAGCTTGTCCTTAACCAGATTTTCCGGGAAAACATCCATCCAGTCTTGATTTGAGGGTGTTGGCAGGTGCCAGCTGTACCTTTGCCACCACGCTGTGACTCTCTGGGTTAATTGGTTTTCCGAAGCCTTGCTTTAATTTGAATTTAATTGGCTTTAATGCCACCTTTTGATAATTAATGTGTTTTATCTCTCACACTAATAATTCCATACTGCCGGCACGTGGATGTGATATTAATTCCCGAGGTCATGGTGTGGCAGCAGAGATCTGTGGAACTCGGGAAGTTAGAATTAATAGGAAAAGGACTAAAAAAGAGGGAATCGCAGTGATTCTGTAGGTTGATGCAGCGCTTGTAGGAATTATTTCCACCTGTTTGGTGCAAAAAGCATGGAATGGCAGCTAAGGAAGGGGCAGCCCCTGCTGGCATGTTCCTCTCGGCGTACTCCGTGTTGCGAGTCTTCCCAGATGGCCTGGGAAATGAGGATACGTGTGGGCAAACCAGATGGTTTTGGAAGGAAGGGCTTGCTATTTAACCCCAAACATGCCATGCCCATTCCTTACGGAAATTGTTCTCATCCCTGGAAATACCTCACGGGATTTGCTGAGGGCGGGCTGGAGGAAGAGGTGGGGATTTATCCGGAAGAGAGATTAGGGAGACGGAAAATCCGCAGGTTGGCAGGAGCTGCTTTCTGCACCCTCTCCTCAGGGCTGACCGTGGCACTTCCAAGGCAGCATTCCTTGAGTTTGCTGGCAGCTGAACACTGGATTTTTCCATGCTTTTCATCAGGCTGCGCAGGGTTCTGTGCATGCTGAGCCACGCTGCCCGCTCGGGATCCACCACGCTGGAGCAGAGGAATGTTGCTCCGGAGTCCTGGGTCACCCTGCCATGCTTTTCCAGCCTGTGGGAATGCCCTGGGAGGGCAGGGAGCAGGGCCATCCAGGCCTTGTGCAATCCCACTAAGCCACGTTCGCCAGCTGGGCGAATGAACTGGCCACTGGATGAGAGAGCCTGTGTCCTGGGAATTGCGTTATGGGAATGGCATTGCCCTTGCCTGAGTGGAAGGGATTGCATAGTTCTGCCAAGTCACCTGGAAGTGCAGAAGGAATATCTTTGTGGAGAGGGCCAGTGGGAGTTCCGTACCCCACCTGGGTGTTAATTCTTTATATTGCTTTTTTTTTTGTAAACACGCTCCCAGAATTTTACAGAGCACAGGGAAAAACGTACTCCAGGTATATCACTGGTCATATTCCTGGTCATCTGTCCCACTGGAACTGCTCTAGACTAACAGCTGAGACAAATATCTATAGATTGAAACATAAAGATGTGTAATCATTGGAATAGGACGTTTGGGGAGCTTGTGAACTCTGTAGAACCGATGGAAACTTGGGAATCTTGGTCTTTCCTCCTGCTGGGGAGGAGAACCCTTGCTTTGCCAAAGCTTTGCTTCTGACCCGTGGCTCTGGTTCTCTGGAGGGTGGAATCTTTGTTCCTGGGCTCACGGCAAGGAAAAGGCGCGTTGCTATTTTGGGGTGTCACAAGTCCGCACGGAAATTCAATCGGTGCTGGGTGACTTCAGGGATGTGCCGGAGACGTGCGGCCGCTCCAAGAATAGGGACTGTTTTATTGACTCCCAGAGCTGAGACAAGAGTTTTCAAACCCAGCCCCACAGCTTCAAACCAGCAGGGATATATTTCCACGGTTGGGTTTGAGTTGCAGGTTTCCAAACCCTCTCTCTATCCCAACGGTTTCCCCGTTAATTACTATTTTTATTTTGAATGTGGTTGGTTTTAAATTAGTGTTAATTTTTGTTGTGTTTTCCTGGGTATTACTCTTCACACAAACCCTCTGCTGCTCTTGGAGGAATGTGCTATTTGCCATGTTTCCTTAGAGTTCCCAGGTGATGTGGTTGGTTTATGGAGCATAGAGAGCTTTGACGTCCATTTAAAAATCTTCCAGAAATTCTTTAATGACTTTGACATTGTTTGGAATAAAGGATTAAATAAGGAAAAAAGTCACTGATGGGACTAATTGGGTTTGCTGACAGATCCTTTCACCAGCAGCAGCAGTTAAGGGAACTTTTTTAACCCAAGAGGCAAACTGGACTGGCTCTGCTTTGGAATTTTGTTCCACTTGAGAGGACTGACCGAAATATTAATAAATAAATTCTTTGCATGGTGTTCCAATGATGGTTGTTGTGATTTGATGGAGCTGTTGCATCACTGGTGACAAACAAGCCGTGGATAACAAGGGTGCGGTCCCTGCCTAAGTTGATTTGAGTTTGTGGGGAGATCGAATGAGGCCATCAGCTCCTGGGTGTTACTCTCTCCTTTCCACCCAAGGATCTGCTGGAATCCCCCCCAAAAAAGAAATGTTTATACAATTTCCTTAGATCATTTGTGTCATTAGACTTCAGCTGGAAGATAAAAGCACTGGCAGTCATTTCCTTGACAAACCTGCAGTGCCTCCATGGACAGCACGAGGAAGAGAAGTTGGGATCGGACTTAATCCCATGAACTGGGAAAAACCCCACTTTTTTGTGAGCTGCAGTGTGGGAGAGGTTGGCTTGCTCTCCCTCGGTGTTTGAAGTAGCAGGACAAGGGCTTTTGTAAAAACAAACCTGATTTATTTCACTTCAATCTCCCAGTGTTTGAGTGGGGAAAGGGCCACGTGCGGTGCAGAAAAGCAGAAGAAGAAGCTGCTTAATATTCCAGCTTTTTAGCAGTCTGGGATTTGTTGGGAGTTCTCTCCCTGGCCTTACACGTTTTTGTGCTCATGTACTTCAGGCACTGCTTTGCAGGGTTTTTGATGTAAAACCTCCCAGAACTGGCTGCAGTTTGCACCCCCTTTGCTTCGGGCGTGTTGCCCAAACCCCTGTGAAATTCCAAGGGGAAGATTCCCAGTTTAGCTCTCTCCAGCCTCCCAGGCTCCAGGCCAGGAGAACATAAGCCTTTCCCTGTAATTCCTGCCATGCTTACCTTGCTGGGATGTTCTTAGCTTGCCATGAAAACAATCCCCTCGTGCAGTTTAAATTCATCCTGATTGCTCGGACGAGTCCTTCCCGGTGCTCCTCCTTTTTGTGGAATTTTATTTTTATTTCTAAACTCCTGAGCTGTGGCAAGACAGGGTTTATATCCATATTTCCTGGCTTTTTTTCCCCCTCTCACTGCTGTGTCACTGCTCACAGCTCTCTGGTAGAGCTGCCAGCTTGCTCTTTCCAGAAGACAAAACCTTTCTCCGGAGTCTTTCATCCCAGCTCCTGGAATTCACGTGGCGCCAAAAGCACCTTTAGCTTGAAGAGCTGCTCCAAGGGAATCTGGCAGCAGCTGGAGATGAAAGCTGAGCTTCGAGGGAAGTGATGAGAGAGCAGCCTCTTGTTTCTCCTTCAACAGAGCAGCTGGTTGGGTTTCAGGTTGGTGGCTGTGGCACCAAAAATAAGTGGAAAATGGGATGCATGAGGCTCCCCAGCACTGATCCTTCACTGGGCCCCAAGATCCCCATGGGATCTAACTGATCCTTGTGCTGGTAGAGGAGCTCCTTGAGGTGTTTATCCAAGTGAGGATGTGTAATAACTGATTTTTTGGCCATTTATGCAGCGCTGAACACGTTGGAAAAGTAGCTGACCTCGTGTGGGGGTGTTCAGGTGGTGAAATGGGAAGGTGGGATTTCTGGATTTGTTTTTGGTAGCCTTTTCAGAAATAAACCATGATTAACAATGCTATGTAATACATAATATGTATAACCATATATATAACTATATAACAATGTATAAAAATATAGCAATACAATAATGAGTTTAAAAATAATAAAACAAGGCGTAAGATACAAAAATAGCCTCGAGTTAACGTAACCTTTTTGGTGATGGAAATAGAAGTGGTTTGGATTCGTTATCTCCCTATGTAAATGCAGTGGGCAGGAGTGAGGTGTGATTGGAGTTCGGTCCCTGCTGTCCTGCCTCCTGGGAGAGGTCGGGCTTTGGTTTTCCAGCTGCTGCAGGATCCAGGACAGGCCCCACGTCACGGATGGCTGAATCACCTGGCCTGGCACCTGGGAAGATGCGGCTCCCGAGCCTTTCCCCGGTTTTTGGTGCGCTGATTCCTCGCTAATTCTTGGAAGTACTCGCGGATCCTTGTGTTTTTGTCCTGGAGCGGTCTCTCCGTGTCCTTGGGACCGTGAGGAAGAATAGACCTTCAATGCCAAACTCTGTTCTGGCAGTGGCAGAAGAGGATTGTGTCTGCTTATGAGGTATTGCTTGTGTTCCCGGCGGGATTTGGAATAGGATGGAATTGTCCTTCAAAGTCACTCTTGCCTTGACTTCCAGAGCAGTTTTAGGTGGGTTGCTGGGGTGTTGTTTAAAGGTAGGTCAGTGGATGACTTGGAAATTCCCGCTGATTCCTGGTTTGTTGTGCACTGCACAACTTGAATTTGCAAACCTTGGCGTGACGTGGAGATGGGATGGGAGCTGCTGTTACAATAGAATATATAAAGAAAGTGGAAATAGAGCCAAATATGTGACATGCAGGCCCTTTTGTTCACAGGTTATCTCCTCTCTAATCTTCCTTTCTATACCTGGGTTGTTTTATTTGTTTGTGTTCAGAGGTGTTGTCCTCTGAACCAAAACTTGTGGCTTATCCTTTAGCTTTATGTGGGCAGAGTTCCTGGGGCCAGAGGAGTTTTCTGCTGCAAACAATAAGTGGCTTTTCGTTAGGGAAGGAATTTTCAAGTGGAAATAAGAAAGGATGTGGGCACTGTAAGAATATTCCCTGTGTGGTGATCGATGTGGGTGTCACCTGGCTGGGTGTGCTCTGTTCGCTCTCCTTCCGTGGAATCACGGAATCCTGGAATGGTTTGGGTTGGAAGGGGTCTTAAAGCCCATCCCATTCCACCCCCTGCCGTGGGCAGGGACACCGTCTACTATCCCAGGTTGCTCCAAGCTGGCCTTGGATGCTTCCAGGCAAGGGGCAGCCACAGCTTCTCTGGGCAACCTGTGCCAGAACAATTTCTTCCTGAGAGCTTTCCCAAAATCCGGATAAACCTCTGGACTCCTATGGATGGGGACGTTTTACTGGTGTAGGACAACCAGCCAGCTTTAAAGACTAGTTTTTCTTGTGTAATTCCCGTGTCTGGATGAATTCTCTCGAGGGCCTGTTCCCTGGGCTGCAGTTTGGATGAGTAGGCTGTGAAGTGGAGCAGCACTGTCAGGCGTGGACCTGCCAAACCAGGGCAGGGACCTGGAGCTGTTTAGATCCAGGTGTTTGCACTCGGTGCTGGCTTTTTCCAAGCTGCTCCTGCTGCTGCTCACCCGCAGGGCCACTGGAAGCTCTGCTCTGTGTGCTGTGCACTACAAAACCCTCAGTATTCCGTGGTTTGGGACTCCTGAGGCTGCGCTGGCAGGGGGAAATGTGACGTTTTCCTGCTTTTTTGATGCCGGTTCTCTCTGCTCTGGATTTTAGGAGAGCTCATACCTTGACAGTCTTGTTCATCCTCACGTGTGCGCTGGGCTACGTTACCCTGCTGGAAGAGACTCCCCAGGACACGGCCTACAACACTAAAAGGTGAGTCTCTCAGCAGGGGCTTCCCAGGTTTGCTTTGGAGAAGTGAGAGACCTCTGCACTCCCATGTGGAAGTGCCTGGACCCTTGGGAAGTTACAAAACCAACCCTAAGTCAATAAGCTCCTCTGGTGCTGATCGTTGAGTTTAATTTCTAATCAGTTTAGTGTCTCTGTGGCTGCTCTGTGGTGTGATTTAAAACAAAATACAGACTCTTGCTGAAGCCTCCTGGCTGGCTTTCTTTGGCAGGGATTCTGCCTCTGTTTCTCAAAATAGCCTTTTCTTAAAATAATCTTTCCTTAAAATAACCATCGTTTCGAAATGCTGGGAGCGGTGACTGAATTTTTCTGGCTCGAGTGGTTTTTGTGAGATTCTCTTCCAAGATTTCAATGCAAATCATTGTTTGTTGTTGGAAATTGCCACGAGAAGTTGTAGCCCAGAGGCAAACTCTGGGGAAATAAGAATGAATCTTACGTGTGTGGTCAGTTCCTACTGTAATTTAAACTGATTCAGTGTGGTTAGATTTCTCCCCTTTTAAGGTAAAGTAGGGAAGAAAAAGGAGGTAGAAAAGTGATGTTTTAAAAAGCTGTGTATGATTTAAAAGTATACTGCAAATCATCCTTGCTAGAAGCGTGAAAATTGTTGTTTTCTACCAGGCTGGTTTCTTAAACATAATGCAATTTTTTCCCCCTTGCTGTTAAAGGGTTTCTTCCTATTTTTGTACGTTTCTGAAGTGACTCAGGATATAGCATTCATTGTCCTGGAGATGCAGGAATTGGGGTATTTCCTGAGATAATCCTGGTTGTTGTTCTGGCAGTTGCACGATGCCTGGGGCTCATGGAGCCCACCCTCACACGGAGGTCTGGGATTTTACACCTGGGGGTGAAATGGGACAAGTTGGAAGCTGGGAAAGGTTCTGGAAGGCTTCTGTGTGAACAAATGCCTTTTTATTCCCAGTCCTGGTGAGGGGGAGGCCAGGCTGGAGGCGTGGCGTGTCCTGGAATGGCCACTCGAAATTGGGAAGGGGAAAAGGCCAAAGAGAAGTGATGATGCATCCTCAGGGAGTAATACAGAGCTAAGGTGACTCAGTGGAATATCTTCTTATTGAGCTTAGAGCCTCACTGCCTTAATCAAAGCAAACCCAGGGAAGATTAGTCAGCAGGTGGATCTTTCTCTTGGGAAACACGAGTTGTTTTCCGCATATTTGGTGAGGGAATTGTGTGCCCTGTCGTTAAAATCAACTTACAACATCGTGGCAGGGAAGGGCAAGGGCGGGGATCCAGCAAAAGGGCTTGGATCACTCCTGCAGCTCTGCAAGGCCTTGGCACAAAAATCCCTGAAAAGCAGCACCCTGAGGCTTGGACACGATCTTCCAAATATTGCAGGTTTCGTGTATTTGAGTGTATATCTGAGCGAAAAAGAGGCATTTCAGAGCAGGATAAAATGGTCACAGTGTGCATAAATAAATCCATAGCCCAAATTTTCACTGATTTTCTTTTTTTTATTTTTGCTTCCATAACTTAAAATCCCTCATCCTGCCCCAAGCCCTTTGTCAGTCCTCATGTGGAGCCGTGTTGTGCTTTTGATTCCAGACCCTGTCCAGCACGAGGCTGTCCCTGTGTGCCGGTGTTCCACGGGAACACTTGGTGCCTAATGACCAGGAGGGGTTTTGTCACCAGGGAGCGGAGTCTGGAGCTGTCACGGGGTTTTATTTCCACCTCCTGCACACTGACAGTGGAGCAGTGTCTGGGGGTAGGTGCAGAGCCTCAAGACACACTTCCAAAGGCTCCCAGCCTCCTTTGTTTCCGGCTCTGGGAGCTGCAGTAGGTGCTCGGAGCAGTGATTTGAGGTGAACTTCCCAAATTTGCTGGCTCTGTGTTTTCCCTGGACTGGAGTCACATGAGGCTCCCACCTCCTCCCCTGTAAAATCAGGATTAGGTCACCCTATAAAAGTGCTCCATCGGGTCACTGGCAGGAGGATTCATGGAATCGCCCCCGGGAGAAGTGATGGACAGGACCCGAATGGGAGCAGGAGCCTGTGAGCTCACGGGGTGTGGTGTCTGTAGCTGGGATTGGTGTTGGCATCTCTTGCAGGACATTCTCCTTCCTGCAGCAGGGCAGGGCAATTAAACAATTAGAGGAGGGTTGTTTTTTTTTAAGATAAGGTTGGGAGAAACCTTTTATATGTAAATTTAGTCAGAGTTCACTGGGATCACGCAGGTGATCAGGCTGCTCCTGCTGTGGGGACATTTCCTTTGTTAGGCAGAGAGGTTTTGTGCTGCAAACCTCTCTGATCCATGAGACCTTTATTCCCAGCTTTCAGAGCAGCCATGGAATAGCCCATCCTGACTGACAGCTGTGACATTCTCCTCTGTTCGGCTCTGAGAGCAGCCAAATAAACACTGGGCACCTCCTTGGCTGTGGGAAGAAATCCACAGCTCCCAAATATTTGGAATGCTGAGCAGGGTGNACACATTCCATGGGGACAGATCCAGGGATATCAGGCCAGACCTCTCTGCTGGAGCTTGTGGTACCCCCGAGGGGCTCGTGCCAGCTGTGCCAGTGTGGATCCAGCCCGGGAAGGGACAGGGAGTGGGAGCTGGCTCCTTGAATCCCAAGACAAAGGGGCATACACAGCTCCTCATTGTCCTGCGTCTCTGAATCGACTCTTAGCACAAACAAGAGTTTGTTTGTGCTGATGGAGCTGCTGCCAGGCTCTCCCTTTTTTTTATTTGGTGAAGTGCTAAAATGATTTTTGTGGGCTCACTTTGCTGTTTTGTGCCTTCCTGGTCTGCTCCTCGGGAAAATCCATTGTCTGTGTCCAGCCAGGTGAGGAGGGGAAAACCCCAGTCAGGTCCTGGAGAATTCCTGCCTCAGGCCAGGCTGCTGCTTAGGCATTGGAAGCTTCCTAAGGAGGCAGATTAATGATGATAAGAGGGAAAATTTAGTTACCACTGAGAAAAAAAAAATATATAATGGAGCTGGTGCTGTTATTTATGCAAATTTGTGATTTGCTCCCAAACTTCCCACAGTGAGCTTGAAGTAAATGAATGTCTCTGAATCCCCAGCACATTTCAGCACAGCTGCTGTTGGGCTGAGGGTGGGATTTAGGAAAAAGAGCACAGCTAAGTGGTGATTTTGGATTCAGGATTTGAATTCCAGCTTTGGGAGAACAGCTCTCCCAAGGCCCAGAGCAGTGGTCTGGATCCCCTCAGTCCATGGCTGAGCAGGGATGGGGCTGTCGCACCACACAGGACTGGAGCTTCCAGATGCAGCCAGGGGCTCAAAATGCAGAATATTCTCATCATGGGATGTCAGCTGAAAGGGTTTTGCCCTCCAGATCTTTGGAAATCCCCATGGAGCTGTCTATTCACAGATCCATTCAGCAGCTGATTCTGGTGTGCTTCCCAGTGTTTAAAGCAAGCAAAATAACTGAGTTACATCTGTTAACCAAACCCCATTTTGATTTTCAGGAAACACAAACATTTATGCTCAGAGGTCAGAGTTGCAAAATAGTTTTTGTAAATCCTTTCTTTTTGTATTTTGCAAGAAATTTTGGACGTGTTTAAGGCATGAAAAGTCTCCTGTTGCTTCTGCTTGGTAACATTTTCCCCTCTAATGGCAAAATTATTGGGTGCTTTCTGTGGCTCCTGCAGACTGAGCCATTTTATTTGCAGCCAGGGGTTGCATGGAATGAGCTCTTTCCCAATTGTCCATCCCTTCAGCCAGCTCTTAAGCAGGTGATGTGAGACAGCAGGCAGGATCCAGTGGGAATCGAGGTGTATGAAAAAGAGCATTTTTGGATTGCTTCATGCCACTTAATCCGTTAAAACTAAAGGAACATGCCCAGGCTCGTGGGTCTTTGGGGTGCTTGGGCTCCATGGAAATCTAATGGAGCAGTGAGAGCTGAGTGTCTTTGTGACACTCAAGTGTCTGACTCGCTGTGATCCTCAGCCTTTTCCGGGTTGGTTTTCCTGGATAGTGCCTGGATTCATTTAAGATGGGCTCATGCAGCAGTTAAAAAACAAGCACCAGGCCGTTTCTCTCCTCAAAGAACATAACCTGCAGTCCTCTGAGGAGGATGAGGCACTAAACCAGGGTGTTCTGTTTCTCCTTGCAGAGGAATCGTTGCCAGTATCTTGGTTTTCCTGTGTTTCGGGGTGACACAAGCCAAAGATGGACCTTTCTCAAGACCTCACCCAGGTAATTCCCTTTGCTCGGGGTTGCTCAAATACTCCTGATGAGCTGCCTGCCCTGTGGGGAAGGTGAGTGTTTGTGCTGCCTGCAGAGGAGGTGAGTTGGGATTTAGAGCATCACAGGGGTTTCTTACCCCTGCTGATCACAGAGGCTCCTCCACAGCCATCCCCGTGAGCTTCCGTGGAGCGTGGAGCTTTCTTTGGATCTCTCCTGTTGTTGGTAAAAGGCTCTGTGAGAACTGCCAGGTTCTTAAACCTGAACTTCCCCTGTTTATCCTCTTTTTTTTCCCCCCCTCCTCTCTGTGCTGGGACTGCACTTGTGACCGTGTATCCGGAGCTGGAGCGCTTCCTGAGATCCCTGTCCATTATCCACGGGAGATTAGAGGCCCTTGGTTGTGATTTTAAAGGTTCCTTGCAAGACTGGAAGCCTTGAAAGCACAACAGAGACCTATCCCATGCAGTGCAATAGCAGGTGGAACATGAAAATATTTTAGTGTATCTTTGATCTTCTGCCTATTTTTAGATGTGAATCATTGAAAGAGAAAGAATTAAGGGTGTTTATATGGGCTTAAATAATATCCCTGAGAGCACTGGGCTCTCCTACAGCCAAATAAAGCTGGGTTTTATGCCAAAAATCAACCTCACAAACCTGAGCCCAAGCAGGTGTGGTTCCAGAGTGATGTCCTCAGCACACCTCTGCAAACTGGGAGGGGTTTATTGAATTTGCCTTTCTGGGGCCTTATTAAATAGCAGGTTTTAGTCTTTCCTTCTGTTCCAGTTAATTCTGGTCCCTCCTGTAAAATCAGTTACTGCTTTTAAGGACACCAGTGACACTTGGGCAGTGTTTGGGACTTCAGTGGGTTTGTCTGGGCTGGTTTTATTCCCTGGAACAAAGCAGGGAAGTTTGGCTTTCTAGTCTTGCCCTCAATGTAGCATTTCCCCAAAACATTTTGGCATTTTTCTCTCTGTGTGTTTTGAGTTCTCTGCCTTCAAATGTGTCCCCAGAGCTGCAGGGTGATTTTGGGGATTTTTGTGATGGTGTGATGCTTCCCAGTATCTCTGGCGGAGCCCTGATGTCCATCTTCATGTTGCATTTCCTGTTTTTCTGGCTGGGTGACAGTGACTGGCAGGTAATCCCAAATCCTTCTGATTGAGCTGATGAGCTGGTGTGAAAAATTCCCACTTCCAGAGTGTGGAGCTGTGTTAGGAGCTCCTCTGCCACTCCTGTCCCTTGGGATCACCTGAGTCTCCCTCTGCTGTCCCTGCTGCTCCTGCCATGTGTCATTAACCTACTTTTCACTAAGGCCATTAAGGAAACTGATCCCAGCCACCACCTAAGTGGCACCTGTCCAGACTGGTGGCTTTATTTCTTTTTTTGGCTGCCTTTTCAGCATTCCCAGCTTTAGCCAGGGGCTCATCCAGCTTTGCCGTTTTCCTGCTGATTTCATGCAGCCCCCTCATTTTCTCCAGGTTAATAATCTCCCACATGGACAGACAGCAGTTGCCTCCCTGCAATTCAGAAATGTGGGATTATCATGCAAATAAGTAGGTATGGCTGTTTTAGGCAAGACTTTTCCAACTTGTCCTGCTTTTTATCCCGTTTTCCACTGGCTTTGGTTCCATCCAAACCTTCTGGCAAGGGAAGAGCCCCAGGGAAGAGCGTGGCACAAGGGACAGACCTTAACCTCTGCGTGAGGGCCCATTTATTGGTGGGTGAACAGCCAGATTTGGGGAGCATTTCTTGGTAAAATCAATCCTGGACACTGTCAGCATCAGTAGCCTGTCTCCTTAGGATTTGAAGATAAAAGATGTTCTTCATTCTCCCTCTCCTCCAGGCTCCTTTCCTGGAGCCTGGCATTGTAGGAGCCCAGGGATGCTTTATTGCCTCTGTCAGGATAACACAGCCAGGTTGTCATTCCAGAGACATTTTCCATGACAGTTAATAACGCCCCTAAGAAGCAGCTTTTAATATTCCTAGCCTTTGCCAGGTGTTATTTTGACTTAATGCATCATTTTGTGACAGCACGAGCTGTTTGGGGAGTAACTTGTGAGGTGCTTGAGTAACCTGTGGGATGGAGGGCTGGGATAGCTGGGAATTGCAGGCAGGGACCAGGCACGGACAGCACTGGTGACACTGGGAGGAGCAGCTCCAGGAAAAGTGTTTTCCTTGGGCAAACAGCTCAGATTTTTGTATTTTTTTACTCCTTCAGCCCTTCAGGCCAAGCTCTGAGCAGAAGTAGGGAAAGAGGCTGATTGGGATCAGGTCTCTGGGATGTGCTCATGCCCTGTTCCCAAATCCCTGCAAAGGCAGCAGTTTAATGTTTGATCCCAGGAATCGCTGGGTGTGTCGATGATCAGTGGAGACCTCCCGAATCAGGAGGAGAGCCCTGATTGGATTGCTGAGCCTGCTGAGCGAAGGGAAAACAAGTGTTGGAGATGTGCCAAAAACAACTTCACAGCTAAAGCTGGTCCAGGAAGAGAGAGAACAGTGCTTGTAGAGCCTTGGAAACGTTTGGGGTGCAGGTATCGAGTGTGTCCAGAACCTCCTGGGGACCTCTGTCAGCTGGGGAGAAATCACAGCACTAAATCAGAACCAGATCTCAATTTTTAATTTTTTTAATGATTTTTTTTTTTTGCTGAGCCTGCTGAGCGGCTGCCAGAGCCCTGGGTACAGAGGGGAACAAAAGCTCAGACAAGGATTTAGATTTCTCTCCTTTCTGAGCTGTATTTATGTCACTTTCAGCCCCAGTCTGTCACATTCCTGACTGTGAGCACTGTAAAATCTCTCATACAAGGTTTATGGGTCAGAAAAAACCAGGATTTTCAGGCATCTGGCAGTGACATTTACAGGAAACTGTGCTCAGTTCTGGTGGGAGAAGCATGGTGAGGAAAGGTTAATTCTCCCTCCTGGCTTGAACGTGGTGCCAGCCTGGGAAAAGGTTTCTCTCTTCCAAATAATCCTGTGACCAGTGGAGGAGATTTTTTTGCTGTTTGATTTTTTTCCTAAGCTGGGAATTTTTTTCCTGGTTCTGGGAAGACAAGAGGATGAAAGCTGTCATGGAGCTCTGAAGTGCTGTTGTCCAGGCCACACCTGCTTTTTTTATTTTCCAGAGGTGTAAAGTAGGTGATTTTGATGAAATTAATTCAGCAGGCTTGCTGCAAAAAGGTCCCACCTTCCCCATTCTGGTCTGTTTTAATGAGGGTGTCAGGAGCAGAGGTTGTCAGAGACTGCTTTTAAAAATGTGTGGGGTTTGTTGGTATTCCTGTGGTGTGGGGGGGTTTTTTAAAATTCCTTTGTTGTTCTGGGTTTTTTTTTAATAATTTGTTTCCTCCTTGAGGCTGAGCTGGGCAAAGGTACATTTTATTTTGGGAGCAAACAACTCCTGGGAAGCTCCAGGAGTTTAAATATCCACTCGGAATGTGTTGAGTTTTGCTGAATTACCTTGTGCAGGATTATTGGATCTGGGCAGGGAAAACTTCTGGAGCTCTGTGTGTGCCCACCCTGACTCTGCATCAGGAAACACTGAGGGAGTTCAGAGCCCAGAAGTCACTGCATGAATGGATCTGGGGCATGGATGAGCCCGTGGAGCACAAAACTCCCCTCCAGGACAGCCTGTGCCTCGAGGGCTGAGCCTGGCAGGAGAGCTGAGGTGCCAGGATGGGGCTGGAAGTGTGCAGACGCTGGAATTTGGGCACCCTTTGGATTCAGGTGTCGCTGGGGTGTGAGAGGATCCATAATCTCACGTCTGGGAAGGGCTCCGGAGCAGCTGAGCTTTGCGTGGCATTTCCTATGGAGAGCCTCAGGTCATCTCAGAGCTCCTGCATCCAGCACCTGCTGAACCTTTGGTCCAGTAGTTTTTGATTTAATTCCAAGTGAAAGTGAGATCATCTTTGGGGTTTTTGGATGCTTTCTGCCCCGTGAGGACACGAGGGGCTGGGCTGCCCTGGGTGTGTCTGCTTTAGCCAGGGCTGGACACGTCAGGCCACCTGGGAGAAAGTTCAGGAAGGATCAGGTTCTCCTCCCAGGACTGCTGGAAAGCATTGTGGGTGGCACATTCCATTCCTTCCTTGGGTTGGAGTGTTCCATATCTGGGTCCCTTTTCCCGGATCCAGGTCAGTGTCTGAGTGATTTCAGCAAATTAACAGAGCAGCCTGTGTGGGAGTTGAGGATCCTTTCTGGTTGTATCCCTCAGGGAGGGTTGGGAACACTGTGCTTGGGAGCTGGGATTTGTAATTCCTTGGTGGGAGCATCTCTTGAAACGGAATTGTTTCCCAGAGAAGCTGCGGCTGCCGCATCCCTGGAAGTGTTCCAGGCCAGGTTGGGCTTGGAGCAGCCTGGCCTAGTGGAAGGTGTCCCTGCCTATGGCAGGGATGGGAATGAGATGGGCTTGAAGATCATTCCAAGCCCAAACCATTCCAGAATTCCATGTTTGGTGATATTTCAGTAAATGAACAATAAACTTATAGTTTTCTCCAAAGCTCCTGACCCCTCCTCTGTGTCTCTCTGCAGCTTACTGGAGGTTTTGGCTGTGTGTCAGCGTGGTCTATGAGCTCTTCCTCATCTTCATCCTCTTCCAGGTAAGTGACTGACACCTCCAGCTCCCTAAATGCCCCTTCCATGTGGAGATCAACTCCTTTGGGGTGTTTTTTTTTTCCACTGACTACAGGAGATGCTTTTTGTTTTTGTTAAATGGAATCATTGGGCTGTTTAGTGAGACTGGGAGGCTGAGGGAAATTAAAATATAACAAAATTTCACGTGCTCTGACCTCCAGTCACCCTCAGCCCAGGGTAGACACTGAGGTCAAGTGATTTTAGGTGAGCTGGTGTTTCAAAACACATCCAGTCTCTGCCCTGCTGGGCCAGGTGTGACTTGAGGGGGATTTATCTGGTTTCACCTTTGGAAATACCTTTTACCTGGAATGACAGGTCCTTTGAAGGCTTGGGGTTTTTGCAATAAACCAAAGCTTCACACCCAGCTTTGTGTGGTGGCAGGAACTGAGGAGGAGGGTTTTCATAGAAAGACATGCCCTTGGTGCATACAAATCAAATAATTTTCACCCTATTCTCTTTTTACCACATTTTACCATATCTTGTCCTTTAGTAAACTGAGAATTTCCCCCCGACTTTGCAGAAGTTGAAATGAAATATTTCGAGACAATACACTGATCAGGCAGCTTTAAAAATCATTTCACACGAGAGAAGGATGAGGAATTTTTGTTTTTGTGAGCTTGAGGAAGTGGGGCTGGTCACCCTGGTTTTTTTTCCAGCCACCCTGGAGTGTGATATTCCTGAGTAGCTGCAGCCAGACTGAGTAATTTTTATTGGATGGACTGGTGTAGTCCTGAATTCCAGCAGAAAAGCCTGGGATGGCTTTGCTTCCCTGTGGCAGCGTGTGGTGTCAGCAGAGATTTAGTGGTTAAGGAACTCCCTGCTGTTGCTCAGCTCTCTCCTAAAAATACATCATTGCCTTGCCCAGGTTTAAATGAGGTTAAATTCTGCTGAGTCTGCAGGTGCCTGAACTTCTGACACCAAACCCAAGCTTGCTCGTGGCTGAAACTTGACCCAGTGTGACTTCAGTGGTTTATTCTTTAATTTTGTTATTATTCTGTTAATTAATTTTGGCCCTGTCCTGCTGTGCTGCCTGTCAGAGATGTTCTGGGGTAAAGCCTTGAGCAGTTTCATTGGGAAATAAATACTCAGCAAATTGTGGCTGATTTACTGGCAGATGAGTTCACATTTTGGTCATTTTGGTAATTTCTTTTTGCTCTTTGCTTTGAGTTTCTCACCTGTGCTGCCGATGGGACCTTGCTGGGAATGGGTGTTGGGAAGGGTGAGGTGTGTGGAGCTTTTGGGAGGGATGGGGAGCACAGAGGAGTGGCTTGGGGAAAAGGGGTAAGGATCACAGATTTCTCATCTTTAAGGTCATTCTGTAGCCATTTTTTCCTAAAATATTCAGGATTAGAGGCTCCGAGTCAGGGATGTGTGTGGGGCTTCGAGGTTTATTTCAAGGATTGTTCCAACAACGAATTTGAAAAAAAGGTCAATTTGAAGATCGATGTTGACCTTAATTCTGTTTGTGCCTCCTGTGTGTGGATCCTTCAGGGGGATCCCGGGTTTCTGTGTTCCCTTGCAGACCGTGCAGGACGGGAGGCAGTTCATGAAGTACATCGACCCCCACTTAGGGGTTCCCCTGCCAGAGAGAGACTACGGGGGCAACTGCCTGATTTACGACCCTGGCAATGGAACTGACCCCTTTCACAACATCTGGGTAAGGAGCCAGCTCACTGGTGAGGCTGATTTTCGGTTGAAATTTGCTTAAATTGAACTCTTCAAAGTGCAGTTGTCAGCCTGTCTTGAGTGTTGAAACAGCACCATATGGGGATGTGTCTCCCTGGATCCCAATTATCTGATTGCTCGGGGCTGAGCTGTTTAACAGCCCTTTCTTTCCCGGGTTATTGATGTCAAATTTTCCCCCTCAGAGTTGGGATTTCTCGGTGTGCTTAAGGAATCTTCTCCTCGGTCACCTTGAGGCACAAAGCCCAAAAGATTTAAGAAGCGTTGCTAAATTCCTTCTTGGAGAAGGAGTGCAAGTATTTATATGTGGGGAAAAAAACCACAAATTTATTGCTACATTTTTCTTGGGGGGGAGGTGGTGGGGGAAGGCTTAAGAATGGATTGTTTTTTGTAGTGTAGTGAACTTCATTCTCTTCTTGGTTTCCAGGACAAACTGGATGGATTTGTTCCTGCTCACTTTTTTGGCTGGTACCTGAAGGTAAGAATGGCTCATTTCTGCTTGGGGACTGTGCTCCTCTGCTCCCAGACCCTCATTACTGCCAGGCCATGTCGGTTATACCAGGCTGTGTTTGTAATACATCAAAATACATGTAAATACATGAAAAGCCTTTTTTCCCCCTTTTTTTCCTTTCTCCTGCCCATGTTAGGCCACCTCATTCCTTTCTAAAGCTTTGTTACAACAGGCTGGGATTCATTCTGGGGCCAGATCAATAGAGAACTTTATTCCTGGAGCAACAGAAATGCTGGAATGACCCTTGGAAGTGGAGTGTGGGGCAGGCATTGGCAGTGATGTTCCCAAACACAGATGGGTTGTGGTATTCTGCTCCTGCTGCTTTCCCAGTGGCATCAGATCAGGATTTTAAACCATTAGATGGGCTGTGGTTTAATTCCTGTTATTTTTCGCTCAATATCAACCAACTGTGGAAGGAATTCCAGCTGTGCTTGTCTCTGGCAGAACATTCAGCAGTGTTTTTTGCTGATTACTTCGGTCTAAATATTACCTTTCTTAACCCAAGCAGATTTACTAACTGGAGATTTTGCCCCCCTGCAGAGCTTGTTTGGGTTTGTTATTTAAATAACCAACTGACAGAGCTCAGCTCTTTCAAAAACAAGCTGGACCTGCTGGTTTGTGTTTTCATTTCAAAAGTGCAGTTGTGTTCTGTGAGTGGTTTGGGGGGTTCCCCCATAACCAGAGGTGAGTTTGCTGGGTGTGGGGAGACCCAGACTTCAGCTTGTCCTGTTATTGAACTGTAAAGCTGGAAAACTTGGATCCTTTTCTTCCAAAAGAATTGCTTTAGAAACTGAGCTGCCCAGCTGGAAGGAAACTGGCTGCTGGATTTCCTCTGGCTCATAACATATTTTTCTCTTAAATATGTTAAATATGAACCCATTTCTCTATTTAAAAGCTGGAGGTTGAGTGTGTTGTCTCAATAAACAGAGATGGGCTTGTGTTTGGATTTTTTTCCCCAAATCTCAAGGCACCAGGGTGGCAATATTGAGGATGAATGGGCCTCATTCATCAGAAATTATTGTGGCTTTGGAGTCGTTTAGAGCCATAAAAGGCTCTGAAAAGCCTTTTTTGAGCAGTGTTAGAACGAGGCTGCCTGTGGTGGTTGAGCACCCAGTAATTCCATGCATTTAACTAATTTCCCTCCTGCTGGATCCCATTTTACCTGCCTCTGTTCTTCCATGTGATAGGATTATTATCATCATCTGTATTTCTGTGCTAATTTTGGCTGGCTAGAGGTGATTTTCTTCAGTGTCTTTCCTGTCCCTTGTGCTGAATATGTTGATAAGGTGAGAGGCCTGTGAGCATTTGGACCATCACATCACGAGAATAAAACTGTCCTGAGTTTCCTGATCCTTTTCTGGGTGCTGGAGACAGGATCTGCAACTGCAGCTGGCTTTTAGCAGCTGCTTGAAAGACTTTTTTTTCCCCTCCTTTCAGACCCTGATGATTCGGGACTGGTGGATGTGCATGATCATCAGCGTCATGTTTGAGTTCCTGGAGTACAGCCTGGAGCACCAGCTCCCGAACTTCAGCGAGTGCTGGTGGGATCACGTACGTGCTCCAGGGGCCAGGGTTCATTTGGGAAGAGAGATTTTGTAGGGAGTGGTGAGAGCTCAATTGTATCGTGTGTGTGACTGCTCCCTGCTGAGTTTGTCACTGTTTCTATAATTTTGTGGGTTTCAAACGCTTGCACGTGGTTAAATATTTGTTTGGGTTCGTTTCACACCAGAGGAACAATCTAAAGCTGTACCTGAACCCTTTCAAATATTTGCTGATGGTGCAAAGCAGAAAGTCTGAAATTCAGAGGAAAGTAAAACTTGGTGTAAGGTTAAAGGGACACCCTTTTAAAATTATGTTTTATTTTCCTGTGAGGTGTGAGTTGGTGCCAGAGGGATCAGAATTAATTCCCTGCAGTCAGGGGCACACAGCTCTGGGTCTGTGTTTGGCTGGCTTTTGGGGAATTCCCAAGCTTGGGATGATTTGCTCCGTGGTTGTATTTACAAAAGTCAATGCATTATGTATAAAGACATCAGCAAAGCTATTTTGCCTCCAGAAAACCTTTGGAATTAACACTCTGCCCCACTCCTTGGAATGCAGAGGCGTGCCTGTAGTAATTCCCTTTCCCTAGTGTTCCTCCCCCAGCATCACTGTTGTGTTTCTCCTTCCAGTGGATAATGGATGTGATCTTATGTAACGGATTAGGAATTTACTGCGGGATGAAGACCCTGTCCTGGCTTTCCTTGAAAACCTACAAGTGGCAGGGACTCTGGAACATTCCCACCTACAAGTAAGTTGGGGAGGAAGGAGCTCCACGGGCACAGCACAAAGGTTGGGCCCGTTTTCCAGATCTTGGTTCTTCTGTTTGGGTTCATGTGGATTAAAGAATTCCTGGGTGTTTGGGAGTTTTATTCACCTTTGTGAATGGGATTGGTGGAATTCCACCTGTGTGTCCCAAGCATTGCCTGATGTCTGGGAGTGAGGGCATCCTGTGGAAGTGAGCTTATCTAATGAAGTTGTTTAAGGAGGTGCAGGAATCCAAGCTGGGATCATACCCCCATCCACAGCAAGGATCTGTTTGGTCTTTTTGCACTCCCTAGTAACCAGAACTTCACAGGAACTGGGGCACTGGGAATTAAAATTTAATAAATCCCTTGTAGTCGTGTACCAGTAATGACCCATCCTGCTGTGGAGTGTCTTTGCTGAGCAGAGCAGAACTGCTTACAACCGTGGGTGTAGGATATTCCAGCCTAAATTGATAATTAAAACAACAAGCCCAGAGCTAATCTCATCAAGCCGTGATTTTGATGGAGCAAACGGCTGCATTTTGCGTTCCTGATCCGGTGCCTCCAAGGGAAGCGCTGGGAGATGCCTCTTGCCTGCTTTTTCCCTTCGAGCTGCAGGAGTGGCTTTGCTCTTTCCCCAGGGGCAAGATGAAGAGGATCGTGTTCCAGTTCACGCCCTACAGCTGGGTGAAGTTCGAGTGGAAGCCGGCGTCCAGCCTGCGCCGCTGGCTCGCCGTCTGCGGCATCATCTTCGTGGTGAGGAGCCCCCTCTGCCCCTTCTGCTCCCTCATTCCAGGGTCTGTAGCTTGGCTTGCACCTCTGGGGGGGTGTTCCCGGAGCCCAGGCTGGGAGGGATCCCTTCCCGATCCCACAGAACGGGGGGCTGTGTCCGTGTCCGGGGCAGGTGGCAGATTCCCTGCAGGAAGAGTTGTCCTTGCTGGCTGAACAGTGTTGTTGGCAGTGGGAGCAATGTGAACTGGGATCTTGTGGTTTTCAGCAAGTTGCTGCTCCCCAGAGCAATGGCTGGGGGGGGGAAAGGGGCTCAAATCCCTCAGTTTTATGCAGGCACAGATCACATGACAGCTGGAAAGGGCTGCATCCAAGGCCTTGGGCTCCTCTGTGCTCACTCCTGAAGCACAGTTCTGCTTAAATAATTCAGTTCTCCTAGATTTTTCATGGTTTTTTTATGTTTCGCTGCACACAGAGCACCTGAGTGGGTGGAATTGTTTCATGCTGGGAATGCAGCACATGAAATTCATACCTGTGCCCGTGAAACAGAACTTGTCACCCACGTGACGCTGGCAGGGAGGGTAAACTGGGCAGTTAAAATGCCTTTTCCCCACTCCTGCCCCTTTGCTAGGGGGACTTTGGCCTTTCTGCCACCCGTGGGGTGTCACTTGGCTCTGCTCTGAGCAACTCAAACTTAATTCCAACCCGGGAGCTGTGAAGTTTAACTAAACCCGGCCCCGTGGCACTTGTGGTGACCCAGAGGCGCTGGGCACGGAGCAGTTTCTGTGGCACAGCACAGAACTCTGTGTTTTGCCAGAACAGGCTCCCAGCACCTGATTCCTGCTGCAGGCCAAGCTCCCCTGCTTTGTGGGAGAAGTAAAAGGGTGTAAATAAAATAGGTGTTTCCCCAAACGGTTGCTGGCTGCACCCTGAAGAAACTGGGGTTTGGGTGCTGCTGCAGCTGAGAAATTCCAGAGAATTTGTGCTGGACTGTGGGATTATGGGTCTTTTCAGCACATCCCAGCTTCAGCTGACAGGTTCTAAGCAGCTTCAGGTTTTGGCTCACTGCTTTGGCTTAAGCAGTGCTTAATGCCCGTTGTTATCACTCCTTTTGAAGTGACAGTCTGGTGTCTCTTTGCTCCCTTGAGCACACTGCCGGGGCAGCTGCTCGAGAACATTTTGATCCTCATTTATAATCAACTTTCCCGAGCTGGCTTTGAGAGCGAGTTTGCATAACTGTGAGAAACCAACCCCAGCCCAGCCCCCCAGGATGGTGGGGCTCCCTCAGCCAGGTTTTAAACGACAGGGAAAGGAAAAGTCTGTGCTTTTAGGATTTGTCCTCAGTTTGTTTCTGCAGGTACTTCAGGCTCTTTGTTTGAAGAGAACAAGAACTCGTTGGAAAATCTGAGGCACAGCTTGTCCAGCTTTTTGTTGTGGTTTTCAGTGCCTCCTCCCACGCGGAGGAAGAGTGAAAAAACCCAATTGTTGGTGCTGATGGTTCGCCGAGGGCTGCTGAGCAGGGCAGAGAAAGGGCAAGGGAGGAGTCGTGCGGGGAGGGAGGGACATTCCAGGCTTCACCCGGTGGAATTTTCCGAACGGTAACTCCCTTGTCCTTTCCCTCAGTTTCTATTGGCAGAGCTGAACACGTTTTACTTGAAGTTTGTGCTGTGGATGCCCCCCGAGCACTACCTGGTGCTGCTGCGCCTCGTGTTTTTCGTCAACGTGGGAGGAGTGGCCATGAGGGAGATCTACGACTTCATGGACGACCCGTAAGCCCGTCCTCTCTCTGTCCTGCCCGTGTCCAGCTCCACGTGCTTTGTTTTGGACTTGGCTCCAGCTTGCTGGCATCCATCTCGGGCACCAGTTCAGCTTGCCAGGGGCAAAAAAGGCCCGATCCCAAGGCATTCCTTTGTTTTGGAGGGACCACTCTCACTCCGCCCCGGTCAGGGAGCAGCTGTTGTTAAGGGCATTGTGTGTGCACTGTTTTGACCTCAGTGTCTGGTAAATGATCCCTCTGTGGAGAAGGGAATGTGGACGTGAGCTGGAGTGCCCCTGGCTCGTGGGCAGAGGAGCGCTGCGCTCCCATTCCAGACCGGGAGCCAGGAACGGGGCAGTCCTTGGAGGTGCCCTCTGAGGACATCAGGGCCCAGACTAAAAAAAGACCGTGGTTCTTAAAGGCACTTCTTTCCTTGAGCTGTCTTCCCCCTGGCCCTGTGGGGCTCTCCTGGCATCCTCTCGCAGGTCAGGGCAGGATAGCAGGATGTGCTGCAGGCGGAGCACCACCCACAGCAGTGCATGTCCTTCAGACCTTTCCCACCTCGGCATCATATCTGTCCCTGCTGCTTTTGTTCCTGCAGACCATGTGAGAGCTGAGAAAGCTTTGCTCTCAAAGTCACCTTTTGTTTTAATGCCACAACCTGCCTGAGCCCACATCCTAAGCCTGAGGCACCGTCCGGCTTCCAGGGGTGTTCATTGTCTGTCGCTGACCAACGCAAAAAAAAGTGTCTGTGTTCGGAATTTAGGGTTCCAACATGGTCTGAAGATCAGTTTCCCTTGCAAGGCTTTGACTCCTAGAACTGGGAAGAAGGGCCAGCCCACATTGCTTAGTCGGATTTCAGGACATTCCGCAGGGGCAGGAAGCGCTGCCCTTGGTGTCGGAGCTCCTGGTTTGGGACGTGCCTCCAACTCACAGGTAAGAAGAGTCTCTGCCTCGCTGCCGAGCTCCTCTCCTTAGCACCATTCATCTTCTTGTGTTGGGGTTGGAAAGGCTCCTTTGCCCCCCCTGTCCAACCACATGGCATGACACTGAAATCTGGGAGAGCCATCCCTCGCCGGCGCCTCATTCCCGGTTCCGATTGTTGCCGTTCTTTCTCATCCCGAGCCGCACGTCCCCGTCACTGCCGCCACCTCCCGCTGTGCTCCCTGCTGCCGGAGGTGGCTGCCCCCGCATCCTGGGGGTCCTGGCTCTGCTTGATGCCCCCCGGAGCTGACACCAGGCTGCTCCTGCAGAAGGGCAGAGCTGAGCTCCTGCTCTGAGCTGGTGCCTTCCCTGCGGAGGGTTTTGCAGCCAGGCTCCCGTTCCTTCCTGCGTTCCAGGCCATCCAGGCAGAGAGAACCTGCCCCCGTTCTCCACCTTCACTCGCGCGTCGTTTGAAGCCAAGGATCGTTTGGGATTCTTCCCGTGGTGCTGTAGGGAGAAGCTGCTGGGAAGAGCAGGCTGTACCGGAGGCTCCCAGCTCGCACCACGTGGGAAACCTCGCTGACCTTTTCCTTTTGGAAACTCTTAGTGCTCAAGGATTGGAATATTCCATCACCCTTCCTTGACAGAAACGTGGCTCGCTGCCTTGTCTGGTGGTGATGGGATTGTTTGGGATAAACTGATGAGATCTCTTCAGCCAGCCCTGCAATGCTGGGTCTAGAAAGCAGTGAAATTCCAGTATGAAGACTCTTTTTCCCATTCAGGATTCTGAGCATCCACAGGCAGTTCTGCAGCTTTGCTTGCAGCACCTTGGGCTGAGCGTGGTGACAGTGAAGTCCCTGGAATTGCCCTAGTCCAAGAAGAGGGGTGAAGCTGTTCCCCAGCCCTCACACACCACACTGCATCCACATCCTGATCCACGTGCTGCCTCCGAGTTCTTGAGGACTGGATGTGTGAAATGGTCCTGACGGGAATGCCTTGATGCAACAGCCTGTAGCATTTGAGCTTGTCACACATTCCTGGCTGGAGTCTTCCTGTCACTTCCAAGGGGTCTGCATCGAACTGTGAATTTTTGTCTCATTCATCACAAGAAAAAAGGGCTTTTCTTTCCAATCTTTCCTGAGTGAAGGGCAGGGAACCAGCTCTCTTCCTGTGCATCTTTAGGGGCTGCCCAGCTCTTGTGTTGGGGTTACCTTTAATTCTGTTGTCAGGGAAAGGATGGCAGAGGAGGAGGCAGCCCAGCAGAGCAGGGAGCTGCCCTCATCATCCCAGCAGCTGGAATTCCCTGTGAGGGATCTGCTGCTTCCTTTCATCCCTCTGCCCGTGGGTTAAGGCTGGTCTCTGCCCACTTAATCTGTCACCACCTGGAGCAGTTCCTGAAGCCCTTTCATCCCAGCTGATCCGGGCAGGAGACCTTTGAAAATGGAATGCATTCATCCCCTCTGCATCAGCAATCACCTGCACTTGCTTTATTCCATATTTTTTCCCCCAGTGTATTTGGATGATTCTGTGTAGCTTGAACTAGACATTGGTGTCAAATACCAGCTCTGGGCCTCGTGTGTGAGGGCTCCTGCTTGGTACCACACCCTGAACAGCAGCTGGTCTCAGGCTGGTCACAGAACGGGTTTGTGTGGATTTTCCTGGGAATGGGGACACTTCCCTGCTTTGTGTGGTGATGAAGTTCAGCTTTTCTTCCTTTTAGAGCCTCTGAGAGGAAACTGGAGTAACACCAATGTGAAAGTGTCGGCCTGCAGAGCCTTAGTGCATGTGTGACCCAAACTAGGCTTGTAAAACTGTGCAAAGCTGAATGAAATCCCCACCCCGGCTGTCTTTTTGTGCAGATCTCTCCACAGCCTTGATTTCACAGCCATGAAATGGGTTGGTTTTTTTTTTTACCTGTGTTTCTCTGCAGGAAGTTCCACAAGAAGCTGGGCCAGCAGGCCTGGCTGGTTGCTGCTATTACTGCCACGGAGTTCCTGATCGTCGTGAAGTACGATCCCTACACGCTCACCCTCTCCCTGCCCTTCTACATCACCCAGTGCTGGATCCTGGGGATTATCCTGGTGCTCACCTGGACAGCCTGGCGCTTCTTCATCCGGTGAGTGGGGCTGTGTTTGGGGCTGGCCTGGGTTTTTTGGGGGGGGTTTGTTCAGCAGCCCAGCCTCAAACGGTGCTGTCGTCACCCCTGGGGCTGCACAGCTCTCCTGAAATAAACAGAGAGTGCTCTGGGCCTGATCCTGGCAGTTTTCCTTTCGGGATCATGGAAAGCAGCTGCACGGGGCTGGAGGAATTAGCAGCCCTCCAGTATTGGGAGGGGCCTGCAAGGAAGCTGGAGAGGGACTCTGAATATCAGGGGCTGGAGGGACAGGACAAGGGGGAATGGCTTCACACTGCCAGAGGGCAGGGATATTAGGTGGGATATTGGGAAGAAATCTTTCCCTGTGAGGGTGGGGAGGCCCTGGCACAGGCTGCCCAGAGAAGCTGTGGCTGCCCCATCCCTGGAAGTGTCCAAGGCCAGGTTGGATGGGGCTTGGAGCAACCTGGGATAGTGGAAGGTGTCCCTTTCCGTGGGACTGGGACTGGGTGGGCTTTAAGGTCCCTTCCAACCCATGATTCTTTGGACTGCAGAAACATGAAATTCCAGTGAATCAGTGCCATCAGGAATTGTAGGAGTGCACAGCCAGAGGCCCCAGTGAGTTAAGCTGTCCCAAGGAAGCTTCATCCCGAGCAGGTGTGCAGGCTGGAATTGTGCCGTGTGTCTGTTGCAGGGACATCACCCTGCGGTACAAGGAGATCCGGCGGCAGAAGCAGGAGCACAGGCACGAGAGGGACAAGTGCCTGAGCAACGGGGACGGACACTCAGCCCTGCTGGAGGAGCCCAGCGGGAGCAAGCTCCGGGACAGGAAGCTCTGAGCAGGGACACGGGGCTGACGGGAACTCGGAGCCGCCCGAGCGGGCCTGGTGCGCGGTCCCGACCTTATCCTACCCAACTCCCAATTGTCACTGTTAGCGTTCCGGCGTGTGGGAATCCTCTCGGGGGAGGGTGGCACTGGCACAGCCCCCCCCCCCTCCTCGTGTCCCCTGGTCAGAAGGTCTGTGTGGAGCGGGGTCAGAGCCAACCCCGCCCGGCGGGGGCTGCGAGTCTGCCTGGGATCCGCGTGTGGGAGACGCTGGGATCTGCTGCTCCATTCCCGGTGAACTGAGAGCTCCACGGGGCGTTTGGGCATTAGGAACACTTGTTTTGGAGCGTACAGAGACCAGGCATGGGAAAGGAGTCCTTTTTTTCCTGCTGGAACTACCTGGAGCTGTGGAGGAGGAGGATGGGGTGAAGCGTTCAGCGGGGTGACCGCGGGTACGGGGGGGACCTGTGGCCCGGCTGCGTTCCTTGCACAGGATGCACCACACTACACTGCTGTTTTCCAGCCCCTCCACAAGGGCAGCCGGCTGAATTCCAGCATCCTGGAGCGGCCCGTGGTGGTTGGGTGGCGTGTCACAGCTCTGGGGAGACAGGCAACTTCTCCTTAGCTCTTACTTTTAATTTCTCTTTTAGTCTCGGTCATCTCTTAAATGTAAGGGAAGGTGAAGTGAGAAGGGTCAACCTGCCTTCGCTCGGCGGAGTAAAATGTGTCACAAGCAGAAATCGGGAGTTGCTCCATCACTCTGGAATTATTTCCTTCATCCTCAGCCGGGTTTGTGTCCTCGCCGGTGCGGGGTTTCACTCCTGGGGTCTGGCATCAGGCTCTGCCACCCTTTGTCACTGCCCCATTTCCCCCAGGGCAGCTCCAGAGCGAGGGATCTCTGGAGAAGCTGTTCCCTGCAGGAGTCTCACACCCCATCCCTGTCCCCGCTCCCTGCCAGCAGCAGGCCCGGGCCAAGCACGTCCCCAGCACAGCCAGGGAGCATCCTGAGCCAGGCAGCGTTCCTGCTGGTGACTCAGCATCCTGGAAAAGGAGCTGGAAGCCTAGGCTGCCTTTTTTTTTCCCCTGGGTCGTTATTCCAAAATGCGAGAGCTCCACCGAGCGTGGATTCCGTATCCTCCGCCCGGAGCCCTCGCGTCACCGTCCCGGGCGCTGACGTCGCCCATTCCCTGTTCAAGTGCTCTAATCCAATCTGGCTGGTTTCCAGGGAAGCGTTTGTCCAGAGGAAAATGACACAAATGCCACAGCGCGATTCCAAGAGCGCAACCCCAAGCCTTTGGAGTGGCAGGAGCTGGCAGAGCTGCTGCCCAGCGCACACCTGGGTTTTGATCCGGTTGGTCTTGCATGGGAATGACAGCCAACATCTGCGTTTCTCCCAGCTGTGGTGTCCCAAATACTTCCCACCCGTGAAAAGTGGGCAGTCTGGAAGTCTTGGATCCCCAGTTGGGGTGGTGGCCACCTGACCCAGGGGGACCTGTCACTGCACCCCCTCCCGCCAAAGGGGCTGCTTACCTGTGCTGTGGCAGCCCCTGGTGAGGAATATCCAGAAATATCCTGGAGCTTCGGCCTCACACGTGAACCACTGACTCGTCTGTCTGCATCCAAGGCATCCCAGGGATAGTCTGCATCCTGCCCACGTAGTAAGGCCCCGTGTGCCAGTTTGTCCTTCGGGACAAGGTGTGCCCGTGGGTCCTCTCTTGTCACCTCACACAGAGGGGCTTGGGCTGTGTCTCCCCCCCCCAGCACACAGGATGGGTGGGTGGATGCTGGGCCTGGAGCTAAGGAAAGTGTCCAGGTTTTCAGGGGAAAAGGTGGGCTCTGATCGTTGCAAACTCACCTGGATTTAGGAACCCTTTTGCGATTGTCTCGGAGCAGCGCTCAAAGCAGCCTGGTAGGGAGGGGATGGAAGGAAGCCAGGAGTCCTCGTGGGAATAACATTTGGCGTGGCCTGAAATGGGACCTTCCCTGTGGAGAGGACAGAGGTGGCAGGCTCCTGCTTCCACGCACAGGAGTGTCGGGAGGCTCCAGCAGGTCTCCCACCTGTGGCCGCACCCGGATTTCATGGAGAGCCTGGCCAAAGGTAAGCGTTGGCTGTGGAAAGGAGGGATGTTTAACAGGTGAGTTGGTGTCTGCGTGAGGCTGGATGAATCCAGGTGATACCCAATCTGGAGCAGCTCTAGGGGCTCACCTTTTCCCAGAGTCTGGAGTGGCGAGCTCTGAGGTGCCCTGCAGGCACCCCAGGCTGTGCTGTAGATGGGACAGCCTGCCACATCCCTGGGGATGCAGAGGGACTTTGGGAAGTGGGGAAAGGACCGTGGCCTGCTCTGTTCCAGCTGCATCCAGGGGAAGAGTCAGGAAGCCCAGTGGAAAGGACCTGAGGCAGCTCTCCTACCCGGGCAGCTTTTTTGGTGCAGTGAAAACTGGCTCTGTTTTCTCCCTGGAAATGAACTTCCTTCCAGGAAAATCGTGGGACCGCCTCGCAGGTGCTGCCCTCCCTGGATCTTTCCAGAGCAGAGAGCCAGCAGCCAGGGCTGAGCTGCATGTGGTGGGTGTTCCTGGGAATTACGGATCCTCTGGAATGCCACGCTGCTCCGTGGCCCCTGACACCACCTTTGCTCAGGGGGTGTGGGCGTTTTTTTCCCCACGAGATTGCAATTATTCCATTTTTTTCCCCAAGCAAAGCGTTTTCTGCTGCCATCTGAAATTGCTCCTTGCTGCCCTGGAAGTTGCCTGGCATGCGAGGTAAGGTGGCTGAAGACACGGATATGAAGGCAGGGAAAGGGAAGATCCCACGGGAGGCACATTCTTTCCGATGGTTGCGGTGTCACAAGTGTGGTGGGCATGGAGCCAGTAACTGTCCAAGGGGATTTTGGAGCCAAATCCCAAAAGGTTCCACCTTCTGCTGCAGAGGGATAGGATCTGATGGGTGTCCTTGGGAACATCCAAAGCCAAGACCTTTCTGGATGGCCCCGGGTGTCCCCACTGCCAGGAGGGAGCTGGAAGCTGTGTGGGACAGGGGAGGACACGAGGATTTGGCGCTGGGGGTGATGATCCAGAGACCCCAAGAGGCTCTGCACCCTTTGGGGAGCAAGGGGAAGGCACGTGGGACCCCATGGAGAGAGAAACACTCAGCAGGGCCCATGGGGACGAGGAGCTGGAGAGCTGGGATGGGCCAGGGAGGTCGTTGGGAAGTGGGATTTGGGGAAGCCTGGTGTGGCAAGCTCGCAGCGGAGGGTCTCTGGTGTGGGATGAGGGAGCTGGCATTGTCCCTCCTCGCTCCTGCCTGGGATTTGGAGCGCGTTTGGGGTGATTTTTGTTGCGATTTTTTTTATGGCAACTTCCTCGGGAAAGCTGGGAGGCAAACCAGACAGAGAGAGACCCCTCGTCCCCTGCCCTGCCGGGGGGTCTGGGCCGGGCTTGGCCAAGCCCCGGGGCGGGTCTGGCGAGCGCAGAGACCGCCCAGCTCATGGCACGGATGAGCGGCGGCTCCGCCCCGGGCTGGGCTGGGCGAGGGAGCGGAGCCGCTCCCGGTCCCGCACCGCCGGGAAGCATCCCGGGTGTGGGGGGGGGACATCCCGGATCCCGGGGCTGGGCTCTGGACCCGCAGGGACTCCCGGGGCGGGGGGGGGCTGTGCCCGGTCCCCACGGCCGGGAAGCATCCCGGGGTGCGGGAGCTCCGTGGATCCCGGGGCTGAGCGCGGGGGGCTCTGCCCGNGACTAGGGGGAGCGCAGAGCCCAGATCCCGGTGTTTTGGCAAGTTTGGGATGCGTCTTTATCCGTGCCGGGAGCAAACTCCATCCCGCTCCCGAGCCCTGCGGATGGAGGCCAGGCAGGGATGGATGGAGAGGGATGGCAGAGCAGGACCGGCCTCATCCGTGGGCTGAGCTCAGCCCGGTCTCTGCACACCGGGGCAGGACAGCGAGGGAAGGAGGAGCAGGGAGATCGCTGGAGCCTGGATTGGGACATTCGGGGGCTGCAGCGTGCTCCGGGGCGGTCCAGCTGCTCTGGGACCGGCACTTGGGGTTTCTGTGCCTGTGGCCTGGGCAGCACCGAG
Source organism: Ptilonorhynchus violaceus (assembly GCA_013397565.1). NCBI lineage: Eukaryota > Metazoa > Chordata > Aves > Passeriformes > Ptilonorhynchidae > Ptilonorhynchus > Ptilonorhynchus violaceus. Next base: position 164,760 of record VZRJ01001597.1, read on the forward strand.
GTGACAACCCCCCGAAGGCTGGCGGGGTCCCCTTTTCCAGGGGGGGACAGGCGGCTTCCATGCTGTTTGTCTTCCCCTCGTTGGGCTTTTTTCATTGTCCCTCCAAGCAGGAAAAGGGACCCGAGCTCTGCAGCAGCTCCCAGAAAAAATGAAGCTGCCCTGGCTCGGGGTGTTGGGGTGGATGGAGAGGGCTCTGCACCCCAAACCTGGGAGTCTGCACCCCATTCTGGGTCCCTGCACCCTGATCTTGAGGTCTGCAGGTAAAAAAATCCGTGTATCCCTGTGCTGCCGGCGGTGGAAGAGCAGAGCCTGTCCCCCTCCCAGTGCCCCAGGTTTGATTCCCCAGGGATTGGAGCAGCAGGTCAGGGGGATGTCAGAGCAGCTCGGTGGTTCAACGCTCCAGGGAAGAGCTTAGTTAACAAAAAAAGCCATAAATCCTTCCCCCAGCACCTCCACCCCCGTTTCCCAGCTCGGGAGAGATTGATGCTGTTTTCCCAATAGGAAAACACCTCTGGATTTCATCCCGGTGCTGAGCACCGCAGTCTCTTTCCAGGTGATGCCTTGGAAATCTGCTTAACTTGCTGCTTAGAGCTCATTAGAGACGGAGGTTTTTGGGGGGGAGAAGCTCTGAAAGAAAAGGAAAATTAGGAATTTTTTCTATAAAGAATTGGGAATAGATGGAGGGGGTTTAGAGGGTTTGTCCTCCTGCAGGGAAAGCCGGTCCTGAAAACTTCGCTATTTTCCTATTAAAAATAATTGGGAAACAGGGAGGGGAACAGAGGCCCTTCCCTGGGCATGGGAGCTTTTCAGGGCATAAAAAGAGGCAGTTTAGGGTAAATCTCCTTCACGTTGCTCTGTTGAGCTGTCAATTGTCCCCTAAGCCGAGCTCAGCCCGTGACACGAGCTCAGCACGTTCTCAGCCAGGATATCCCTGCGTTATCCAGTGCACAGGGAGCTTTGTGCCGGAGGGAGGAGGGTGGGGAGGAGCTGGGCATCTCCCAGCCCCATCCCAGCGTCGCTGTCACCTTAGGTTGCATTTATGGCCCCCCCTCCTCCTCCTGTTATCCCAAGGATGGGCCATGTGCCCCTGCAGAGGGTGCCCAGCAAGGCCAGGCCAGCACGGCTGATATTCCATGCTGTAACACACTGGAATTCCCACCTTTGCCCGTTAAAATCCAAGCCTGGATCGTCTGGGGAGAGTTGATCATTCCCCCCAGTGCCTGAGGCTGTGAGCACCCGAGGGGAGCTGGGAGGTGGGACCCAAATGTTGTGGGATTGTCCATCTGAGGCCAATCCAGTTCCGGGAGTGGGCTTTGGGAATTCTGGAGAGGGGCTGGAGGGCTCTGAGGGAGGTGTGGGGGGGTTTAGGTGCAGTGCTGTGGTTGTGTCCCCATGGGGGTCTGTGGGATCCCATCAGCTCCCTGTGGCCTGTGATCCCCTGGCAGGGATGCCAGGGAACAGGGGGTGCTGGTCAGATCCCGTTGGATTTGCTTGTTGGGTGTTTTTGGGGATACTGAACCCCCTTTTCATAGCAGGAAATAGCTGGCTTGGATAAATCCCCCTCAGCATCCGTGGTGCCTGTGCTAGGATCTGCCTGAGAGAGCAGCTTCCTCACGTTAGGATGGATCCTAAGAAAAAGGATGGACTCGACAGGGAAAACCCCTTCGTGGGGGGAAGGAGTCGGAGCTTTCCCACTGCGGGAGCTGATTCCTTGGGAACAACATCCCCTAAACCCTGCAGCAACCCCAAAACTGGGGAATGGGGCTGCTCCTCTCAGCTGGGGCCAGGGCAGAGCCTCGGGAGAGGCTGGGAAGCTGCAGGAGGCAAAGGCAGATTTCAGCTGGAAAAGCAGCAAAGGGCTTTAAGGGCTCCTGGACAGGGGGACATCCACACGCAGAGAGGTTGGGAATGTCGCTCCTTAAACACTCCCGAGGTAAATCAAGCGGCTCTGCCTCTTCCCGAGGGTTTCCTGTCCCTCCTTCGGCTCCTGCCGGCGGCTGAGAGGCTCCAGCGCGTTTGCTCAGCGCCTGGAAGAGGAGCCAAGGCCGGGAAGCCACGGAGGGGGAGCAGTGATGGAGCAGCCCTGCTGGAAAATCCTGAGGCACTCAATTTTTGAATTCCTTCCCTTCATCCTAACGCCGTGTCTCGCGCATTCCAGGCTGTCCCGCTCGCCGGGAGCGTTTGCCATGGACACTGGGCACGTGAGCAGATCCCGCTTCAGTGGTGAGTCCTCCCCAGGGAGCCCGGGAAGGGTTTGGGGCAGAGCTGGGAGGGGTTTTTGGGGGGGGGATGGCTGGTCCTCGCAGCTTTCCATGGGGAGAATCCTCTGCTCCTTCTGCCCAGGGGGTTCCATTTCCTAAAACAAGGGAAAAACCCTTAAAACCTCCAAGTTTTCCGACATGAGTGCTCAGCCCTCAGGAATGGGCAGGAACGAGGGGGGAAGCAGGTTCCAGTTCAGCTGGGATTTGCACTTGGAGGTAGGAGGTTCTTTCCTCGGAGGTAGGAGCCGGGAAAGGATTATTCTGCCGATTTTATTTTTATTCCCAATTTTGCCCCTTTGCCATAGCAGGAGCCTGGCACGGGAAACCTCCGACTGCTTCCCCCAGCATCCTTAGCCGGGGTGCAGGGATGGATCAGAGCCCTTAAGGGGCTTGGATCGGGGTGGAGGAAGCAGGACCCGGCTCCTATCCCGCTGTTTAAGCCAGGAGATCCCTCTGGGCTGCTCCCGGGATCCACAGCAGGCGCTTGGGATGCGAATGCTCAGTTCCTTGCGCTGTTCCTGCCGGAGGAGGGCTGGGGGGAGCAGCAGGTTGTCCCTGCGCTCGGATGTGATGTGGGAGTTCAGCCCGGCTTCGGGCTCTTTCCGGCTCCGAAGGAGGGAGCGCTGCGGCGTGATGCCGGAGGGCTCCCCGGCAGCGCTCCGGGACGAGAAACCCTCCCTTTCCCCCCTTTTCCCGTGTTCCACGGGGCGGTTCGGCGCGGGAGCGATGGAGGCTGGTGCAATGCAGCAGGAGCCGCTCGCTGCCCAGCCCGGCGCTCCCTCCCCGCTCGCTCCGGCGGCACCCGGGGGGCTCTGCCCCTTTCCGACAGCTTTTGGGTCGGCTTTTCCCTACTCCCGGCTTTTCCCGGCGTCCCCAGCCTGCGGGGGGGGCCGGGCAGCAGCGGGGGCTGTCCCGCGGGGCTGAGGGCACATCTGGAGCCACAGCTGGCACAGGGACCCCCCGGCATCCTGGGAGCGACACAGCCGCTCGCCGGGAAGCGGGGCCGGGATACCGGGACAGCTCCTGGGAAAGCCAAGCCAGGGCTGTCGTTTTTGCCTGGCAGAGCCGCTGCCTGACCCGTTTCCAGCCACTCCGGGTGGGAGCTGCGGTTGATCCCATCCCGTGCGCAGGGCTCGGAGCCGCATTCCCGGCGTGGAAGCCGCCGAGGCTGGAGGCTGGGGGCTGGGATTCCGAGCGGCTCACGGAGCCCCTTGTCCCCCGCAGTGGCCTCCACTCCGCCGCGGTGGGAGATCGGGCTCTACGCCGCCGGCGCCCTGGTCCTGCTGGGAATCGCGGCCATCAACCTCTGGAAGCTGTGGCGCTCCGGCAGCTACCCGGCCCCTTCCCCCTTCCCCAACTATGACTACCGGTACCTGGAGCAGAAGTACGGCGCGGCGTGTCCCGACAGCAGGAGCAAGGTAACGGGGGGAAGGGTGGCTTTGCCTCCTTCCCGTTGCCGGAGGGGCGAGGATGTCTCCTGGAATGGCCGCGAGCGGTGACCCGGTGCTGGTGGAGCTTTCGGGGGGATCGCTGGAGCTGGGAGCTGCGGGAGGCTCCGGGCTCGCTGCCGCGGCAGCTTGAGGCCAGGCAGGGGCCGGGATGCATCCAAAGAGGCGCCGGAGGAGCCCAGCTGTCCGGCTCCGCACGGAGCGGCAGGATGGATGGGATGGGATGGGATGGGATGGGATGGGATGCCAGCGCCTGCTTTCCTCTCCCCGGCAGCGAGTGCTGGCCCCGGGCTCGCAGCGGGTGCCGGGCCGGAGCTCTCCCTCCCGCAAGAGCAGCCTGAGGGCAGAGGACGCCTTGGAGAGCATCCAGGAGCTGGGCAGCCTGGAGCTGATGGGCAGAGACCTGGGCCTGGCCCACTACGGCCCCCTGCGGAAATCCATCTCGGCCGACTCCCTCAACTCCATCTCGTCCATCGGGAACAACTTCGGGCAGGATTTCACGGTGGGGCAGGTGGAGGTGTCCATGGAGTACGACGCCAGGGCGGCCGCCCTGCACGTGACGCTGCTGCAGGGCAAGGACCTGCTGGAGAAGGAGGACGCGCGCTTCGAGTCCTGCTTCATGCGGATCAGCCTCCTCCCGGCCGAGCAGATCGTCGGCATCTCCCGGGTGAGCCCCTGATTCCCGCCCAGGCCCCCCCACGGACCCCCCCGTGCACGTGGATGGCCCTGGGATTTTGGGTGGCAGCATCCCTCGGCCACGTTCCCTAAGGCAGTGATGGGGTTTGGCAGCGGGGAGCTCCGGGCGCGCCAGGGCTGGATATGGTTGGCACAGGATTTTGGGGATATTGGCTCCCACAGGCAGTGATGGGATTTGGGAGCACAGAGCTCTGGGCTGGCACGGGATTTTGGGGAGTGTCCCGGGTAGGTGTGCACACCAGGGACCCGGCAGAGGCAGGAATGTCTCCCCCTTGGCTGGGGCTTGGGCTGACTTTGTCACCTCTTGGCGGCAAGTTTTCCTGCTTGACTTTCCCTGCTCCTGGTGCTGGGGTTGCTGTGGGAGGTGGAGGAAGCGGGCTGGGATGGGATTTGGGGGCAGTGGCGCTTTGGGCAGGTGCTGCTGGTGTCTTGCCGTGGCCCCAGAGTCCCCTGAGTCCCCACAGCCCCCCCAAGTCCCTTTCCTTCCCCACAGAGGACGCGGCAGCCGAAAATCCACGCGGCTGCACCGACAGGGCCACAACCAGGGGTGGATCTGGGGCAAAACCTCCCTTTTTAAGTGCCCCAAAAGCTGCTTTTGGAAAGCAGGAGCCTCAGTTTTCTTCCAGCAGCTCCTTTCTGCAGAGCCACTTTGATTTAATCGGGATATTCCAGCAAGGAGCAGAAATCTGCATCCCTTTAGGGCACCTCTCCACAGGGGTGGAGGTGCCGCCCCGTCCACACAAACCCGCTGCTGCCTCCAAAATATTTCCACAGTGCCCTTTTAGACCGTTTTTCCATCCAAATCTGAGGCTCTTTATTTATGCTCTGGAGATATTTATTATTTAGCGGCGTTATTTATAATTCACCAGCACAATTTACCTCCTCGGCTGCCCCGAGGCCACGGATAAAGGTCCAGCCGGAGCTTTTCCGGTGCTCCTGGAAGGGTTTTAAATAGCAGCTCCCGTTTGGTTGTACTTCATCCAGAGATCCCAAAATGCAGCGTGGGCTGCAGACAGACAGTCTGTAAAATCTGCAGGGCTGTAAAATCTGCAGGGCTGTAAAATCAATCTGCTCTTCCCACAGAGGAACTTTAATCCCACGTGGGCTCTGGAGGCTGGTGGTATCCAGTGGGAGAGCATGGACTGGGAAGTGGGGGGATGGCAGTGCTGTCCTTTGTCCCAGGGATGGAGCATGGTTAGGAGCAGGCTGAGACAGGAGAGAGTCTTTGGGAAGCTTTTGGGGTGACACAGCCCAATGGGGTCCCACAGAGGGATCCCTCCTCCACCACAGCACCCGGATTGGGGAGGATTTGGGGAGTTGGTGGATCCACTTTGCCCCACACCATCCAAGGCTGCAGCTCTCCATCCCACGGGACAAACCCCTGGTTTGTGTGTGGCACCTTGGATGCTGAAACAGGGGGAAAAAACCCCATCCCTAAACCCATGATTTCGCAGCAGTTTCCCTCCCTGCCAGTTCTTTGGGATCAGCACCTGCAGGATGAGGGAATGATGTGACACAGGGACAACATCAGCCGAGCAGCACCATTCCCCTTGGGCACGTTCAGGGCTTGGAGAGGGGCTGGGGGGGTTACACCTGTAGCCATAAATCCTGATGTGGCCGAGCTGGATGCGCATCCCTGCTCCCAGGGGGCTGGGGTGTATCTGGGAGCACTGGGCCGACCTTGATGTATTAATTAAAAGAATTAACAGGCACTGGGGCGGGTCAGGGCCCTGAGTGGCTGAGCGGGTCGGAAACGACGACTCCCGACGGAGACCGGGATCTCCCTGCTCCACGGGGCCGGGGGCGCCCTCCCCGCGCTCCTCGGGAGTCGAGCAGGGACGCAGCCCCAATCCCTCCCGCTCTTCCCGGCGGCAGATCCAGCGGAGCGCCTACGCCGTGGCCTTCGACGAGCGGTTCTCGGTGCCGCTGGATCCGGCGGCGCTGGAGGAGGGCAGCCTGCGCTTCTCCGTCTTCGGCGTGGACGAGGACGAGCGCAGCGTCAGCACCGGCGCGGCCGAGCTCAAGCTCTCCGACCTGGACCTGGCCGCGCGCCCCTTCACCGCCTGGCTCTACCTGCAGGACGCCAACAAGGTCGGCGGGGCCCGCCCCCTCTCCCTCCCGGGATTTTTTTCGGGGCCCGGCGGGTGACGGGGATGTGCCGTCACGCCCCTGACCCTGCGCCCCGCAGGCGGTGGACACGGTGGGGGAGATCCTGCTGTCCCTGAGTTACCTGCCCACGGCCGAGCGGCTCACGGTGGTGGTGGTCAAGGCCAAGAACCTCGTGTGGAGCAACGGGAAGGTGACCGCAGGTGAGGGGCGGAGCGGGGACAGATCTCAGAAAGGGTNGAGGGGACATAGTGCCGGAAGGGGCCCCCCCCCCCCCCTTCTCCGTATCCCTAGGGACACGTGTGACCGATCCCGGGGTCTCTCCCGCCCCAGATCCCTTCGTCAAGGTGTACCTGCTGCAGGACGGGAGGAAGATCAGCAAGAAGAAGACGGCGGTGAAGAGGGGAGACACCAACCCCGTGTTCAACGAGGCCATGATCTTCTCCGTGCCCGCCATCGTGCTCCAGGTGCGGCCCAGCGCGGGGGGACGGGGATGGGGGGGACATCCCAGCGCTCCTGAATTCCCTAAACCCACTAGCGAGGAGCTCCTGGGGGGGTGAGGGCTTCTGGGGGATTCCTGGGAGCTGTGGGAGTTGTGTCTGTG
>VZRJ01001597.1:177347-189124 GCA_013397565.1 Ptilonorhynchus violaceus
TTGGGGTTTGGGGCCCTGCTGGCGCTCGGGGCGGCCCTGCCCGGGGTAGTTGTGGGGCACGAGGTCGTCCAGGTACTCGAAGGCGGAGCGGGTGAGGCCGTGCCGGGAGAGGTGGTCCAGGAGGCGCCGCAGGAAGGGGCGGCCGCCCACGGTGCGGCTGTCGCACACCACGGCCACCTGGCGCCGCGCCCGCGTCACCGCCACGTTGATCCGCCGCTCCTCCGCCAGGAAGCCCACCTCGCCTGGGAGACAGGAGGGAAGGCGTGCCAGAGCGGGCAGGGCTGGCTCCGGAGGGGTGGGGTGGGAGGGTTTGGTCCGAGCGATCCAAGGGTTTCTTGGCTGATGGGTGGGAATCGGTGTTTATGGGGGTCCCTGCTCACGCCGTTACCTTCCTCTTCCTACCTATGTTCCGCAGGCTCCACACTGAGCTGCTGGGATTGGGAAGAGGATGGAAGGCACGTGGAAAGGAGAAATATCTCCCCGCCTGGCCCACAAGCTCACCCTGGATCTGGGAGCAAATGCAAGACGGAGTGGCGTGGAAAAGGCTCACCTTGTGACACAGGAGGGACTGGCAGGTAAAGAACTCCCCCTATTCCTACAGAGCCCTCTCTCTATTCCCCAGTTCCTGGAGGGTCTACAGGAACAGCCATTTGGGAACTCGAGGAGGTTCTCCTCTGCTCACAGAGCCGGCAGTGCTGGGATGACTCAGGCAGGATCAGGCAGCGTGGAGCGGAGCGTGGGCGGCTGCCGAGCTCCCGGCTCCAGGGAACAGAGGAGGCCAGTCGGGAAGAGATTGATGCCTCTGCCGGAGCAGTGCCCAGCCTGGTGCAGCCTGAGCAGCCCCATCCGTGCTGCCTTTGAGGGCTGGGGTGAGGCTCAGCCCCTCTCCCTGCTCTGCAGCTCGGAGAACCATTCCCAGTTTCTCTGATGAGGCTTAACCCGGCTGGAGGGGCAAGTCCGGCTCCTTTGATCCGGGAATCACAGAATCGTGGAATGGTTTGAGTGGAAGGGAGCTTAAAGCCCATTCCCACCCCCTGCCCAAGGGCAGGGACACCTTCCACTATCCCAGGTTGTTCCAAACCCAGTCCAACCTGGCCTTGGACACTTCCAGGGATGGGGCAGCCACAGCTTCTCTGGGCAGCCTGTGCCAGGGCCTCCCCACCCTCACAGGGAACAATATCCTTTTAAAAGGAGGTTTCCTGCTGGATCAGGAATAGCTGCAGAGGGACAGGTCAACGAGAAGCCTCCCTGTGCCCCCAGGGAAGCAATCCTTGCCCCACACCTGAGCCTTGGCTGCTGCTCCCAGTGCAGGAGAAGGAGCTGTGGGACACACACCCTCCCGGGGCCACCAGCTCCCAGCAGCACAGGGGTGAGTCACTCCTGGATCAGGACTATTCTTAGCGCTGTCCCCACCTCCATTCTCCCCAAAAAGCTGCTTTTCCTCCTCTAGGCTTGGAAAAAGAGGCACCTCCTCCCTCCATGCATACTTTGCCCCATTTCTTTTCCCCTCCAGCCATCAGCACTCAGCACTTCACCTCCAGCAGCACAGGCAGGGCAGCAGGGCTGTGGCTCCTGTGGGTTTGGGAAGGGAACTGATCCCTGCATGGAACAAGGGGGATCATGGAGCGATGCCGCTCAGCCAGCTCCACAAAACCCTTCAGCTCCCCGACAGGAGCCTTGTGCCCCCAGGGCAGCAGCTTTTTTTCCAGCTATTAACTTTCACTGCAGCTGCTGATAGCAAGGAACTTGATTTTCCGCTCCAGATTCTGCTCCCAAAAGCAGTGTTTTCCGTGCATGGCTTGGGATGGCAGCTCCTGCTCGCTTTCTGCAGGCAGCTGACCCAAAACTGGCTCCAAATCCAAGAAATCCCCCCCTAACTCCACTGAAGGTGGGGCTAATGGGTTGTGACAGTCTTAGGGCCCTGGTTTAAATCATTTCTGAAGCCTCAAGGGCCAGGAAACCTTCAAACTGAGCAGTCCTGGACCTGCTGTACCATGGGAGCCTCCTCTGCAACCCTGACAGCAAATATATCCATTAATTAAAGGAAAAAAGGCTGAAAAGGAAGGGTTTGCTAGTAAATCCATCCAGAGCCAAGCATTAGAGCACTGCAATTAATCCACAGCACTCGGCTACACGACTTCCTCCCCATTCCCCGGGGAGCAGCGCTCCAGCAGCGAGCTCTCACCTTTCCTGTTGGATCTCACAAAGGACAGGATCACTGCCTCCTTCTCCCTTCCCTGGAAACCATCGACTGATTTGATTTCTAGCTCGGGGTGGCTGTGGCCAAGGTGCTCCCGGAGCATGTCCACCTGGAAAACAGGCCAAGGGTAGCTTTTGAAGGAAATGCGTGGGTGGAAAGGGTTAAAATGGCACCGTTTTGGGAAAATGTCCTCCTCCCAAACCCCCAGGGATGAGCACTGGCATCTCCTGAGGCTGGGAGTGGAACATCTGGCTAACAGCTCTTCCCTCCACAGCCTCGAGCTGCTCAAAGGTGTGGGAGTTTGTCCCAAATGCTGATTAAATTTGGCTCTGCTGATCCCTGGGATGTTGTGGTGCTCCATGTGCAGGGAAAGGGGGGATGCCAGGAGAGGGACAGCTCACCTGGAGGTTGTAGGGGGCCACCACAGCGATGTCCTTGGCCTTCACCCCAGCGTCCACCAAGGCCTGGACGTGCATCCCCACCAGCTGGACCTCCCCTGAGGCAGGAACAGAGTGTGACAGGGATCTGTGTCACAGCAGCCAGAGGAATGTGCCCTCCTCCCCCAGAACAGCAGGAAAGGCTGCCCAGATCCCCCCCAAAACAGCAGGAAAGGCTGGCACAGACTGGTTGTCCAAGACGGTGCCTGGTTCAGTGGGATCTAAGGGCGCAAGTTGAATCAAACATGAATTATTTCATGGTTTATTGGCTGGGCTTTTGCTTTGCAGCAAAACACAGCAGTAAACGTCAAGGCTCTGCAGCGAGCTGTGCCAGAAGGCTGCCTCCCAAATTTGGGGAGATGTGCTTTTAATCCCCTGCTCCAAATCCCTGAGTTCTCTCAGAGCAGGCTTTTTGGCTCCCTCGGAGGGAACAGGAGCCTGTTGTGTTCAGCAGGGCCCTGGGAATGGTGCATGGGAAAAACAAGGCACTTAAATGCTGGTGGGGGTCAAACAGAAGGTAAAAAGATCTTTAAACTGGTAAAAACTGCCCTTGTATTTTCCAGCCTGACTTTGCACTCGAGCTCCATAATGAAACCTATTTTTTCAGGTGAAAACCAGCAGGAACTTGATGTTTTAGGAAAATCCATGGAGAAGAGCCAGACAGGATTTCATGGACGGAGCAGAGGATTGGGAGGTAATTCTGAGCCCTGTCCACAGCCTTCCCAAAACAGGCCTGTGCTCTCCCTGCTGCTCTTTGCCCTTCCATGGTGTAAAGCACCTGCCACAGGGATTCTCCATCCTGTCCTGGCCCTCAGCACAGAGAAATGTCCCTGCAAGGACAGGAGTGGCCACCCACAAGCTGGACACTGTCACCACAGCCCCACTCCGGCTTGGAGCTCCTGGAGCTTGAGGATTTATGGAGGGAATGATCTCTCAGGTAAGCAAGGCTCCCACCTTCCCCAGGAGGGCATCTCTGGGATGTGGCTGGGCCCGTGGGGGACTGAGCACCTCAATCCATCCGTTCTGGCCAACGCTACCTGGATTCCCTTTGGACTGTTCATCCTCCACTTCCAGCTCAAACAGGCCGCAGCCAGCAGTGTCTATGAGCAGCAAGGGAATGCTGGTCTCTTCCGTGGAGGAGACGCCCGGCAGGTCCCTGCACAAGGTGTTGGGAATAGCCAGTTACCAACGTTGGTGTCGCAGCAATATCCAGGGAAGCTGTGGCCGCCCCATCCCTGGAAGTGTCCAAGGCCAGGCTGGACGGGGCTTGGAGCAACCTGGGCTTAGGGGAAGGTGCCCCCGCCCATGGCATGGGACCGGATGGGCTTCCCACCCAAACCATCCCGGGATTCCGTGATTATCACACCCAAGGAGGACACAGAAGACAACTCTGCCTCACTCCTGGTCACAGAGCAAAAAGGACAAACCCCTCCCTCGGCGGAATCAGGGCGGACACAAAACTGCCACCATGGCCACGGGAGAGGCGGGAAACTCCCGCGGGGGAGGCACAAACCGGGATGACAAGGACATTCCAGCGGAGAGCGCGGGACCCACCTGAGCAGGTGCTGCGCCACGGAGGGGTGGGCGCTGAGCCGGCCGCCGTAGAGCTCCGCCGACGCCCATTCCATGATGTCCCGGTGCATGCGGTACTGCACCGTCAGCATCCGCACCGCCCGCTCCCCGTAGTGCCCGGCCAGCCGCTCCATCAGGCTCAGGGACAGCCCCTCGGCCGCCGCCCTGCGCGGGGGACACGCACCTCAGGGCCGGAGTGTCCATCCCCGGGGCGGGACGGGACTCGGGCAGCCCCTCCCGGTGCCCCAGGTCAGCCGGAACGCAGCACCTCCTCAGCCACAGCACGGGAATCACCCAGCGCGTGGGGGTCGGAGCTCCACCCCACATTGTGGAATGCTCGTGGCCACCGCAGCCAACCCTCGCCGGTTCCATCCAGACGCCTGCTGCTCCAGCAGTTCCGTCCTCCCCTGGCCATCCACCCCGGACTAACACGTGGATGCAAAGCACTCCTTGCTTTATCACCCATCAGCCCCCCAGAGGCACCCCTTGCTCGTATTTGTGGCACAAATGAATCCAATTCCTAAGGAACTCAGCCCTTCAGGAGCCCATTGGCTTTCTCCTGGCCCCACCGAGGGTTTGTTGGGAGGCACTGTCTGAGGAAGAAGGATGGAAGCCGCTGCTCTGGGATGTTGTGAGCAGGAGGAGATTGTTCACCCTGTGGCTGACACTGAGGGGTGCTGGCGGCTGCCAGACACAATGAAGCAGCACGAAGATGATGGAATGACGGCAGGGAACAGCTCGGGAAAATGATTTCCATCAAGCTCCGGGGCACAGCACGCCTCCCACCCCTGCCGGGGGAATTCCAGCGCGGCACGGATTGCTGTGGCTGCGGCCAGCCCCGAGCCACGCTCACCATAGGCTCTTGGGAAATGTGACAAGAGACTGCCAAGGGCAGGAGGGAAAATTAAGGACACATCTTTCCAGGAAGCCGGGCCTCATTAGCTCTCCTTCTCGCTGAATCACAGGATGCAGCACACAGGCAAAAAACGGGGAATAATCTCTGGATGGACACTGCCGCAGGGTTTGGGGGGCAGCAGTTTGCCAGAGGTGGGCTGGGGCAGGCAGGCAGAGGGATGTGTGGTTGGGGAATGCATTCCAGCCATCAGGAATCAGCTTGATTCTCCCAGCTCCGCTCTGCCCACGAAGCCTGGATCTCCTGGACAAGGAGGAAACGTAGCAGGCAGAGCTGTCTGCACTCAGGTGCAAGCACAAGCCTGAAACAGCCACTAAACCTCAGAGCAAGCCTCGGGAATGATGCTCTTCCGTACTCTCCCGGCACCATTCCCGCCGCAGGGATGCGCAGGAGGTTATGTGCTGAATTAATAATGAGGAATTAATCTGCTCGGGAATATTTCACCTGTTAATAATTTTCTATCATTTTACCACTCAATTAATTCCTACGGTGGTTGATTTCTCTGCCAGCAAAATCCTAAGTGCCCTGAGCAGATGTTTTTTTACCTATTGATTGCTTTAGAGAAATAAAACTGGGAAAGAGGTTGGACAGACAGAATCCAGCATGGGATGCTTGGGAATATCTACTTTAAAGTGCCTCAAGTGCAGCTGGGAAAGGCAGAATTCCCAAACCCAGCCCACAGTAGGCAGGATTGGTTGCTAACCTGGTTTCACCTTGTTTCACCTGCAGGAAATGCTGTGCTTGGCCAGCCTAGAAGGATCAGCGCTAGGAGGAAAACAGGGAATTGTTTCCCATGGAAGGCTGGAGCTGCGCCCTCAGTCATGGCATATCTTTTCTTATTCATCCCTGAAGACAAGAGATGGTGCTGTGAGTGATCCCTGCAGTATACACTGGATTCGAATGGAAAAATCTGGAGAAGGATGTCAATGGGTTTCCCTGCCTCTGGAACTCCACATTAACGGGGTTAACTCATGGATGTGCACCAGGACACTCCAGCTGTGGAGGCCACCACAGAAACCCCAGGCCTGGCTCTTCAGTGACAAAGCGAAAGCAAATCCATTCAGATCTGACACGGGAATGAGGGGTTGCTGCTGATAGTAACAGGTAAATGCAGATTCCAAGGAGGAGAAAGCAGGTAACAGGGAGGTGGATAGAACCCCACAGCATTCCTGCTGGACAGAGGCTTCCTGCTGAGCAGAGCTAACTTCCCCTGCTGTAGTAACAGCCGAGCCTCCTGCCAGCGGGGATTCATCCCGGATAACTTTAGACCCTTCCCCGTGGCCCCAAAAATAGGAGCCCACCCACTCCAGGCCCGCTGTCATCAATGGAGAAGGGGAAGGTGGGCGGCAGGGTTGGAGTCCTCCGCATGAATCATCCCTGGAAATAGCTCCTTGCTTTCCCTGCGCCACAGAGGAGGTGCCAGGTGATTCGGGGCCTTGGTGGGAGCTCTGGAAATGCCCACGGGAGGAGGTGGAAGGGATGTGCCCCTGCACTGCTTCCCGGATGGAAAGGCACTGTGGAAAGCCCAGGATGGGGCTCCCCACCATTTGCATCACAGGCTGGAAAAGATCTTGGAGATCATGGGAGTTTCAACCATTCCCCCTGCACTCCCAAGTCAAAGCTGATGGGAGGGAAAAGCACGGCTCCTCAAGCAGGAGGAGATCCAGGAGCTGTGCAGGACATGAGGAGCCTTTTGCTGCTGCCTCCAGCCAAGGCTCCTGGCAGCAGCCACCGTGACAGAGCAGAAAAAAAAGCAGCTGCTGTGATGTTTCTGGAGCGAAGGAAATCTGCTTTTGTCTCCAAGAGGGAGCCAAGAGTGACATCAGCTGAGTGCCAGCCCCGTTCCAGAGTAACAGAGCTGGGATTTTGACTGTGTTTTGCCCTTAATCCTACAGTCTGGGGAAAAAACCAGGCGGAGGCTGCCGAGGTGGATCCAGCTGGCTGGGCACTATGGAGCTTTATGGAGTTACAGTGCAGTTTCTCTGGAGGAGAAGAAGAACCTTCTGCACCACTTGCAGAAAATAATGATAACCCTGAAATAAGAAGGACCAAACAGCCCATTTCTTGCTACCAAGGAGAGACTACTCCAAAAAGTACCTTGCTTGGAAAACCCAGGCATGGAGGACCCGGCCTGAGGACTCACAGGGAACAAAAAGCAGGGTACCAGGGGTGAAGGGCTCTGGAGAGGCTTTTGGAGCTCACCAGCCTGGACACCTGCAGGCAGTGGAGGATGTGTTTATCACCTGCCCAGATCTGCAGAACACCAAGCTTTTGGGCACCTGAGAGAGGCAAAATGAGAGGGTGCTGCAGCCCCTGAATGTTATTTTCGCTCTCTCTCAGCCGTGTGCTGGGAGCTGCTGCCTGCCTTGGATTTTTCATTTCCTGTGTTCACAATCCAAGTGAGATGGTAGATACGTGTCTTGCTTGTTATGAAGTCAGCCCTATTTCCCTGCCTCACCAATTCCAGATTTGGAGCTGCATCACCCAGATAAACACGGGCACATTTATGTTTTAAATTACTCGAAGGTTCCTCAGCACCCTTTGCAGTATCCCCCTGGAAGCACAGGCAATTTGCACTACCCACAGATCTCTTCCACACACTAGCTGTTCTTATTATCCACGTTGCAGGGATTGGGAGGTTTCACAATCCCTGTGGGGTGTGATAACCTGGCATCTCACTGGGCCAATTCACATATTAATGCATTAAATAAATAAACATGGGACCACAGGAGCAGAACTAAAGGGAAGACTTGGATTAGCCTGAAGATGAGCCCAAATCCACTCCACAGAGCCTGCAGTCAGCACAGATCCCCACTATGAACTGCCTCCAATCGTGAAGCTGCACAAAAAGCGGGAGGATCCAGGACTTTACCTCTGGGAGACGATGGTGGGGGGCAGCTGCTTGTGGTCCCCAGCCAGGATGCACTTGGGAGCCTTGAGCAGAGGGATCCAGCAGCTGGCTTCCAGAGCCTGGGCACACTCATCAATCACCACCAGGTCGAAGTGGCTTTCAGGCAGCAGCTTCAGGGGCCCGTCCGAGGAAGCACCTGGCGGAAGGAGAAGGTTCCCAGCTTAGCAGGGAAAAGCAAGGAACCCGCTCTTGGGAAAAAACTTCACAAGCTTTAATAGTGATTGAGGCAAGGAAAATCATGTTTCTCTGCAGAGATTCAGAAGTTCAGCCCTGCCAAACACACATCCATTGATATGGGTAAGTCAGGATTGTTTTTGCCAATTCCTGTTAGTCCTTTTTTCCTGGGCATCTGGGCCCAGAAGCTTCCAAGTATCTTTGGGAACAGCAGCGAGGCCCAGATGCCAAGGAGAACAATATGCTCGAGTGCTGCACCCAGAGCAAGGAACACCCACCCTCCTGCTGCCAACAAAACTCCTCATCCCCAACTCTGGAAGGGTGAGGGACTGGGGATCCACCCATCTGGTAACTGAGGGACACTCTGGGAGGGGGAGACAGGCTGAGACCCCAGCTCTGCTCCTCCTCATGGCACTGGGAAGTGGGAAAGAACAGGGGACTGGAACCAGCAAGGGCTAATTTTTAACATCACAAGTCCATTTATAACAACATCAAACAAATAACCCTTACAGACATCCTGTTCTGGCCCAGACCTGCTGATACTGATCCACACATTCATCAGAAATCCGAATTCCAGGGGCATCCAAACCTCCCTGCAGCTCATAAAGGAAAAGGATACAGAAGGAGGAGAGCAGGGTGAAGAAGCCAGCATGCCAGCCCAGGGGATTTTTATCCACAGAAATGTTTTTTCCACAGCTCCTGTGCTACTGCAGCTCTGAGAGGGGGGATTTGGCTTTGCCACTGTAAATCCAGCTGCCTCTACAGCTCTGCCTCACTTCAGATGTTCCACTTTGTCATCAAAGACACCGTGTTTTCCTTCAAAAGCTGTTTTCCAGCCTTTAGGAATCTGCTCTGGTGAGTTATACGGTTATAACTTGACTTTTGTCATGTGCACAGACCCCCCAGCTGGCTGGGAAGCTCCAGTCCCAGGGGGAAATCACAGCTGATCAACAAAAATGTCAGTTTTACTGAAAAAAGAAGTAAGAGGCCAATTCCCAAGGAATAAGACAGGGAACGATTTATCTTTCCTTTAACCTTCCCTCCAGCTGCTTTTTTATGACCTAAAATTATTGATGTTTCCTTCCAGCAAATGATCCTTGAGCAACCAAATCTGAGGATTACAAGCGGGCCCTGGAGCATCCAAAACCTGAGCCAGAAAATCCCATCCACACGTGCTAAACCTTCCTGGTGCCTGACGGAGAACTGGAGCTGCTCCCTAAAAATCCATTTGGGTGAGTACACAGGACCAACCACAGGCAGAGTGGGAAGCAGGCTACGGCAACACGTGCCGGATTCCATCAGTCCTGGCAACTTTCCAAGCAGGGAAGCAATTCCATGTGACTTAGGCAATCGGGGGAGCAGATTGTACACCTCCAGCAGCACTTGTTTACTCACTGAACTCCCAGCTCCTTACTCAGAGGCCCTTCCAGATCCATCATCTGTGCTCAACAACATCCTGTGCCAGAGTGGAAGCTGGGAGAATCCCGCTGGGGAGGCATTTGGGAGAGACTTTGCTGGGCTCCCAGGAGCTATCCCAGCGGGATGCTGCCTTGCAGGGCACGTGGATTACCTGGCAAAGGGAGGGAAAACACCGAGCAGGAGGGTCTCACACCTGTATTGGTGGCCAGGACAACGCTGGCCTGGCTGAGGGCTGCAGCCATGGCAGCCTCTTCTCGCTCCTTCAGCTCCTTCCTCAGGGTCTTGATCTCACCCAGGAAATGGCTTCGCTCTCCCTTGTCCTGGGCCTTTCTGGTTTTGGCCTGGAAAACAGGAAAACCGGGATAGAGCCAACTGCTGCCGCTCAGTTCTGGCCGCGTCTGTGACCAAAGCGTCTGGGCATGGAGCAGGGAGGAATGTCTGGGAAGAGGGGTCTGGTGCCTCTCCTGGGGGAGGGACTGGCTCCAGCAGCAGCTCTGCCACCACAAACTGGCCTCTCCAAGCTGCTGGAAAGGATCCAGAGCAGCATCCAGGGCTTCTTTCAGCAGGTATTAAACATATCTACCACCCCAACCCACCAGCAATGGATGGATGGATGGATGGATGGATGGATGGATGGATGGATGGATGGATGGATTTTCCAGGTCCCACTCTCAAGCCACCTGTTTTGGTAAGTACTTAAAACAGTGAAACCTCCATGTGCCTGTCAAGTGTGGTCAAAATGGGCTCAGAAATTCCAAGGGGAGGGATCACACAGAGGCAAATGCGACCACACAGGCACCTCTTCCTTGGCTGGATCTAAGGCACAGCCCTGGGATTCACTGGGCTGAAGGAGCAAAGCAAATGAGCATCAGCCATTGAGATTCAAACATCTGCCTGACTCTGGGCTCTGGAAGCAGCTTAGGGAGCAGGGAGCACAGTCCAGAGGGAACAGGGCACTGTCAGACAGCCCTGAGGGTATGGTCAGCCTGGATCTCACCCATCCCTAGCTAGGGATTAGGAATATCAGCTCTAAGTGTCCCCACCTGCCTCATCTGGGCTCCCCCAACCTCTCATTGGTCTGGGAGTCTATTTAAGGCCAGCTCAGGGGCTGAGCTGGTTTTTTTTCCTGGATTACCGGCCTTGTCTTCCTGGACCACTCCCTGACCCTGCTCAGCATCCCCGGAGCTGGACTGGGCCTGGACCTGGACCTGTGCTGCATTTGAAGCTCAGGTACTTTGGGGCTGAAACCTTGCTGGTGCAAGGAGTATCCAGAGGCTGAGGTCCTGGGAGACTCCCAGCCAGGTGAGGGAAGGAGGCTCAAAGGAGTAGGAAACACCCAAGGAGGGCACAAGGTGGAGGGAAGGAGGGAGAAGAGACAAAATGTGGAGTTGCAAAGGAAAAAAAACTCTTCCAGGGCCAAGTAGAGGATGTGGCAGGGGAGAATCTGAGGCTGGAGGAGGGAAAGATGGGTCAGGACCTTGGAGATGAGCTCTCTGCAGCCAAGGACAGCTTCTGTGACAGACTCCTCCCAAGGAGAAGAAAAGGAAAATTAATCACCACTGAGAAAGATGGAAAATAAATTAAGAAGTAAAAAAAATGGCTTCTGGACAGTGCTGCCACCAGAAAGGGCAGGGAAAAATCACCTAATTAGCATCAAAACCTCATCCCCAGGAACGGAGCTGCTCTGTAGGATCAGTGTAGGAAAACTAGGGTGAGAAAGAAGAAATTAGGGATGCGTTTTGAAATGTGCTCTGCTCTCTCCTTGAGGTGGCTGAGAGTGGGAGGGAGCGTCAGGACAGGCAGACAGCTCAAAAGGAAGGGAATTAATGATGGGAATGTTTCTCTGGTGAAGAGGAGGGTGTGGGGGTTTAACCAGGGCCAAGTCCAGCTCCTTTGATCCGGGAATCACAGAATCCTGGAATGGTTTGGGTGGGAAGGGACCTCACAGCCCATCCAGTTTCACTCCCTGCCATGGGCAGGGACACCTTCCCTTAGACCACACTGCTCCAAGCTCCATCCAACCTGGCCTTGGATACTTCCAGGGATGGGGCAGCCACAGCTTCTCCAGGATATCCATTCCAGGCCCTCCCCACCTTCACAGGCAAGGATTTCTCCCTAATATCTGACCTTGTAACCTCCCGTCAGAGCAAA
>VZRJ01001597.1:195610-225626 GCA_013397565.1 Ptilonorhynchus violaceus
CGCGACCGGAGGCCCCGCCCCCTCCGTTGGCTCGCCCCCTTTGGCACCGCCCCCGTTGGCCCCGCCTCTCGCTTGGCCCCGCCCCCGCGGTTCCGCGTCCGGCGCGAGGTCACCGGCATGGCGGCGTCGCGAGCGCGGCGCGCGGGAGGTGAGCGGGGAACGGGAACCGGGAACCGGGAACCGGGACAGGGAGGGCAGGAAAGAGGAATCCCCGCGCCTGATGCTGGGATGGAAGGAGGGGAAAGAAAGAATGAAGGGAGGAGCTGTCCCTGCTGCGGGGATGGAGGGAAGGAAGGGCAGAGTAAAGGAAGGAGCTCTGCCTGCTGCTGGGAGGAAAAGAAGGAAAGGATGCAGGAAGGTGCTGGGAAAGAAGGGGGGATGGATGGACTGGGCTATTCCTGCTGCTGGGGTGAAAGGAAGGAAAGAAGGAAGTAGCTCTGCCTGCTCCTGGGAAGGAAAGAAGGAAGGGAAAATGCCCTGTCTGCTGCTGGGATGGAGGGAAGCAAGGAGAGGAAGGAGCTCTGCCTGCTGCTGGGAAGGAAGGAAAGAAGGAGTGGAAGGAGGTCTGCCTGCTGCTGGGATGAAAAGAAGGATGGAAGGACTGTGCCTGCTGCTGGGAAGGAAGGAAAAAATGAAGGAAGACGCTCTGCCTGCTGCTGGAATGAAAGGAAGGATGGAAGGACTTTGCCTGCTGCTGGGGTGAAATGAGGGAAGGAAAGAATGAAAGGAAGGAGCTCTACCTGCTGCTGGGATGCAGGGAATAGAGGAAGGAGGGAAGGAAGGAGGCTGGCAGTAGGTCAGGGTCTTGCCTGCTGCCTGCTGGCCCCAGTGTATCCCTGCCATGCACCCACTGGATAAGCCCTGGAGCTCTTCCCGCTGTGGAGGTGGAAGGGATTCGGGTCTTTCCCAGCATCAGCCTCGGAGCAGCCCAAAAGCCGAGGAATGTTAACAAAAAGGAGAATCAACTTTACAGCTTTTCCCACCTTGGTATAACCCCTTGAGCAAAATCCAGGGGATGGAGGGGTGTAGGGACTCCATCAACCTCCTCCTTCCTGGCTGGGCTGGGAAGGGGCTGCCCAGGGAGGTTTGGAGTCCCCCTCCCTGGAGGTCTCCAAGGATCACCTGGACGTGGCACTCGGTGCCCTGGGTTGGGTGACAGGGTGGGGCTTGGGCAGAGGTTGGACTTGATGATCTGGGAGGTCTTTTCCAGCCTAAAGGAATCTGGGATTCTGTGAAAGCCCAGTGGCTGCT
The DNA here is from genome assembly GCA_013397565.1 of Ptilonorhynchus violaceus. NCBI lineage: Eukaryota > Metazoa > Chordata > Aves > Passeriformes > Ptilonorhynchidae > Ptilonorhynchus > Ptilonorhynchus violaceus. The sequence goes on from VZRJ01001597.1 coordinate 196,862, forward strand.
GCCTGTGTCTAATTCTCTCCCCTCTCCCTTGCAGCTTCCCTGCTTTCGGCTGCGGTTCGGCACCGGAGTTCCCAGAGCTCATCCCCACAGCCAGGGTAATCTCACTCTTCACTCTTGCCTTTTCCCCCCTGGAATGGTGGCCTGCTTCCGTGGGGTGGGCAGGGCAGCTGGTTTTCCTTTGGGAAGGTGGCTGGGCCACCCCTTGGTTGCTCTGTTGCTTCCCAGTGTTTTGGACTCTTCCCACCTTCATCCTTTCCCAGAAGGATGCTTCCCTCCATTTTTATATTTCTTTTTTCTTCCATCCCTGGAAGTGTCCAAGGCCAGGTTGGATGGGGCTTGGAGCAACCCTGGTCTAGTGGAAGGTGTCCCTGCCTTGGGTTGGGACTGGATTTTGGGATCTGCTTGTTGTGCCTTTATTCCATTCCCTGGGCAGGACCGAGCTGCTGCTGGCTGTGACCAGGAGGGGACACTGCAGGAGCAGAGAATTCCTGCCACGGGGAATGGCGGGATGTACTGTTCCCTCTTCCTGCTCATCCTCAGGTATCAGAGCTCCTTGGATCTCTGCCTGGGTGACACAGCACCCAAAATCCTCACTAAGCCCCGTGAGGCCTCGGTGCCTGTGGTCATGTACTGCCAGGTCCTCGGAGTTCCTGGGAAATTAAAGCCCTTTGGGATGTATTGCTGGGCATGGCAGAGTAAATCAATCAAGTGCAGTAGATTTTGAGTCAATTCTGCCTCTTTTTACAGCATCCTGTGTTTATTCCTGAATATTTTATGCAGTTTGTGCATCCTGTGTTGTTCAGGCAAAGTGTGGGTTTCTGCATGCAGGAAAACCTGAAATTCCCACTCGTGATGGGGAGGGAATTTCCTTTTTATTTTGGGACAGCATTTACTAAACCTACTACATTTTCAGGTTTCAGAAACCAGGACCTTTGTGGTCCTGTCATGGAGCTTTCCAAAGCAAACCTCCCTCCTCTTTATATCTAGGATAGGTTTTGTGGTGTTGTAGGTTCTTGCCTAGTTGTTCACTGTAACCCAATGCCTTTTGGTCGGGTATTTGTGAGTAAAATCCACTTCTACTCCCATCTCCATCCCCTTTTGCCTTCTTTCCTCCCCCTGTTTTCCATCCCTTGGCAGTACCTGTTGGCTGCAGTGAATTTTACCTTGTCCTTCACAGGCTTGTTGCCAACACCTCCCTGACTTCGCCCCCGTGGCCTGAAGTGAAACTTCCGGATCCAGCGGAAGAAGCCAAGTATCATGCAGGTAAAGGTCTCAAACCTGATCCTTACAGCATTGCCTCTGGAATTGTGCTCCAGCTGCTGGTTTTTGGAGATTGGGGTACAATGTGATTTTTCCCGAGTTTGTGACAGCTTGTCACGCTCCCAGAGGGATCTCCCCCGATGCGATGTGTGGTGTTGAAACAATATATTAAAAAACATGAAAGCACGAAAGAAGCCTTTTGGGCAGGAGAAGCCTGTAATTTTCCACTCCCTGGCTCAATCAAAGCCAGCAGGAGCAGTTGGATGGTGGGCATGGGGAGAGCTGGTGTGCTTTGGTGCTCAGAACAGAACATGCAGCCAGCAGGAGCAGTTGGGTGGTGGGCACAGGATGGAGCTGCAGGGGTGTGGGACACGAGGCAGTGGGTGATGGAATGTTGGTGATCGTGTCCCTGTCCCCTCAGCCTGCCAGGACTGCTGGGTGCAGCCACGGGATGAGAGGGAACGTGCCAGAGGCAGTTCAGGGTGGATATAAAGAAGAATTTCCTCACAGAAAGGGCTGTCAGGCATTGGAAGGGGCTGCCCAGGGCAGTGGAGGTATCCAAGGAATAACTGGATGTGGCACTCTGGGCTGGTGACAAAGGTTGACAGGAAGCGCTGAGCTCACCTTCCTGCAGATGCTCTCCCACCACGTGGCTGGAGCGTGTCCCTGACTGAGGGATGTGCTTTGGACAGAGCCTCCCGCTTCATGTATGCTCCCAGGCTGTTTGGATCCTGCTTTTTGTCTGCTCTCTGCTCCTGGGATGGCTCAAGGGACAGATGGGGGTGCCTGTCCCTGTGTGTGACGTGACCCAGCAGCGAACCCAATCCGCTCCCTGGGAGCCCTGTGGGGAGCAGGGTCCCCTCCTGAGGGATGGGCCCGTCCCATCCTTATCTCCTGGCTGTGCTTATCCAAAGGGAACAGCAGCGGGAGCATTTTGGTGCCGCCTCCTGTTCCCTGCTGGCTGTGGAAACGGCCCTGGATATTTTAGGATGGGTCACTCCGCAGGGTGCCGAGATCCGAGCCAGCAATCACTTGATGTTTCCTGGCACTGGAGGTGTTGGAAGAGTTATCAACGACTCTTCATCCTGGTGGGAACTGCAGCGGCTCCTGCCCTGCAAATCATTCGTGCTCCTGCCTCTGCCTTGAAGTTTGGATCCCCTGGCTTGAGACTCGGACCTTTTCCGAGCGTTCCTGTAAGGATTGGGTTGGGTTTGCCTGGCTGCTGGATTCCTGTCTGTCCCAAAGGGATGTTTTGCTTACATTCCGAGGAAAAAAACAAGCGGTTCAGGCTGCTTTTTAGTACAACGAGGAAAATCCGAGCAGCTCAGGAGGGTGGGAAGCTGCAGTTTGGCAGTGGGACGGTGTCAGTGAGCAACACCTTTTGGTGTTCCCGTGAAAACTGGGTTTGGATTCACTGCCCAGGAAGCTGAGCGCAGGGAATGGAGTTTGTCCACGTGCAGGACCTGATTTTAGGATCCTGCTTCTGCGTGCATGTGGGAAAAGACCTTTCTGGGAAAGAGTGAGGGACAGGTCTCTCTTGTCCTTGCTGCAGGTACAAGTTGTCAGGCCAGGCTTTGTTGTGTGCTGGAACCCTTTTCCCTGGTGCTTTGCCAGGCTCTTCCCAATGTAGTGCCTTAGGCCCTACTCAGAGTCCTGGCCTGTCTGCATGTGACTTGGAAATGGAGGGAATTGCCTCCAAACGCAGGTTGCGTGGACAAGAGCTGCTTTTTTGGAACGCTTCCTACCCAAGCCTGGTCCATTTTGGGATGCCTGAGGAGCAGGCAGAGGGCGAGCAGTGCGGAGCAGCTGCACAGTGCACACAGGATGTTTGCTTCTGCCTGGCTTTGCCAGCACCTGAAATACAAATAGATCATTCATTTAAAGAATTGGGGGGGCGGGAAACAACACCGCCATTGATCCCTGCTTTGAAGATTCCCGGGAGATAAGGGAGTCTTCAATCCGGAAGGCAGAGGGAAGGGAATCTTCAATCTGGAAGGGACTCCGGGGGCAGAGCAGCGTGCCTGGGTGGGTTTTCCCAGCCCCCTGGGAGCGCCGCCCTGACCCCCTGCCCCGCCGTCGTCCTGCAGAGGTGGTGCGGAAGGTGAACGGGCTGATCGCCACCGGGCGGTACGGGCGCCTCTTCGCCGTCGTCCACTTCGCCAGCAAGCAGTGGAAAATCACCGCGGAGGACCTGATCATGATGGACAACCTGCTGGAGGCTGAGTGCGGGGACCGAATCCGGATGGAAAAGGTGATGCGCCGCGCCGGGTCCCCCGCAAACGCCCCTCGAGGCGGAGCCGGTGTTAAGCCCGCGTCCCAAAGCGCTCTTGTGGGGTCTCCCGCCCTCCTTCCAGCCCTTTGCTTTGTTCCACTTCCCTCAGTTCTGTTCCAGCTTCGGTTAGTTGATGATATTATTGCGATTTCTGTTCAGCAGGGCCGGGGTGAGCCTTGCCAGACTCCGTGGGGAGACGGATTTTTGTTGTCCTGACTTCTTCCAAAAAAAGAAAATGACAGTTGTTGTTTCCAGAGCCGGCAGGGAGAGCCTGTGTTTGCCTCGAGGCTCCAACACCCCAGATCACAGAGTCATTTAGGCTGGAAAAGACCTCCAAGATCATCGAGTCCAACCTCTTTAATTCCTTGCAGGGCTCCCAGAGGGATTGTAAACTCCTCAGGGCTCTGCGAGATCCTTATCGCGCTGGGCTGGGTGGAGGCAGAGGGATGGGGCACGGAGGGGAGAAGTGCCAAGATCCAATTAATATCTTTATCCTCAGCCTTGGACAACCAGCAGGAGCTTGCAGAGGCTCATTAATCCAAAGTGAAGGGAAATATTATGGAGTGGGATTTTGTTGGCTTTACCTTCGTGTTGATTGTTAGAGCTAAGGGAGTGAATAGGGAGGGCTGGGGAGTTTTTGTGACTCCCCAAAAAACACTGGGGAGTGACTCCCCAAAACTGTTTCATTGCTTCAAAGCCCAGTTTTGAGGCAGCTTTTTAGGGATGTCCTCGGCTGCGTCCCACATCCCTGTGTCCCAACAGAGAGGAAGGATTTCCGTGGCGTAGCCAGCTCGGAATGCAAAGGTCTGGGTGGGAAGGTGAAAACTCGCCCAAGCCCCAGAGCCCTTTGTGGATTTTTTTCTGGCAATATCTGTCTAGAACAAAAGCCAGAACTTCTTGGGACCATTTCTGAGTGGTTTTTAAGTGCTGCCAGAGGATTTGGGAGGCAGCCTGGGAGAAATGGCTCCGGATGTGGCACTTGGGGACGTGGTTTAGGGGAGGTTATGGTGGTGCTGGGTGGATGGTTGGACTCCATGACCTTGAAGGTCTCTTCCAGCCTCGATGATTCTGTGAAACGCAGCCTCTTCCCACTGTATCCTTTCTTATCCTGCCTGTTCCTTTAGGTGGTGGCTGAAATGCCCCAAAACCAGCAAGGGCTGGTGAACCCCCGAGATGTTCGCTTCTTTATTTCCCATCTTGAGGCCTTATGGGGGAGAATGAGGGAATTGTTTCTCCGCCGGGATTTGCAGCAATGGCTGTAAAAATCCAGCGGTTTAGGAGCTGCCATTTGTCCACATCCCACGTGAGGCAGGTTATTCTTCTTCCCTGGTTGCTTTCCATATTTTTTACAGCTGCTGGTGAGCCAGGACAGAGAGGTTCAGTGTGTTCTGATCCTGGAGAAAGATACTTCTGCAGCGTGTTTTAGTGGGACGGGCTCCCTGGAAGAGTAATGGCTGTTAGCAGCTTTCCCCACCACCCCCTCCAGTCAGTGTCAGGTTTGAAATGTGGGGAGGCCTGGCCAGAAGCACTTTGACTCCTTGATGGCTGCAGAATTGGGAAGGTCCTGTTTGCATTTCTGCCTGGGCAATGAGCAGTGATTGGTGCCTGATTTATTTCCCCCCAGGTTTTGCTGGTCGGTGCCGACGACTTCACGCTCGTTGGAAGGCCACTGCTGGGGTAAGATGCCTCACAAAGGAATTATCTGGCATTTTTTTTTGGATTTCATTGCGGCTCCAGGGCTCGGCAGGCCCTGAAACTGGGATTTATCAGCACAAACCTTGATCCCAGCCCCGTGGCTTTTGGAAGAATCACCAGTGGAACTGCTCAGCAGCCTCTGGTGATCCTCCCCCTCCCCAGTGCCAGGAGAGCGGCAGGTCCCAGCTTCATGGGAGCCACTGGATATCCTCCTCAGTTGGATCCTTTTCTCCTTGCACAAACTAGCAGGACATGTTGGTCTTCAACATCTCTACCCTCTCACCCTGATTTTGGTGATAGTCATCTTGAAATAACCCAGAAATCCTTTTCCTCAATCCCTTGAGTTGGGTATTTAACCCCTTTCCTTTTGCCACTGCCTTGCCCCGGCAGGCCTTAATCTTCATTTTAATGTTCCTGATATTTCCCTTCCTCTCAGTCACATAATCCAGCAGTGACAGAATTTGGGAGAAGTTTATCCCTTGGCACTGTCTCCATTCCCAGTGCTGTAGGACTTGCTGTACAGAACCCCTGGTTCCTCAGCCTTTTCCTTCCCTAAAGGAAGAGGGGTGTGGACCTGGTGTTATTTAGGAGTTGTTTGTGCAGTTATGACATGGCCTGGGGTGCACTGGTGGTACCTGCCTCGGGTCCCCGTGTTGGACAGGATTTTGGGAGCTGCCAGTCCTTGTAACAGCACTGGAAGTGGATCTGGAATAGCAGATTGTCAGGATTCTGTGAGTTGTTGCCTCAGTATTGCACCTGGGGAATGTTTTAGGAAGGGGAACCTCATTTTTTAGGACTAGAAAGGGGCTTTTATTTGAATTTCTTCTAGAAGCGAAGTTCTACAGGCAGGGATGTGCCACATCAGGCAGGTGAGGGGCACCTTCCTTCGCCCAGCTCTGATCCAGGGTCCCTGGGGTGGTCTTTTGCAGCTCTTCGTGCTGGATTTGGCACGTGGATACCCGGGAAGCAAACCAGCTGTTGGCTCCTGCAGGTGCTTGGAGGGAGTGGGAAGTGTTGGCAGCTGCTTGAGGCAGACCAGGGCTGCACATCTGGCCTGGACTCCAGGGCCTTTGGCTGAGGGGGATCAGTGGGAGGAGGAGGAGGAAGAGGCTGGCCAGGAAAATGCCATCACCCTCTGAGCTGTGGGGAAACTCCCTGAATCCCAGCTCTGTTGATATAGGATGAGGGAGAGTGGAAAGGGGAAAAGGTGTCACCAGCAACGTGCTCTGCAGTTCTGTCACACAATCCCCTAAACCACAGACATTCTGGAGAGGAGAGAAGAGGCAGGATGAGAACAGAGGCAGTTTTGTGTTTCTGTTGTTGTGTAAATAAACCCCCCAGTGAGAGCTCACGGCCCGAGACACTTCACCGGAGCCGCTTCCTCTCGGCTCCCCAGTGTGTCCTGTTTGGGGCAGCTGGACAGGGTTTGTTCCTCTGATTCCCCCCGGGATTACTCCTTTCAACCCTAAAACACCACCTCTTCATGGTGGAGGCTATTCTGGGATCTTCTGGCCGGCTCCTGCTCTGGAATCTGTCGGGCTTCGTGTTTGTCCGGGTCACTGCCTGGCACAAGGAGCCCGGGTTAGTCACGAGTGGAGGGAAAGTTTGGCTTATTTCTAGACAAAATACAGCTGATGGGAACTTTCCCCCTAGGAAGCCTTGCTGTTTGTCCTGCTACCTGCCCCTTTTTGCAGTGGGAATGCCAAAGGCCTTGGACCTGTCCTTGTCCCAGACAGCCAGGCTGGGGTTCAGCCCTGCAGGGAGCAAGCTTGGCAGCTGGAATTATGACCTCCAAGAGTTATGATCCTGTGGGGCTGCAGCTTGCCTGGGTCTTTTTCTCTGCCTCCTGGCAGCCCCTTTCAGCCCAGCTCAGATCCACGAGGTTTCAGCCTGAGTTTTTCTCACCTCCTGCAGAAATCCAGTCCCTGAAACACTTTGCCGCTGAAGGCGGCAGGCCCAGCTGTGTCAGGCTCTGGGAAATGTGTGACCCCCTTCTTATTTTTATGGACATTCCAGTCATACCTCAAACGTTTGATAGAGATGTTTTATTTTTCTTCCTTTTTTTTTTTCCCTCGTGCTCTGTTTTGCTGAGAACTCGTCCTGCTCACGAGCTCTTCTCCAGCCAGTTTGGGTTTGGTTTGTGCTGTGCTTCAGCCTCTCTCCAGCAGCTCCTGGTGCTGTGTCCCACAGAGAACTCACCAGGGCCCTGGATCCAGGAAGTTCAGTCCCAAATTAGTGGTAAACCAGTGGCTGGGGTGCAGTTTGCTCTCTGGTTTCTCCCTCGGGGTCGCAGGGTTGGTGTGTGGTTCGGTAGTGCTGGGTCTGGAGCAAATCCTGGAGCTGGGATGTCAGGGTCACCCAGTGGTCTCTTAAAATCCACATTATTTTATATCTCTTTTCTTCTGGGCTAGGCACTTAACTGCAGACAGATCAGTTTCCTCCAGGATTCAATCTCTGATTTAATCACACCCCCAGGGTGGATTTTAAGAGATGGTGGCTGTCTTGAAGCCTTTGGCCTCCCAGTGACCTTGCTGGAATAATTTCAGCTGGATGGGCTTCCCCCCTCTGCCCCCCTCGAGAGCAGACGGAGCCGTTTGTCAGCAAAATGGGCTCTAAATGTCTTCCTGTGGCAAAGTTAACGAGCTTTTAATGGAATTCTGCAGGGCTGTGCGTGGAAGAGCAGCTCCTCCTCCTCTCCTGTGGCTGCTGACTAAAACCCCCCTGTCCAAAGCTCCTGTCTGGATCCTGCCTGGAGGTTCTCACCTTCTGAGGCCACTGAAGCATATCAAGCCTGGTTACAGTTGTTTTAGCAAAACTCAGTTGCCATGATTTTCCCAAAAATTGTGTACCCACAGCAGCAGCTTAGGGCAGACCTTGCTAAATGCTGGCTACAGTGGAAAATTGCACTGCTTGTGATTGATTGTTAAAACAATGAATTAGGAAAGCTATTGGGAAAGTTACATCCTTTCCAACGAGGTGGGACTTTCTTCCAGCTGAATGTGATGCTTTAGAGGAGGAGGAAGGACTTGTGTGGGGACCAGGAGGGGAGTAGGAAGGATTTCTGTGGTGCCCAGGAGCAGGGATGGGGCTGACCCTGTTCCAAAACCAAAGCAGGACCCATGAGATCCCCTGGAGGTGCCAAGGGAATTTATCTTGCTGCAATCCCACAAGTTCCTGCAGGTCCCTCTCTCTCTGCTGCCTCCTCAGCTGGAGTGATCTCATCCCTCACATGACAGGGGAGTTGGGAACTGTCACACCTCCTCATCCAGGTACAGCACCCGGAGGCTTTGGGCTGTGCCCGGGCAGGTGGCCCTCCTCCCACGGAGGATCTGTAATTCCTGGGATCCTGGGCCGCGCCAGGCAGGATCTGGCTCTGTCAGGATGTGTTGTCCCAGTGTCTCGTTTCCCAGGAACCTGCTCTCTGCTAGTGGGATGTAAATAACTAAAAAGTGATGCTTTTGCCACTTCTTTTTAAGGAAGGACCTGGTCCGTGTGGAGGCCACGGTGATCGAGAAGACGGAGTCGTGGCCCAAAATCAACATGCACTTCTGGAAGAGGCACAACTTCCAGAGGAAGAAAAGTAAGAGGGAAGGGACACACTTCCTGCCCTGCTGGATGTGGGAGGGGAGGTGTCCTGGCACAAGGGTCCGAGGAAGGGGCTCGTTCTGCGTGTCCCCAGAGCCCCTTGGGGCCCAGCCCCTCTCCCAGGTGTGCCCAGAGGATTTAATGTTCCCTCAGTCCAGCACCTTGTGCTCCCTAAACTCCCTGGGCAGAAAAGCTGTCCCGTTCTCTTCCCAGAGCCCTCAGCCCTGGATGTGTCATCCCAGCTCCCAGCCAGCCCTCACAGGGTCCTGAGCAGGTTTTGGTTGCCAAGTGACTCCCCCTCCTCTGAGAGAGGGAAAAATCGAGGCTGGGTTTGTATGGAATGGGCGGTAAAGCCTCGACCAGGCTGCCCCAGTCCCACACTGGGATCCCATGGAATGCAGCTGTCTGCCAGCCCAGCCCCCCAGGAGCCCCGGGATGAGATAGGCACTGGATTTGTGCTGTTACCTGATCCCTTTTTTTTCCTCCCCTTTTCCTTCTTTTTCAGTCATTGTGAACCCCCAGACCGTCCTCCGGATCAACACCATTGAAATCTACCCTTGCCTGTCCTGACTGGAGGAATTGTGCCCGGGAATCATTGCTGCTCCAGGCAGTTATGGAAATAAAACTGCCCTCGGCATTGGGAAGTTCTGGACTTGTTGCCGTGGTGGGAAATGGAAATCTCTGTGTGCTTTCTTTTTGAAATAATGAAGTATTTTTGAAACTACTGTTTCAGCCTCGCTGGTGTTTATTTGCCAGGAGTTTTAAACCACCCAGGATCCATTGCTGGCTGTCCAGCCTTTTCATGCCTAATGGATCTTTTTGCCTCCGCACCTCTCTGAACTTCAGGAATTCTGGTCCTGTAATTCCTGGCACTGTGTGGCCCCGGGGAATATCCTGGGGTACAGCATGGCCCACAGCCCACGGGACTGAAGAGAGCCGTGAAACCAGGTGGCTGCAGGGTCCTGAATCTACTCCCAGGTCGTGCCAAGGGGTTGAAAATCCTTCTGAAGGATTTAGCAGTGGGAAATGGAGCCGAAAAATTTCCCTCTTGAAGGTGAGCAGCAGTAAGTTGTCTGTGTGTGTAACACCATCCAAATAACCCTCCGGTGGCTCAGGAGGGATTTTGTGCCTGTTTCAGAGCTGGGTTTTGACCTGCTGAGTGTATTCCACGCCTAGATCTGGTACTTTCTCTCTTCCTTGGCTGCACTGTCCTTTCCTGAGCAGCACATACGAGGCCGGGTCTGCTGGTGTTTTGGGGCTGGATATCCACCAGGAGTTCCCTGGAATTTCTAGTAGCTATGGGATTCTTAATAGCCACCAGGGGATGGGATAATGGGTCACCTTGTCACTTCCTTAGGGAATACCTTGCTTCAAATTGGGAGGAAGATCCACATTTAGGTGTCCTTTGCACTCCCACTGTGGCTCCTGCTGGAACAAAGGTTGCCACGACCCTGTGCTGGAGGAAATGGAAGTTTTGTTCCATCTGGGGCTTGTCCTGGCTGTCCAATCTCACAATTCCTTCAGGAGATCACTTCAGGTGCCAGTTTGGTGGTTCTGGCTGCATCTCCCCTTCAGCTGGAGAAGGATCCAGGAGTGCCTGGGTTGAGCTGGTCCTCCAGCCATTGGATAGAGCTGGATCTGTGCAGGCTCACTCATCCCTCCCCATTTCAGATCCTCTGGCACAAACAGCCCTTGGGAATGCTGCTCCTTCCCTGCTACTGAGGTTGGACACCCAGTTTTCAGCAGCTGCTGGAATGTGGAAGTAGGGATGGCTTGGATCGCCGCATCCTTGTTCCCGACCCCTTCCAAATGGAAGGGCCTTCCAAAAGACATCTCCCACCTCTTCCCCTTGTCCCCCAGGTGATTCCAGTTCTGTGCTGGGACCAGCAGCTCCCAGCAGCAGGGGGGGGAGGGGGTATTGTGGGCTGCACGAGGAGCACAGCCTCCGGATACAGGCTGTTACCGGTCCGCAGCGGAAGCAGCGCTGCCAGCCGAAGGAATTGGACTGGAAACCCTCAGGCCCCTCAGTGTTGGGAGTGCTGGGGCTAAGAAAACAGCATGTCTTGGCTTTAAGGGGATGTAGCAGGAATGTTCTGTCCTTCCCAAATAGGAAGAAGCACTTGGAAATAACACGGGATTCAGGGCTCAGAAATCCGGAGGGAAGAGGCTGCTGTGGAGTCAAAGGAGAAGGAAAGGGCTTAAGTTCTGGAAATCTGATCCCCCAAAAAGCCCTTGGGAATGTCATTCTGATCCAAGTGAGATACTGTACGAAAATTAGGATGGTTTCACGGCATTTTGGGGGGACAAAAATTTAGGTAGGGGAAAACCCAACCAGTATTAGGAAGTTTTTGGTTTGACAAGTTTATAATGCAAAATATTCAGGTTTTATTGGAATTATCCCTTCAGACTGAGGTAAAATGGGATTGTTTTAATGTTTTCATCAGGAGACTTTAAATCAAAAGCTTTTTGCCATTCCAAGTGGAAGCGGGAATGCCCAGTTCTCCGGGAAGAAGTCTCCATATGTGACTTCATGTGTCTGGGGGGGTGATCCTTGTCACCCTCTTCCTGGTGCTAAATAGCACTGAAATAGATGAAGAGCAGGAATTTCTCAACAAAGCAGGTTTGGGCTTTTTTTTTTCCCTTAAGTTCTGATTCATGGTGGAAATTTATCTGTCAGGACAAAACATCGGATCCAGGTGGAATTTGAGATGTTTTGTCCAGAGCTGAGGATCCACGTGGCTCAGACAAGAACCAGGCCTGGGCTTTGGCCACCCCTGTGGCGTCTGTCCCGGCGGGAGGGAGGCCGGAGAGCCGGAGCAGAGGGCATGTGCTGGGAAAGGGAGCGGATTCCAGGGCTGATCCCTGCCCGCTGGCCACAAAGCCACTGCCTGTGCTGCTCCTCCCGGGCTTTCCAGGAATGCCGGCAGGGCTCGGCAGCAGCAGGACAGCTGCCCGTGCAGCCCTGACATTTCCCATCAGAAGGAAGCGTTGTTTCCTTGCCAGCTGCAAGGTTCGCTCGGGAATAGCTGTCGGGAATGATGTGGGAGTTGCTGTTGCTGCTCCCTCTGGCACCCCTGTTTTGGGCAGGAACACCAAGCGGATCCGTGTCCCTGCTGCTCCTTGGATCCCAGGTGTGTGTCCCTCCCTGCCCTCCTCTCTCCGGGAGCGGTTTGAATCCCTAACTTCCTGTGTGCAGTGCACTGAGTCCAGCCCAGACCTCTTCCTCTGCCCTTTCCAGAGTGGCCTATGGCACCTGAATTCCTTTGTGGCTGCAGGTTTTTCCCCTCCCTCTCAGGTCCAGCTGCTTTTAGGAGCGAGGTTTCCATCATTTCCAAGGCTGGTGTTGTTCCAAACCCCTCCAATGCTCCGGATGTTGCAGCTTCGAGGGGCTTGGACTTGTGTCTCACATAAAATCATCCTTGTGATTGGAGGTGAAACAGCCCCATCCTGGTCATCCCACAGGATCACTTTTTGCAGAGTTTCTGGAGGTTTAGGATATCTCCACGATGGCGTTTCTCCTCCTTCCCCCATTGCTCCGTGTTCTAAAATCAGCTTCCCAAGCAGAGCCATTCCCGCCGCGGGAAGCTCCCCGCCGTGAGGAGCCGCTGCTTGTGGAGTCGGCCGGAGCCTGACAGACGTGGTCTGTGGCAGCGTCCTCCTTCCCAACAGCCAGCTCCTGCGGGAAAACAAAGTGCAGGCCACTCTCTTTGGAAGCCACGGGGCAGCAGAGGGATTTAGCAGCTCCGTCGGGATGTTTGGATCACGCGCCCTGCCAGCCCGTGAGCTGCCGGCGCTTCTCCAGTGGCAGAGCAGCTTGGAAAGCTCTCGGGACGTGTTGTTCAGGCCCCGGGGCGGGAGGGAAATGCTGTTAATCTGCCCCCTTCCCTGTGTTTTTTATCCCTCACAGCTTTGGGAAGGAGTCTTTGAACTCGGACGTGGAGCCGGGTTTGTTTTCTCAGCGTGATCCGGCCGCGTGTCGGAATCCGCTCCGGCAACAGATGGAACGGGACAACAGGAATCCCCGTGTTGGTTGGATTTCTCTGGCACTAGAGGTTTTATTACCTCCTGTGACCTAAAAACCAGCCTTTTATTAAGGAAAGAAAGGGAATGTGTTCCCAGCGGGTCCGGGTTGATGCAAATCCCACACGGAGAAGTCCGGCCACGGCCGGCACGCCTGGACACGGGGCCTTTCATCTGTTTTCCCCTCTCCCTATTTATAGCGCATGGAGGAGCAACTGGGATCCGTGTCCCTGTGCCTTGTCCCGGATGTGAAGGCAGAGATTTCCCATCTGGATTGCTGTTGGAAGGAACGGAGTGAGTCAGGGAAGGTGAGGGGCTGAAGGCCGGGAGGACCCTTGGGGGCGCTGGGTTTGCTGTAGCCACCCGAAATGTGTTCATTGACAGGGCAGTGGGGCTCCGGTTACATCCTTGGAAAGCATTCCCTGATGGAGCTGCACGTGGGAATGTCTGTGCAGCGGTTAGTGAGTGGCAATTGAATGTGGTGGACGAGCTGGAGAAGGGTTTGAGCCCTTCAAATGGAGGCTCGGGAGAGGAGCTGAACCTTGGGCAACCAAAGCTTGGAGACACCTCCCTCATTTTGGAATGGGAGTTGGCTCCTGCATGTATCTGCTGGCATTCCGTGCCTTCGGATCATCTCACGGAGAGAAAAGGGACTGGTGTTAGTTTATCTTCCCTTCCTAAGTGAAAACACACCATTGCTCTCTCTCTCTGAAGCCTCAAAATTCAATTTCTGGGCAGCTCTCAAAGGAGCTGACGATCCAGTAGGGAAGTGGTCTGGACCATGGAATGGGATCCCCCCCCGATCCAAAGCTCTGGCCTGAGGGAAATCTGGTTCTTTGCTTTAGGCCAGCTTTTAATTTCAGCTGATTTTCTGTTTGCAGGGCCGTGATTCATGGGAGCCTCTGGCTTGTTTCCCGGAGCAAGCTCCGTGTCTTGAAGGACCAGGAAGTATGGAATAGCCTGACCACAAATATTTCACCAGGCAACAATATCTCCCGCACCTTTCCCACCTGGCTCTGCTCCGGAGTGCCGGAGGTGGATTATCCAGCCATCACCCATGATAAAGTCCTGTTTTCACTGTCATCCAGCCAAGTATTCCCTGGCAAACGTGGGATGTGGCGCTGAGTGCTCCTGTGGGAACACACATGTGGCTCCCACCATGCCAAGGAGATCTGTGCATGAGGAGCGGGAATTTCTCCCGCATGTGCTGACAGGGACACAACCCCCCCAGCTCTGGAGCTCACTGACCTTTTCCTAAAGAATCCAGGGATATATTTTTCTGGAGCAGCTGGTATTGGATTGGAGGGTCATAGTGGGTCATGGAGGTGGTGTGAAGGGAGCTGATTTTCCCTAGGTGACATTGGAAGTCCGTGGCATGAGCTGTGCTTCCTTTTTAACTTCATCCTTCTTGTCCCTTTGTTCCCTCATCCCTGCAAATCCATTTGCTGTTAATGCACTTGGAATTAAGGCAGGTGGAGGTGTACAGGTGTGACCGAGGGTGGCAGGAACCTGGAGCAGCAGGAATTGTTACTCTGGATCCCCCCAGCCAGGAACCTGCAGGCCAGGTTCCCGCCTTCCCAAGCGCAAGGGTTGGTTTTCCGTGGAATTTGGCCGTTTGTTGTCCCGCAGCTCGCAGGGAAAGGGTTTTTCTCCATGGCTTCTCCCTCATTTGCCTGGAATCAGGCGATGTGTTAAAACTGGAGCTGAAGAGGATCAGGCAAGAAGAGGACTTGATTGCAGGCAACTCATTTCCAAAGGAAGCGGGGCTAAAAATAGGGAAGGAACGTAACGGAGACTTCTTTTCCTTGACGCCCCCCGTTCCCCAGCTGGGACTCAGCTTTTGTCCCAAGATCTGTTTATTGCCTCGCTGTTGTTTTCTGGGCCCCAGATGCAGCCGTGAGCCTGATTTTTGGCTCTGGAGCAGCCGGAGCAGGGCTGTTTCCAGGGGCTGATGCGCAGGAAGACACACGTGACGGCAAGATGGGGTTCTGGGGGAGGCCTGCTGGCTCTCCAGGCTCCCCCACGACATTCCCTGTGTTATCCAGGGCCCCTTCTCCAGTACTAATCCTGCTGGCAGCAGCTGTGATCCCGATAACCCTCCGGAGTGCAGGATGTTCCCTTGGGACACCTGATACGGGCTATAAATACCAGGTGGGTTCATGTTCCCTCGAGCACCAAGGGGGTTGTGCCAAGTCACCCCAGATGGTCAGGCTGAGAGATCCCTGTGCCAGGGAAATGGCTGGAGCCTTTGGAAAAGGGGCTGAGTCCCTGGTGTGGGCGTTTGAAGGCTGAGCCAGCTCCTCTCACCTTTATTAACTTGTCTCAGATGTGGAGGAAATCGTGATTTCAGGCAGGGATTTGGGAGCAGGCAACACCCTGGCTGTGTTTCCCTGCCTGGCGAGGTGTTGCACCACTTCTCCACTCTTTCCTCACTTTCACAGTCTCATGGAATCACAGGATGGTTTGGGTTGGAAGGGACCTCACAGCCCATCCAGTCCCACCCCCTGCCATGCGCAGGGATACCTTCCACTATCCCAGGTCGCTCCAAGCCCCGTCCAACCTTGGCTTTGCCCCTCTGGGGGCAGCGAAGGGTCCGGGAAGCGCCGCCCGGGGCTGCCGCGTGCGGGGAAACTGAGGCACGATTCCCGAAACGCCTCCGGGCCGGGACAGGGACCGCCTNCCGGACCCTGCGCCTCGTCGTGCTGGGACAGAGCGCCGTGGGCAAGACAGGTAGGACCGGGCTCCCCGGCATCCCCCCGCATCCCTCCCGCATCCCCCCGGCACCCCTCTGGCATCCTACGCATCCCTCTGGCATCCTCCTGCATCCCCCCGGCATCCCCTCTGCATCCCTCTGGGCTCCCTCCCGGGCAGAGGGACCAACCTTCCCGTGTCCCTTAGAAAGCCGGGACGAGGAACATCATCCCGATTTCCCCCCCCCAGCCCGTGGGGTTTAAGGGCACCCGATTTCCCTCCCCTCGAGTTTCCCACACGGACACTTTGGAGCCGGGGCTCGTCCAGCGGGGGTTTTTCCGTGCCCAGGGGGCCGGGGCGAACAATCACTGACCGGGAGAACTTTCCCCAAAGCCGGGCTCGGGTTTGGACTTTCCCATGAGTGAGGAGTTCGCTGCTTATTCCCAGCGCCCGCAGAAAGAAGCTTTGTGGAGCCTCCTCCACCGCACCGGGCTGTTTTCCTTCAGGAAAACTCCCTTTCCCTGCGCCTTGCTCGGCGCACTCCGTCTTTGCCTGCCGGCGTGGGGGTTTGGGATACTGAGCCAGGAGCACCTCAGCTCCCTCTTTCACCCCATTCCTTCCTGGGGATCATCCTTCCCTCTTTCCCACTCCTCCATCCCGGGCTGTGAGCACTTGGGGGCAAAGGTGTCCCCTGCAGCACCCAGAGTGCCAGGAGCGGGGTCAGGAAGGAAAAGTGTGGATCCATGTGGATCCACATTGGTTCATTGCAGTGATCCGTGATCCATGCAGAGCGTGGTAGGATACAGCCAAGCTGCCATGCCCTTGGGAACAGGGAATGTCCTGCCCCTCTGGAAGGGGGAAGGCACCACAGCAGCGGCACCTGTGCCGGGCTGTCGGAGCTGCTGGAGTTGCGTTTCCGTGCGCAGCAACTGGCATTAGTGAAAAATCCTGATTAAATTAAGGGAAGCGTTGCCCAGCTCTCCATGAGCAACGCAGGAGCACGGGGTGGGGCTCAGCTCCAGGGTACCCAGGGCCTCGGCGGGGTCCATGGCAGCGTTCGGCCCCGATGGAGCAGATGGATGCGGGCGATGCTTGCACAGGGTGTACGAAGCCTTCGGCTCGCCCCCATCCCAAACACGTGGGTCTCCCTGCTGGTGTCCATCCCACACGGCACAGAGCAGATTCCTGGGAGCTTTGGGCTGCTCCTGTGGGCAGGTGAGGGGCTGTTCTGCCTCCTCCTTAGGGTGGGATCGTGCCGAGGGCCTTGAAGTGTTTTCTCCATTCGGGTTCGGCCGTCAACTCTTGTGCCCTCCAGCAGTGGGGTTTTTGCCAGCGTGACAGTGACACAGGCCACGGAATCAGGGCACAGGGAGGCAATGGACACATGGCTCGTGCAGAGGAGAGCCAGAGCGTGCCAGGAACAGGGAGCAGCTCCTGGGAACGGCAGGCACGCGATCCCCCGCGGGCTGGCAGCCCCCCTGAGCGCGTCCCTCCCCATCTGTGTCCCCTGGGCGCTGTTCTGCACGTCCTCCCCTGCCGGGGGACATCCTGTCACCTTCCCTGGGGGCCGTGCCCCAGCTGCTGGGTCCTGCTGTCCCTGTCCAGCTGTCCCATCCTGGCTGGACGTGAGTGGGCTCCACGCTGAAGCATCACCGGGATGAGCTGCTGCATCCATGGGACACAGAGCCAGGTCAGGAGAGCTGAGGGGTGGGAACAACCAAAGGGCAATTCCCATCTGTGCAGCTGCAAAAGGGAAAAAAACCCCTCTTAATTCTCAGCAAGAGCTTGGGGTTTTTTGGAGACCTTCAGGATCTGGTGACGCGAGGTCCCAGACCCTCCGAGCAGGGATGGGTTCGGGTGCAGCCGTGTGTGGTTTAAGGATCGGGGCTGTGGGAATCACTGGTGGGAGCTGCAAATCCAGCCCGGCCAGGGCTTGTGTTATCCTCTGCTGCTGCTGCCCAGCGTAAACTTTGCCATAATCCAGAGCAGAGCTCTGCCTGCAGCACGTGGAGCGGAGATGGATCGGCGCTGGAGCCGCTCCGCAGCGGCACAAACAGGGCAGCAGCACGTGGGCACTCGGAGCCATCCCGAGGGGCCCAGCCCGGCTCCACGGCAGGTAAATCACCCCTGGAGCCCACAGCCAGCCCCCCACCCCACAGGTAATGCACAGTTAACCCTTTCATCTCCAAGGAGAGCCCTTCCCGAGGTGCCTGATGTTCAGGATGGGGGAGAGAAACCTCCTTATAAGGCTGGGTGGCCGCGGCCGCTCCGCCTGCGGCCGCTTCCCCCACTGGCAGCTCCACTCGTGTTCCTGCGCTCCAGCCAATTTTTAATCAATCTAATTGGCTCCTCTTCTCATCCCACACCATGTGCTCCAGCTTTGGGTGGCTGCCTGACATATGACACACAATCAGGTGCTTCCAGGAGACCGAGCCTGCCTCGTCCCGCTCCCCCCCGATAATTCCGTCGCCTCTTTGAAGGTGCCTGTAGGTGCCTCCTGCGGGATCCCTGGTTATCTCCTCAGAGCAGTTTGCCTAAATTGCCTGCTTTTTCTGTGAAATCCCTTCCCTGCTGGGCAGGGTTTAAACCCAGAGATGGAGTGGGGGGTGAGAGGATGGTGAAGCCCCCAAAGAGGAGCGAGGCAGGAGAAGTTCCTGCATCCTTCTTTCCCTTTCTGTTGTTATTTAAGCTTGGCTTGTGTGGGGTGCCACATTCCTGGGATAAACACAGAGATCCTGACAGGCCTGGTGTGAGTCTGTGAGGGCAAGACACCAGGAACATCTCCTGGTGGGCAGCTGGGACAAACTGACCCCAGGTTGCACAGGGAAAGGGAGCTCGGAGCGTTGCTCCGGCTTGGTGTTGGCTTTTCATCCCCCTTTTCTTTCTGGAGGGGTTTTCACCACATCCTGGTGCTGGTGGGGTTTATCCTCCTGTCACATTCCTGCTCTGCTTTCCCTTCCCCCCACCCCAGCTTCTCCCTCCTCTCCCCCTCTGGCTCTGCTCTCCTGCCTAGCTCTTTTTGGTTTTTTTCACCCCTGTTCCCACTCATTTTGCTCTAATTTCGCTTTCCAGTCCTGTTGTCTTTCCAAGCCGGCTCTCAGCCTCTCCACTGCCTTTCACTCCCATCTCCATTGCCGTCATTAATACCTTGAAGGGCTCAAGCACCACTTCAACCCCCCACTCCTGGGCTCTCTTCACCTTCCCAGACATGGCTTTGTCCAGAAATTCCCCCCCCACCCCAGGCATCAGTGCTTCCTTCCCAAAGCAGCTGCCTGGAGAAGATGTTACGGCCAAGGGCCCCAGGGGGAGGGTTTTGCCAGGAATTTGGGATTTGCCTCGCCGGGCTCTGGTGCAGGGAGATGTGTAATCAGATGAGGGGGTTTAATTGCCTGAGCTGTGGCTGCTCCTGCTGCTCCTTTGCCCTTGCAAGGAGGAAAAATTAGTCCAAAGGACTGACCGCTCTTAACAGGGTTTGTTGTGGTTTTTTCCAGCACTGACTGTACGGTTCATCACCAGGAGATTCATTGGAGACTACGATCCAACCCTAGGTAGGAAAACTCCTTTTCCTCGGTGCTGTCGCTGTGGCAGAGCCAGCTCTGCTCCCAAATTCACTGTCTTCCCCCTTCCTCCTCAACCAGATGGGCAGCAGGCAGAGCCCCTGGCTGTCCTGACACCTCCCTGGCTCCTGCATCCCTTTTTCCCCTTTCTGTTGTTATTTAAGGCAAAATCTGTTGGGACGAGCCGTCGGATTTGCACAGGGAAGTGCAGCGGGCTCAGTCATGGGAGCATGGAATCATATAGAATCATAGGATCATATAGAATCATAGGATCATATAGAATCATAGGATCATTTAGGATGGCAAAGACCTCTCAGAGTCCAACCATTAAACCAACACTTCCTCCTCAATTCCTCGAATTCCTTCCCAATCTGCTGGGAGGTGGCTTTTAAGGGACAGGAGGCATCTAAGCCCCTGGAGCCCGTGCTCTCCAGAACTCTAGGATTTTGGGGTTATTTTTTTGCATTTGAGCTGGGTTTTGGGCACTGAAGCCACGTCCCTGCTGGTGTCCCAGAAATGTCCACCCCTCCCACCCTCCTGTGGAGCCCCTCTCCCTCAGTTGCTCCGTGACCCCTCCTTGCTCCCACGCTGGGATCACCTCTGTCCTCTCAGCCACCCAGGTGGCTCCCCGAGGGGGTTCCCTGCCACACCTTCCCCGTCTGTCCTCCCCAGAAATGATCTACAGGCACGTGGCAGTCATCGACGGGGAGATGGTGCACTTCGAGATCCTCGACACGGCGGGACAGGTGAGCCCCTCGGGATGGCTTCCCGGGTTTTCTCTCCAGCGGCGCCGGCGTTCCCGAGGCGCTAACGGTGCCCCCACCCCCTTGCAGGAGGAGGACTCGCTGCAGATCGAGGAGAAGATCAAGTGGGGCGACGGCTTCGCCGTGGTGTACTCGGTGACCGACCGCTGCAGCTTCGACGAGGTGATGCGGCTCTGCTTCCTCATCAACCACCTGCACGCCAGCCCCAAGCGCAGCGGCGCCGAGCAGCCGCCCGTCGTCATCGTGGGCAACAAGAAGGACCTGCAGTTCGACAGGATGGTGTCCACGGAGGACGGGGAGAACCTCTCCAAAGCCCTCAAGATCCCCTTCTATGAGATCTCCACGCGGGACAGCTACGAGGAGCCCGTGGCGGTGTTCAGCAGCCTCTACCAGGAGCTGCTCCGGCAGGGGCACTTCTCGCCGGGCTCCTTCAAGAGGAGGACAGTGTCCAAGCTCATGGAGAAGATTCCCAAGATGCAGGCCAGCTCCACCCTGAACTCCGCGGGCCGGAGCCTCAGCTTTAACTCCTTCAGGGACTACATCCCCGAGTGAGCGGCCCGGCTCCGGCCCGGGATGGGGGCGGCTGCCGGGGCTGTGCCGGCGCCCTGGAGGGGAAGGTGGATGGTGGGGAGGGTGGGATTGGGGTAGCAAAGCCTGTGGGTTCTCACAAACAGGCTTCGTGCCAGCGGGGAGGGATTTCTTCATCCATCGGATCCCTTGGCTCCCTCCTCCTCTGGCGCGGCTGCAGCCGCAGCCAAGGTGGCCCTGGTGACTCCGGTGGTGTTGGGACAACCCTTGGAGGCTCAGCCGCGTTTTGGGGGTCTCAGACCCAGCACAGACACGTCTGGGGGGGGCTTTCCCCCTGCCCTGAGCTGGCTGGGTGTGTCTGTGCCCCAAATCCAGCACCCACAGCACCAGGTGACCCCGAGGGCCGCGCCGGCTCCCAGGCTGGCACCAGCCATTCCCTAGGGATGGAGCTGCTGCCTCTGCTGCTCAGCGTGGCTGGTGGGTGAAACCCCCTGGATCCTCCAACCCTTCCAGCCCACCCAGGCTGCGCTCAGTAGCCCGGACACCACGGAGCCGATCCCAGGAGCTGCTTGCAGGTACCCCTCTGTCTGCTCGTCCCTGTTCCCGGAGGGAAGATCACCGTGGGCTGAGGATTTGTCTTTTTGCACAGGGATGGGGCAGGAAAGGTGTGGGAAGGAGCTGGGCTCATGGCTCGTGTTCCCTCCCTCCCTCTGGGTGCCAGGGGCTGTGTTGGTGTTTGGGGTGGCTGTGCTGGGACCCTCTGGTGTGACCCCCCCCCTGTTGTGACTGACCCCATCCTCTGCTGCTGCGTCCTGTGACAATAAAAGCCGAGTTCCCAACCACCTGCAGCACTCCAGGATGGGTTATTTTAGGGTGCTGGATCCCCCTCAGGGGGCTGGAGCAAAGAGGTGCACGGTGTGGGATCACTCTTAAATTAGGGCTGGGCACTCCCCTTACCCTCCACCCAAGCCCTGGTACTGTCCACCCTCCTGGCTCCCTCCGTCCCTAGTGCTGGGAAGGGCTTCCCTGGAACATCACAGCCTGGGAAACCACTTATCCCACTTCCCCAACCTGCTGTGGAACCCACCTGGACACCCCTTCCCTTCCTACAGCTCCCAAAGGTGTTTCCTGCTGCTGCCTGTGTCTGTCCGAGGGGTTTCCCTCCAAGGTGGGGGATTCATTAAATTCTATCTTTCCACTCTCCTGTGGGGGAAAAAAGCCCTATCAAGGGGCTGGGCCAGGAGAGCAATTTGGGGCTGCTCCTTCCCAGCACCATCATTCAAATCCCAATTTTATTGAATTAGTTTTAATTTAGTGAACTAAAATTCACTCAAGGCTCTGTGTATGGGCAGAGCCCAAACGGGGCTCAAACCCCTCAGGGGGCTGGATGAGGAGGGGGTTTTTGTTTACTTTTAGGGGGTTTATGGCATTCCCAAGGGAGCTGAACGCTGGGAGCTGGGCTGGGGGGTTGTGATCTGGCCACTGGGGTGGGTGTTGCTGCCCTGGCTGGAGAGGAGCCGGTTTGGGAAGCGCCGGGATGGGGAGAGAAGAGCTCAAGAGGGATTAAACTCCATTGGGACGCTGAACACACACTTGAGGCTGTCCACTGAAGGATTTGGGTGCCCTCATTCCACGTTGCTCAGTTCCCAAATACCCCCAAAGGCTTGTCCAAGGGGGTGGATTTAGCTGCTGGCTCGAGCCGGGCGTGGTGGAATCCCGTAATATTCAGCAGGGATTATTCCAAGTGATGGATGAGACAGGACCAGCTCGTGAGCAGGAAGCTGGGCCAGCGCTGGAACAGCATCCCCAGGGCTCCTGGCAATGGAGGAGCGCTCGGCACGGCCGGGATCGCTGTCCTGGAGTAACCCCGGCACTTTTTTCTATCCTGAGGAATCCAGAAGGCTCCGTGTGGTCGCTGCCTCAGCCCCTCACCAGGGCTGCTGGCCCTGCCCGCTATAATTAGCACAAAACCTCATTAGGAGAGGCAGGGGCAGCTCTTCAGGACTGGTAATTGATAATTGCTGGAAGCCTCTAATGGCTCTCCAGGGGGAGTTTCCTCTCCCTTATAAAGCAAAGTCGTGAGGATGCAGCATCCGTTGGGGTGGGGAGAGGTTGGGGGGGGAATTCTGGGGGGGATGCACTGGGGCAACCCCATAAAGCCTAAATTCCTGTGTTGGGGGGGTGTGCAGGGGTTGGGTGAGGGAGGAGGAGGAAGGAGGGGGAGGAAGAAGAAAAACAAGAGGAAAAAGAAGAGGAAGAAGATGAGGAGGAAGAGGAAGGTCTGTGTTTTACTCGGAGCGGAACCTGCAGCTTTAGAGCCCCGGGCAGGTGAGTCCAAGCCAGGTCCCTGGAAAGGAGGTGCCCAGAGCTCCCTTGGAGCCCCTTGGATGCACACATGGTTCCATAAGGAAGTGGGACCTGCAGCCTCCTCCCTGCCGAGCAGGGCAATGCCACTAAAACAACATTTAAGGGGGTTTTAGGAATGGAGGCCAGGAGGGAGAGCTGTGGCCTCCCAAAAGAACCACAATTATCCTTGGGGAGCACCAGGCTTCAGGGCTGCTCCTAACTCCCCCAGGGGAGAGGGATGGATGGAGCCGGGGTATCCCAAGCTGATCCCCTGGGTGTAGCTGGGAAGTGCCACCTCCCTGGGGACACGTGGGTGTCCTGAAAGTTGTCCCGCACCTTCCCAGCCTGTGGTGGCTCAGCTCCATGGAGAGGAGCTGGAGAATTTGGGTCTCATCATCCAAACGGCATCTCCAGGCCCCGGGATTGGATTTGGCAGCACGAGGGCTGCAAATCTGCTCACCAGATTTCTGGGAAGCTCGGGAGAGGCAGATGGAGCAGAAGGGTCCTTTCCAAGAGCTCCCTGGCCTGTGGTCACCCCCAGCAGCTCCCTGGCGTGCCAAGCCCCCCGATTATCCCCCCCTTTATCCTCTCTGCCAAGGGGTTTGCTGGAAAACCAAAATCGTGGGCCGAGGTCGTGGGGTGCAGCTGCTCTCTCTTTGCAGCCACAGCTTTTATCATCTGTTCTGCCTTGTTTTAATTAAGAAAAAAAAAAAGAGGTTTCAGGCTTTTTGAAGGCTTTTCCTGGAGGAACAGCACGTGGATGTGGCCTTGCCGCAGCCCTGTTCCTGAGAGTGATGGGGAGAGTGGAGTTGCCAGCAGCCCCTTCCCAGCAGGTGATGCCTTTGGAGACCCCAAATCAGCACCCTCGCCCCGTTCTGAGGGATTGGAGCTCGGAGCAGGAACATTGAGGGTGTCTGGGTGCTGCAACATTCCCTGGATTTAAGGTACCCGGGCTGGGTTTGGGGTGCAGGGGGCGCAAGTGCCCCATGAAGGGGTTTTCCTCGGCACAGTGGGCTCCTCTCTCCCCAGACAAGCAATTTTAGGGAATATTGTGCATTAGGAACACGGGTTTGGTGCCCCCACGATATCAGGCTTTGCCTAGGGGGAGAGAGGGGACAAGAGGTCCGTGGGGGCCGTTTCCATCCCATCGGCACCAACCCAAACCAGCAGCTGGAGCTTGCGACTTTCCAGCCAGAAAATTGTCCATCCATGGATTCTTTTGGGTGCTCCAGGCTGTTCCCCAGCCCACCCTCTCCTCAGAATCTGCTGCTTCACATGACACCCTCCTGAAAGCCCACATGGGATGTGGATGGACACAAAGAGCCCCCAAATCCAGGCATTCCTGGTTCAGGGGACACAGTTGGGATGGGAAGGGACAATAGTCCTGGAGTCACTTCCAAGGGCTGTTCCTGTTTATAAGGCCACGTTGTCAGTGCAAGCCCTGCTGCTCGTTTATTGCTTTATAAATAGCTGTGGAGTTCATGGAAATCTGGGATTGCTTTCCAGGAGGAAATCTGGGCTGAGGTTTGGGGGTTTAGGAGCCATGTCATCCTTTTTGCCTGTTTGTTTTTTTTTTTTTTCATTTAAACTGAGCAACAGCTCGACTCCAATAAGGAGCACACGGCTCCCTAAGGCACGGAAAATTCCAAAGGCTTTTGCTGGCCCTGAAAGGCAAGGCTGGGAACTGCAAGGGGAAGGAAAACAGAAGGAGAACACCCCTCACAGCACATCGGCTGGTTTATTCCCAGGATGGATTCTGAAGGTATCTTCTCCCATTAGAGAAACTCTGGGAGGGCAGGAGGATGGGATATCCATGTACATCCATGCTGCCAGCTTCAGGGAATCCACTCTGGCTCACCACTGTATTTCCCAGCTCGTAGGTATCATGCATAAATGGATAAAAAGTGGGGGACTGGTGTAGGCTTTTGAGGCACCATAGGATCCATCCCCACAGGGAGAGTTTTGGGATGAGGCCGCTTCCCACTGGGAAAAATGGAGGAGAGACGCCAAGTCCTGGAGGCACTTTGCTGCTCCCACCAGTTTTCATTTGCTCTTGGCCAACCCATACAGCTTCCCTGTATTTTTTTTTTTTTTTAATAACAATATTTCAGAAACCCCAAACCAGAAACCCCCGGGAGGGCCTGGCCGTGCTGCTGGGAAGCTGCGGCTGTAATTCCTGGTGCTTTAAGGCTGTAGGAAAATATTGATGGAAAGGGCTGGGCCTTCCCATGTGCAGCCCCACAAATGGGGGGGAAACCCCTGTGGCTCTCCGTGCTCTCTCTTTTTCCAGCCAGCCTGAAAGGTGACAGGACTCCATGAAGGACAGAGTGCGTGATCCGCAGGGAATGCGGTGACAGATGCCTCTCTTAGGGGACACTGATCCTAAATCCCAGCGGGAATAACACGTAGTCCCTGTTTCCTGCGTGTTTCACCAAAAAGATGGGATTCTCAACCTCTGCTGATTGATGCAGGTGGGTGTAAAATGTATTTCCAGCCTCCCACTCCATCCCTCCCCTGGGCACTGCCAGCCCGTAGGTGCCACATCCCCAGCAAACCTCGAGGGCTGGCAAATCCCAGACTCCTGGAAGGGTTTGGGTTGGAAGGGACCTTAAAGCCCCTCCAGTTCCAGCTCCCTGTCATAGACAGGGATGCCTTCCACCAGGACAGGTCGCTCCAAGCCCCTCAGCATCCTTGGAGCCTGGAAAGCCCCACTGGACATAAAAAAAGGAACGTCAAGGTCTTTGCAACCCCACAAAGTCAGGAAGAGGGAGGAGATGCTCCATTTTGCACAGGAGGGGACTTTAAAATGTTTAAAAACCCCCCTCTGGAAGCAGAGGGGCAGGACACCCTCCTGGAATCCAGGGAGCCACCCCGAAATGTTTTCTTGCCCTGCGACCAGTCCAGGCCAAGTGGTTTTTGTTGGCAGTGGGAGGAAGACGAAGGGAGGTTTCATCCTGCTCCTGGGAGCCAGTTCGTGCTGAGATTTGTGATGGGCAGGAAAACTCCCAGAACTGCTCCTCCTCCCAAAAACCAGGAGTTCTGGGAGGGTGGGAGAGGGCTCAGCCCAACCCCCCAGGCCATATGCAGAGCTGGGGGGGCCCAAACTTGGCCGAATATTGACTTGTTGAAACTTCCAGCAGGATTTTTGCCTGGGATTTGAACTGCTTTTTAAGAAAAGGTTTTTTGAAAAAATCCCATTTCCTGATATCCCACCTAGGTGTGGCCCCCTGTCCCTGGTTATCCCACTGCATCCACACCACCAGACACACCATCCCGGGGTTTCCCTAATCCCACCGTGGGGGCCCCTCTGCCATTCCATGGATGTGATTTAATCGTGTGCCATGTGACAGAGCTTTGCCTTGAGCTGCTGCAGCCAAGCAACCCCATCAGTCACCCCCCACCCCCAGCCCGTTTTGGGGTGGGAAACAGGGAATTGCCAATCCCTGTGCAGCTTTGGTGGCTTTTGGGTGCTGCTGCCGCGTCCCTTTCTCTCCCCTGGGCCGAGGATTAAACATTCCTGGTGTACCAGGATCCCAGGTCATCCCAAAGATCTTTTTTTCTCTCCTCTGCCCTGTTTGTGCAGGTTTTGCAGCCAAACCGAGCTCTCCCTGGGGCACATGGATCCGCAAAGCCTCACAAAGAGGTGGTAAATCCCACACCAGTAATTCCATCGGGTCCAGTTGATCCTGTGAGTGAACAGCTCCGAATCACCACAGGGTTTATCCACTTCTTGTTCCCCTTTTCCAGGCTGTGGGGAGTGCTGAGCCCCTCAAGCGCCTGTAAAATCCCTGGTGGAAGGAACAGCCCTTCTTCCTTCTTTTTAAAAAATTTTTTCCCTTTTTTGGGGTCCCATGGGCCCATCACCTACAGCTTTGCTATAACCTCTCCTGACCCGTGTTCCCAGGGGATCCCCAGCCCATTTGGGATGGACATCGCTGTCTCCCAGCTCACATCCAAGCTTTTTTCATCCTTTCTCCTTAACCTGCATCCACCCTTCTCTCCCGCTCTGGAGCCCCTGCGAGACGCTTGTCCTGATACAATCCACCCTTTTTCCCTTCATCCCACGCTGGATATTGCCCCAGAGGGAATGGAAAATTAATCCTGGAGGGGGAAAAAACTTGGAATTTGGGCCACAGATGAGAATTTTCCTGGTGGATTTGGCTGTCCTGGGACTCTCCCAAAGAGCAACGTCTGGGGTGAGCGGGGCTTTGGGCTTGGGGTTCAGGATTTGGGATTGTGGTGGGGTTGTCTGGATGCAGGATGGGGAAATGTTTTTAAATCCCAGGTTTTTTATACCTTGGCAGCCAACAGGTTGTAATATTGCTTGGAAGACCCAGGTCTTCCCTGATCACCTCTAGACAGGGTCAGATGAGCACGGATGGGGACTGGGGCATGGAAAAGTCGATGGAAATCTCAGAATTCCAGAGTTTTTGCATCGTTGGGGATTCCAAGTGCCCCGGGAAGTGGCTTCCTTCTGGTTTTGGGTGCAGGTAGCACCCTTAGCTGCAGCACCCATTTTGGCAGCCCTGGAGATGACCCAAGGGAGGGGGTCCAGTGGCTTGTGTGAAGTAGGAACAGGGATAAAATCCCCAAAAATATAATAATAACAACAACAAAAGCCAAAGCAGCAGAGCGAGGAGGTTCAGCGCTCCCAGGGTTTCTCACGTGTGGATTCATGTGTGTGTAATAAAGACACAACCAGAGCCACCTCAGTAACCTGGCAAAAATGATTCCCCTATAGATAAAAGCCTTTAAAAAGGATTATTTTTAACGTCCTGCCCCTGCTCGTGAAGCAGCCACCTGTGGCTACGTGCGGGGAGGGAGGGAGGGAGCCTGGCTTAAGTAACGCTCCTGGGTTAGTCTGGATCAAGTTGCCTCGGCTCCAGGGCTCTGGGACGCGGCCGGGAGGGAAAGCTGCCCCGGGAAAGAGGAGGAAAACCTGCTGCCAGAGGGGAAACCGGTGGGAAAAACAGCGGGGACGCTTCAGGGGCTGCGGCAGCATCTTTGAACCTGCTTTTAGGTAATGAAATGCGGGGAGGGGGTGGCGGTGGGTGTGCTGTGCTGGGACAGGTGGCACCATTCCCAACCTGCCATCGGGCACTGGGATGGAGCCTGGGATGCAGGGACAAGCCAGTGCCACCCAGTGAGGTTGTCACCACGGGTGACCTGAAGGAGCAGGAGGTGCCCGTTCCCCTGGGCTCACTCAGCGCCCAGATCCTGCCCACAGGCGGTTTTGCATTATCCAGACACTTTTCCGGGGAAGAGAGAGAGGAGGTGGAAAGAAGGTGTTGCATCCCCTCTTTTCTCTAGCCACCCCGGGATATATTCCCGCACCCCTGGCTATTTACTGCTGCTTCCAAGCCGAGCAGTGAAGTGATGCCAAACGCCACGGAGCAGCGAGGCTGGAGCGCGGCCCCGATTCCCATTGTCCATGGCCCCGTCTCCCTCTCGGGCTCTGGGCCACGCGTGTCCTCCTCCTCCTCCTCGGTGTCACCGAGTGGGTGCCAAGGGGCTGAGCCGCTGCCACCGAGCCCAGCAGCGGGATTTGCCGTGGAGGAGGCTGTGGAAGGGGCTCCTCTCACCTTCGGATCGGTGCGGAGGGAGCAGAGCCCCAGCTTTCTTCCTTTCAAACCACTTTTTTATTGAATTAATTTTTTGTGGCTTCCTTTGGAGCTGTCCCGGAGGATCTTTTGGAGCTATCCCAGAGGATCTTTTGGAGCTATCCCAGAGGGTTTTCTTTCTTGTGCTGCCGCAGGCGCGGGGCGAAGCGGAGCCGCAGCATCCCTGCCATCGCACCATGCCCCTCTCCCGCCGCACCGGCCAAATCCCGGAGTCCACCTGGACCCTGGGCTTCCGGGAGATGACGGAGCCCTGGAAAGGCGCCGTGGGCTGCCTCGGCGTGGCCGTCTTCTTCGCCATGACCATCGGCATCATCTCGTGGCAGGCGCTGGAGCAGCCCCCGGAGGAGTGGGTGCTGCGGGGCCGGGATGCCGGGATGCTGTGGGAGCGCGGCCGCGGGGCGCTGCTGCTGCGGGCGCTGCCGGCCG
>VZRJ01001597.1:225636-238441 GCA_013397565.1 Ptilonorhynchus violaceus
GGCCGGCCCGTGCTGGCCATCGCCGTGGGCAGCGTGCCGGCCACGCAGCCCCCGCCGCCGCGGGACCACTGCTGGCACGACGGGGGCCAGTTCTGCTATTCCTGGCAGGAGGACGCCGAGCTCCGGCTCTCCCTGGAGCCGCCGGCAGCCCCCGGCACCGAGTGCTACGGCGTGCGCTGGACCCCGCTGCGCCCCGACGTGACCCTGAAGGTAACGGGGACCCCCTGGCCAGCTCCGAATCCTTTGGGATCCAACAAGGGGAGGGGCCAGCCCGACCATGATCCCCCGGCCCCCTGGTCAGGGGCTCCCCATCTTCCACAGCCTCCGGCGGCTGGAGGGTGCCGGGTGGGAAAAGCCTTTAGGAAGCGTCCTGCCCCGGTGCTGAGCCCCCAAAATCCCGTGGTGGTGCCACGCTGGTGATCCCGGGGTGGGAGAGCCGTGTTTATGTGGAGACGGAGTAAATAACCAGCGGGGATGACAATGCTGGCAAGAACCTTGGGAAGGTCGATTCCAACAGAGACACAATGGGCAGCTCCCGCGGGATGGGAATAATCTGTGTCCGCTGCTGCAAGCATTTATGGGGGCTTTATTTTTGGTATCATTCCCTGTTTTCTCCCTCTGTTAAATAAAAGCAGACTCTGGAAAGGAGCCTTAGGAGGGGAAGGAGAAACGCTGTCAGGGCAGGGTGTACGATAGTGGGGAGCCCTCGGGGCAGGGAGGGGAGCGGAATGGGGTCCTGTGGGATGGGGGATTGCTCCCCTTGAGGCATAAATCACCTGTTGGCACCGTTTTGGGTGGGTGGAAGGCGTTGCACACACCCTGTGTATGTGGCTGGGTCTCCTTCCCTGACGTCGGTGTGAGGTGGTTGAGAAGATGAGTGAGACAGGACAGGTTTTTTCCCACTTTTTAAAAAAACCCAAGCCAATTGGAAACCATGATCCAGCGAAATCTGAGTTAAGAACAGGCTGTTTCCCCCTCTTTCCCAGCTGGTGTAAGGAGTTCAGCTGACACCCGGTACAGCTATTCCGAGCCTCCAGGGTTTCCACTTTAATAATTTACATCCCCTCTCCCCACCCCTTGGAGAGACTTAACCTCTCTGTGCCCCGAGATCAGGACTCCAGGAAGCTCTGAAGCCTTGGGATTGGGAATAAACATGGGGTGGGTTGAGAGGGTCTCTGGGTCCCCTCAGCACACCCCAGCCCCTCTGCACGGCCCCAAATCTCCGGGCACTGGGGGAAGTCCGTCCCGCCTGGGAAGTCACACGGACGCTTAAGTCCTGCTGATCCCTCGATTTGGCAGAGAGGGGGAAGTCTGAGAGGCTTTGAAGTGAAAATTGATGGTTTATGGCAGGGGGCGGGTCAAGGATGGGGATGTCCCCAGACTGAGTCTCCTTGAGGGAAATTCTTGTTATCATCCCCGGGGAAAGAGGGAATCTGTGCTTTGGGAGAGGATGTGTCACCCTGGGGACACGGTGGTGCCATCGAGGTGAGGGCTCAAGATGGGGCTAAAACCTCGCTGTGAGAGCTCAGGTGGGGACAGCTGCAGTTGGAGATTCACTCCAGAAACTCTTTTGCAAAGCTGTTTCCTTAAATTTCCCCCTCTGCTGCCACTCCTGTCCCCCAGCCACGTGCACCTGCAGGGTCTCTTCACTCAAACCCTTGCAGCATCTTTTAACTTGCAGCTCAGAGGTGTTTGATGACTATGTTTGGGTGCAGAAGTGTGATCGTCATGGCAATTTGATTTTATTTAAGCTCCTCCAGCTAAAACTGGCAGGCTTTGGGGAGCATGTTGTGCTTTTCCTTTGTTTTTAAATGAAACCATAATTTTACGCTGTAAAAGGGACACCTTCCACTAGCACAGTTTGCTCCAAGCCCCATCCAGCTGGCCTTCCCGCTCCCCCTGAGTATTCCTCTCTTTTTCATGATGATTTCCTGGCTGCAGGACTGTTTTTCCATGGCCAATGTCTCCTGGTACGGGGGGCCCAGCATCCGTGCCCAGCGCTGGCCCCTCAATGGCGCCGAGAGCCCCGCGCAGCCTTTGGTCAGCGGCGACCTTGGCACAAACCCTGATGGATTCGGGCCTGTCCTGGAGAGGTACTTCCTGGGATCCACAGGTAATCCCCTCCTTCTCTGCCCAGCGTCCAGTGGCTTCAATCCTTGTGCTTATCCATCCCCCTCCTCATCTCTAAAACAGCTGGTTTAAGAGCAGCCTAGATATCTCCAGGAATAAAATATCCTACAAATGTAGTGACAATTGGGCACACGGGATGGATCCCACGCCAATTCATCTCTGTGGGAAAGGCTGATATTGAACCTGAGTGCCTGAGGGTGGGGTGGCCCAAGTTGCCCCACAGACATCCCATGCTCTTGGCGTGCCTGGTTTGTTTTTAAGCTGTGCCCATTGCTGCATCCTCCGGCTCCACTTGAGCGGCTTCTTAGCTCCTTGATGCCTCTGTGGGATGCTGGATTCAGGCAGGAGTCTAGCTGCTGGTGTCATTTGGGGGGGGGGAATTTTGGATTATTGGCTGGATCTGTGGTGGGATCCACCCGGGAGGCCTTGGCACCAGTCAGGCTCTGCCCCGCGCATCCCTGTGGCTCCCAGGACCGGGAGCAGCCGAGACACCGTTTTCTCGCCTTCATCCCGCAGGAGTGACGGTGACGGTGGCTCCCGACGTGCCCCTGCTCCTGTCTCTAGAGAGCAACATGCAGTTCTGCCTGGAGACGCCGGCGGGCCGGGAGGTGCCCCTGCACTACCAGCTCTGTGTCAGCGCCGACGTGGCGGCCGCCCNGCGGGAGCGGCGCGGGCACTGCCGGACATGGCGCTCCTGAGGTGGGCGTTCCTTCCCCCGGCAGTGGGAACCCTCCCAAGCATCCCAGTCGTGTCCACGACGGATTCTCCCGCCCCACAGGTCTCCGATCTGGCGCTACCGTGGCCTGGAGGGTTCGGCCGCCAAAATCCGGCGAGGCCTGAGGTCGCTGGTGCGGAGGCTGAAGCGGCACCGCCTTCAGGAGGGCGTCGTGGCGCTGGGGGAGCGCGGCACCGCTGTCCTCGCCGCCGCGGTACGGCCATCCCGACACCCTCCGGGCAGGCAGGCAGTGCGGCCTTTCCCGCTCCCTCACACCGCTCTCTCCTGCCTTTCCTGCCCCCTCACACTGCTCTCTCCCGCCTTTCCCGCTCCCTCACACCGCTCTCTCCCGCCTTTCCACCCACAGGACCACGTGCCCCCGGAGCGCGGGAGGAGGCAGGCCCCGGCGCCGGTGGAACCGCTGGAGCTGTCCCTCACGCTGTCCCCGTATGTCGGCGTGGCCTCCCCGCTCTTCCTGCGCTCCCTGCGCGGCGGCGAGGCCGCGGGATACTGGCTCAGCCGCCGGCCCCAGCCCGGGGGCAGCTCGGTACGGGACCCCTCAGCCCCAAACCCAAAATTAAAGCTGAATAAGCAAAAAAAGCTGATTAAACCCCCTCAGGCTTATCATCTGTCGAGGGGCACAGCCCAATCCCATCGTGCTCGAGGGAGCAGCGTCTCTCCACGTTCCTAGTGAAGCAGCTTCGAAATTCTCGCTTCCAAAAAAAGCTGCCAGTGTTCACAAAATCCCCCAAACTTCATTTTTTTGTGGATGATCAGCCACTTTGGCGCCAGCTCAGGGATATTTTTGGTGGGTTGAGGGAGGGGTTTACGCCTTGATGTGCTGCACCGCCACAGTGCAAAGCGTGGTGGGGCGGGGTGGGGGCAGAGCGGCGTCTCCCAGATTTGCACCCCGGAATCAGCAGGGTATTTTATGGATTTCACAGGGATTTCTGTCCTCATCCACAGATCCCACTGCTGACCACCTGGAAGGGGCAGCTCTGCGCCTGCCTGAACGTCACCAGCGAGGCGGCGCTGGGCTGGTTCCTGGCCCGTGCCCGGCACCTGCGGCAGGCGCTGGGGGCCACCTACGTGGTCTTCGAGGGAGTGGAGGGCAATTCCTTCCTGGAGCAGGATGTCCCTGCTCCCACAGAGCTGGCCGGTGACGGATACACTGAGGCTCTGGCAGCAGCGCTGGCAACGCTGGGCAATGGCACCATCATCAGCGCCGGGACCAGGTGGGCACCAGGGAGAGGCTCTGCTGGAGCCGATGGGCACACAAGAGCTGCTGGGGGTTGGTGGAACTGGTTCTTGGAATGTGGTCTTGGTACTCCAAGATGTTGCTCAGCACCCAGGGAAGCGGTGAGGAAGTGGGCTAGGACAGTGTGTTGGAGTCAGTGATCCTGGTGGGGTCTGAGGGTGGGGAGGCCTTGGGACAGGTTTGCCCAGAGCAACTGTGGCTGCCCCATCCCTGGAAGTGTCCAAGGTCAGGTTGGACCGGGCTTGGAGCAATGTGGGAGAGTGGAAGGTGTCCCTGCCCAGGGCTGGGGGTGGGACTGTATGGGCTTTAAGGTCCCTTCCAAACCAAACCATGCTGGGACTATAATCTGGCTGCTGTGATTGCCAAACCAGCCAGGCACCATGGAATTATGGTTCATCTAAGCACCTTGAAGGATTTGTGTGTTTTCCCAGATCCAGCCACCTCCCGCTGTTCATCCAGATGAGCCCCCTGCGCTCCGACTGGAGCCACGCGGGGCTGAAGGGGCTCATCCCCTCCGTGCTGCACTACAGCCTCCTGGGCTACAACTTCTTCATCCCCGATGCAGTAGGTAAGGATTGATTTTTTTTTTTTCCTTTTTTTCCCCCTATTTCTGGCTTTTCTGCAGTGATTCTTGCAGCCTTTTTCCAGGCGAGAGGAGCACGGGAGGTGCATTTGCACCTTAGGTGTGCTGTGGGAAGGCTTGGAGCGTTTTGCTCCCCATTTTTCTGTTGTGCTGGCTTGATTGGGATGAATGTTACCAGGGAGTCGAGTGAGGAATTACAAACAAAAGAACACGCTGTAAATACTGCCAGGCAGCTCCAGCAGCAGCAGCCGGGTCTCTGGGGATGCCCTTCCCAGAGTTCCACCACAGCCCATCCCCGTGGGGCTTGGCTTGGGCCAAATCCCACCTGGCACAACCAGGATCTCCCATCCTGAGGCTCCTGGCTGGGGGATGGATGTTCCTAAAACTCCGGCAGCTGTGCTCCAAGGCAGCATTTCTGCTCCAAAACAAAATGGGCTGGAGAAATCCTGAAATAAAAAAGTTATAAAAGGGAAAGAAACAACCTTTAATCAGAGCCAAGTGGATCCACCTCCTCTTTTTCTTTGGAGCTGATGGAGTTACTGGTGGTTAAAACCTGCCCTGAACACGCAGGGGCTGTGAGGGAAGTGTCAGACATGGAGAGTGGAGCTAAACAACAGCCCTGAAATAGGGGTTGAGAGAAACATTTCAATTTGGCCTCTATTTTTAGCCTGTTTTCCTTAGAAAATGAGGCTCAGGCAATCCCAGCACGGCAGCTCACTTCCCAAAGAGGTGCTGGAGCCCTTGGCTTGTTCCAGGGGAGCAGGACAGGAGCACAGATCCCCCTGCACACAGAGGGTTCAGGAATTTGCTGCCAGGGGTTGTGTCCCAACAGCCTGGGAGCTGCAAGAGCTGGGAAAAGCCTCTGGAGGAACTGGGCATTTGTGGATGGCTGGGTGAGCCCTCAGCGTGGGGAGTTTTGTGCCATTTCCAGGGAAGCTGTGTCAGGTTTTCGGAGCGATGGCTCCCAGGGGTCCTTTAGGCACTGGAAGGGGCTCCGAGGTTTTCCAAGAGCCGTGTGGTGTTCCCGCAGGAGGGAGTGTGGCCGGAGCCTCCCAGGGGGACCCGGAGCTGTTCGTGCGGTGGCTGCAGATCGTGACATTCCTGCCTGTGATGGCCTTTGGATCCCCGCCCTGGATCTGCTGCGATGCCTGGGTACGTATCCCGTGCTCCAGATGGGAGGACACCGGGATCCTCACATGGCAACGTCCCCAAAAGCCACGGAAGGCTCAGCAGGGATCTCCTGCTGGCTGCTGTCCCCAGCTTTGCACTGAAATGGGAATAAATCCATTACCGATGGGTTTAGAGTCAATTAAAAATTGATTTAAATCCAGTGGATTCATTATCAATGGATTTAATTATATTTAAATTCAATGGATTAATATACATTATCAGTGGAATTTAAACCGAATTGATTTAGGTCCTTTATCAATGGATGTAAATCGATTTAAATCCAATGAATTAATATCTGTTATCAATAGATATAAATCCATTTAAATTCATGAGTTTATATTCATTATCAATGGATGTAAATCTATTTAAATCCAGTGGATTCATATCTACTATTAATGGGTTTAAATCTATTTAAATCCAAAGGGTTTGCATACTTTATCAATGGATCTAAATCCATTTAAATCCAATGGGTCTATATTCATTATCAATGAACTTAAATCCATTTATATCCAATGGATTCATGTTCAATATAAATGGATTTAAACACAGTTAAATTCAATGGATTCATGTTCAATATAAATGGATTTAAACACAGTTAAATTCAATGGATTCATGTTCAATATAAATGGATTTAAATCCATTTAAATCCAATGGATTGATATTAATCAACAATGGATTTAAATCCATTCAAATCCAGTGGATTCATATCTGCTATCAATAGATTTAAATCCAGTGGATTTATAGCAATTATCAATGGATTTAAAGCCATTTAAATCTACTGGATTCATATTCATTATCAAGGGATTTAAACCCATTTAAATCCAATGGATTAATTTCCATTATCAAAGGATTTAACTTAAATTATTTATGTTAATTATTAATGGATTTATATCCATTTAGATCCAATTGATTTATGTCCATTATCAAGGGGTTTAAATCTATTACCAATGGATTTACATCCAAAGCGATTAATATCCCATATCCACCCCATTTGCACCATAACTTGATTAGGACACTGCAATTCAGTAATTTCTCTTCCCAAAAGAATATACATTTTACTTTTAAAAATTTACTTATTTTCATTTTTCCCTGCCTGCTTTGCTGTTTCCTGAATTTCCAGACTCCTCATAGATTTGTCCCCCACCTGCAGGTCCTGAACCTGACCCGCCAGTGCATCCAGAGGCACCGGGACTTCGTCGTGCCGCTGCTCCTGAAATACAGTGAGGAATGGCAGAGTCTGGGATATCCCATCTTCCGTCCTGCCTGGTGGCTCAGCCCCACGGATCCTGCTGCATTCACCATAGAGGATGAGTTTCTCATTGGAGATGAGGTGGGAATTCTGCATTATTCCTGTACATCCAGCTCTGCACAAGTATAGATTTAAGCAAATTTAAATCCAAGCCAAAGCGGCTGGGTTTTGTGGGTTTGGGGTTTTTTCTTTTTGGAAAAGCTTGGCTTTCCTCACAAAACTCTCATTTAGGGCCCTGGAAATCTCTTTCAGCTTTGGAAGTGAAATGATTTATCAGGAATAAATAGTCTCAGAATGCTGGAAGATGCTTTTCCCATAAAACAAGGCGAAAAAAGTTCCCTGGAAGTGGGATTACATTGGCTCAGTCACTGGGGAGGTTCTGCAGGACATTTCTGTTGCGTTTTTTTTCATTCAGCTTTTCCAAAATATAAACTGGAGGAAGTCGCAGGGCTGCTGCAGGCAGGGATGATCCCAATCACAGTCAAAGGAATGCCACTGCATGGTTAATGGCCTCAAACTGCCAGAGGGCAGGGCTAGATGGGATATTGGGAAGGAATTCTTTCCTGTGAGGGTGCTGAGCCCCTGGCACAGGTTGCCCAGAGGAGCTGTGGCTGCCCCATCCCTGGAAGTGTCCAAGGCCAGGCTGGACGGGGCTTGGAGCAACCTGGGATAGTGGAAGGTATCCTTGCCCCTGGCAGGGGGTGGGACTGGATGATTTTTAAGGTCACTTCCCACCCAAACCATTCCAGGATTCTCTGATGACCATCTCATCTCCCCAGGTACATCCTGGCTAATCCTCCTTCTGCTAAACTTTTTTCTTTCCTTTTTTTTTTTCCCCCTGCAGGTCCTGGTTGCTCCAATAACAGAGAAAGGACAAACGTGGAGGGATATCTTCCTGCCAGGAGAGGGGCAGCTCTGGCTGGACACCAACACTGCCCGTGTGTTTGATGGAGGCACCACCCTCAGGAATTACTCCGCCAGCCTGGCCGAGGTGCCGGTGTTCGTGAAGACCTCCTGAATCCAGGCTTGGCAGCTCTGGGACAGTGACTTCCGAGGGCAGCACTGCTCTTCCCTCAGACTTCCAGCCTGTTTGCACTTTTCCAAGATCTTTTTTTTTTTTGGTTGTTATTTTGTTTTTTTTTCTTTTTTAAATTTCGGCAGAAATGGTTTGAATTTTCTTACTCGTTACCCTAAAATAGCAGCTCTGCCACCAACACCCATCCACACCTAATGCTGCATTTTTCCAGGGTTTTTCCAGTGAAATGTTTGTGTGTGTGTGTTCAGGTGGGCACATCCAGCATTTCCAGGCCCCTGGCACCATGCTCAGAGAGGCTGCCTTGGCCAGGGAGTGGATTTTCCAGGACCTATATGAACATCAGCTTATACCTGAGGGGAAGTTTTGTATTTAAAGGAAAAATTAAATCCAGGGAAAACTGAATGGGATAGCTCTGTTCAGCTAATACCTGATGGGAAATTTTGGATTTAATGAGAAAAGTAAATCCAGGGAAAAGTTAACAGGACAGTTCTGGTGCTGTGCCCACCTCCTGTGCTGAGCAGTACCTGCATCTCCCACCTGAGGCTGCGTGTGGTTCCCAGGAGTCCCTGGAAGCAAGAGCCCACTCTTTGAGTATATTTGGGAAATTGGGTGAATTCCAGGTGTGTTTCAAGCAAGTTTCTGTGGAAGAAAAATAAACTTGATCAAGCAGAGGAGTGGCTCTCCCAGAGCGTGATGTGAACATCCAAGACCCTCGCCCAGCTCCTGTTTTTCACCATTTGTTGAATTTTATGCCTTTTTTCCAATTATTTCTTGCAGTGCAAGAGGGATCTGGTGTGAGCAGCCTCCTTCCATCCAGCAGAGAATGTATCCATAGGCAAAATCCATGCTGAATATGAATTTAGGGAGACGATCAGTTACGCTGATACCCCAAATTAGAGATTAATGGGACACTGCAGGTTAGTGGGGTGATTCCACAGGCTGGCATTTGGGGACAGGGGCTGGGTGACAGCTGAGAGGGAAGTTTAGGGCATGTTTTGCTCCTGGGGCCTGGCTTGGGCACCTCCAGCACTGACTGGTATCAGTCACACTTTGGGTTTTTGGGGAAAATATTCCTGTGCCAAGCTGTGGCTCCGCTGAGAGAATGCTAAGGGGTACTGTCCTCTCCTAGTAAAGTTTCCCTGGATAAAACTGAAGGTAAAGCAAAGGAAAAAATCCAAATAAGATTCAGCCATGGAAGGGCTGAGAGGGCATGCAGAGGGGAAGAGCCTGTGGGGAGTCCCATGGCTTCTTCCTGATCCATAGAGGCACATGATGGTGCCAGGAGGAGCTCAGAGAGGGAAAGGATGGGGCTCCTGAGGGCAACCCGAGGCACCTCCAGGGCCTGGGATGCTCCAAAATACCTGTGGAGGCTCCGGAGGCACAGCACAAAGCACACAGGGAAAGAAAGGAAGCACTGGCTCACGTGACATCTGTTTATTCATAGTGAGTCCAGGATGTCCAGAGGGGATTTGGTGGCTCCATCCTGGGAGATCATCAAAGCCTGGCTGGACACCCCAGGCTGTCCTGTGCCTGAGGGTGGCATTTCCCTTCTTGGGACGGTGGCTACCTGTCCCTGCGCCTGGCACGGCTCCGGCTTCTGCGCCGGTGCCGGCTCCTCCCTGAGGAGCCCAAGATGTCCCGCTGGGACCTTGGAGCTCGTCCCTCATCAGCATTCCAGCTCCTCCACCGCCTCTGCCTTGTGGAATAGTCGAGGGGCACCATCTCCTGGGAGCCTGCCTGGGTGTCCTGGCCTCTCCTGTGGGATCTGCCCCGGGTTCGGCTCCTTGTCCCATGCCGTTGCCTGGAGGAATCCCAGTCTTCCCTCTGGAGTCCCTCGCTTCTCCCCGAGGGGATGTCACGCTGGTGTCTGTCATCAGCATTCCAGCTCCTCCAGCGCCTCTGCCTTGCGGAGTGGTCATAGGGGCCTCTCTGGATGTCCTGGCCTCTCCTGTGGGATCTGCCCCGGGTTCGGCTCCTCGTCCCGTGCTGTTGCCTTGAGGAATCCCAGTCTTCCCACTGGAGTCTCTCACTCCTCCCCGAGGGGATGTCATGCTGGGGCCTTGCAGTGTGTCTGTCATCAGCATTCCAGCTCCTCCAGCGCCTCTGCCTCGCGGAGCGGTCACGGGAGTCTCTCTGGGTGTCCTGGTATCTCCTGGAGGACCCGTCCTGCCCCCCGTTCCAGCCATAGGAACGCTCCCTGACCCTGCTCCACCACCTCCGTCTGCTGCGGTGGCCCCGCGACCGTTCCTGATGGCTCCAGGCCCTGCGGAACCTGCGCCGGGACCGACTCCCCCGCGAGAAGACCGAGACGTGCCCTTCGGACCTGGGAGCTCGTCCCTCTCCAGGTGGGTCATCCCAAGCCCTTCTCCCCTGCCACCGCCTCCTCCTCCTCNTCCGAAGCGTCCGGAGGAGCTCCGCGGCCGCTGTGCGCAGCGGCCGCGCCGCCTGCGCTTGCAGTCGTATATGCGGTCCTGCACCTCGTGGTACAGGGCCACGTGCTGGGGGTAGGGGTGGCGCGTGGGCCGCTGGCAGCGCGGGCACTCGGCCTGGCTCAGGCTCCAGTCCCACAGGCACAGGCGGCAGAAGCAGTGCCGGCACGAGCTGGAGCATTCCGTGCTGATGTGCTGGCACGCCGGGCACGTGGGATTCTCCTGGTTGTTGTCCTGTGGGGCAGCCAGGGTCACCTGGCTGGTGTTGGCAGTAGAGGTGTCTGGCTCCGGGGCGTCCTCCCTCGATGACATCTCGCCCTGCAGATGTCACAAAATTTATCTGCAGGCACCTCTCCCCAAAAACCCCACAGCTCCTTGTCCCTCCGGGACCATCCCACACCTCAACAGCGGGGCCATGGTGGGGCTGGCAGGTGTTTGCATCCCACGGGATGGAGGCTCTGTTCCCCATCCTGCTTTTGTGGGGTGGCCCATTGTGATGTGGCCCGTGTCCAGTGGCCATTGTGGCGTTGCTGATGGGAGTTGTCACAAAGGGCCACTGTTGAGGCGTGGGACGGCCCCGAAGGGCAAAGGCTTATCTGCTATGGAAGCAGATAAATTTTGTGTCTTGATCTCAGGTCTCTTACTATCGTTGATTAAGGTGAGTAATCTTCAGCCACAAATCCTACTAGGATAATGAAATAATTCTGAAAAATTCCATTTGCTCTGTATTGGAATTATTGGATAGGCTTTCTTCTACAGAAACAGTGGGGAAAAAATGATCTTAGATCAATCAGAAAACAAGGATTTCCCAAGGAGCTGCGCCTTGGGCTGAGTTGGTCGCTTTTTGGGGACAACAAAAACAAGTATGTTTTTGGGAATGGGCTGCAGTTGGGTTTGCACCACCCTGCACCGGCACGGGCTTCCCGGGGATGTGGATGCGTCCGTGGCACTTGCGGACACGGTCAGTGCTGGCCTTGGGGGACAGTGGGATGCACGTGCTGTTTTCCCTAAGGACTCAGTGCCAGGGACCCGCAGAGCCCTATGGGACTTGTAGTTTTCCTCCCGCCTCGCCCCGCTCGTAGCCGCCACCACAGAACTGCAAGCCCCGGCATGCCTAGCGCCGAGCGGGGCCCGCCGGCGGGGCCCGGTCTCCGTGGCGCGCGGTGCATTACGGGGTTCGTAGTCCCCCTTCCAGCGCGGTGCGCGGCGCGGAGCCGTGTGGGGACTGCATTTCCCAGCGAGCAGCGGCACCGGGAGCGACACCGGGAAGCGCCAAGATGGCGGTGGGTAAGGAGCTGCTGGAGCGGGACCTCTACGGGCTGCTGGGGATCGGCGAGAAGGCGTCGGAGAAGGAGGTGAGGGGACGCGGGGCCGCTCGGGAAGGGCCCTTTCCTTCCCTTCCTTCCCTCCCTGTCCCGGTGTCGTCGGGAGCGGCGAAACTCCAGTGCTGCTCTCCAGTGCTGGGCTGAGGGGCTGCTCCAAGCGCTGCTGCGGGACCGGAGCTGTTAAACCGCGGGAGAATCCCGGTTTTACTGATCTTGGCGTTGTTATATCCCGGTTTTACTGATACTGGCATAATTCTCTCAATTTACCCCTGTGCCTTCTCAATGCTGCCGGGCGAGAGCCGCCTTTGGAGGAGGGAATGGCTTGGAGAGAACTGAAGAGTTGGGCTGGGACACTGTTCCTCTCGCTTTATGTGCTTCCAGAGGGGAAATTCCCGTGTTTATCCAAAAATCCAGTTGGTAGAGGTTTGTCAAAGTGCCCCAAAGTCATGTAGTTAATTTTTTTTAGGTTGGAATTATATGTTTCCGGTTTTTAATTGCAGTTAATTGGTTAGTCAGTGCTAAACACAACAAGGAGGCTCTGAGAGAGCTGT
Organism: Ptilonorhynchus violaceus; assembly: GCA_013397565.1. Taxonomy (NCBI): domain Eukaryota; kingdom Metazoa; phylum Chordata; class Aves; order Passeriformes; family Ptilonorhynchidae; genus Ptilonorhynchus; species Ptilonorhynchus violaceus. The sequence continues at coordinate 238,083 of VZRJ01001597.1, forward strand.
AGATGGGCTTTGGACAAGGGCCTGGAATACCAGGACAAGGGGGAATGACTTCCCACTGCCAGAGGGCTGCGTTAGATGGGACATAGGAAAGAAATCCTTTACGGAGAGGGAATGTTGGGAATGATGCCCGAGGAGGAGACGCCTCTCCTTCAGCTGGACTCTTCTGCAGGAGGTGGGGTCACCTGCAGGGCTTTTCTTGCACATTCCCATCCTGGGAGCGTTGTCCACCAGGTGGGGCCGGGACACAACTTTTTCCGCTTGTGTTAGTAGGAGATTGGTTGCTAGTGGGATAGAGTGGCTTCCTTTCCTCTCCTTTCCTCTCCTTTCCTCTCCTTTCCTCTCCTTTCCTCTCCTTTCCT
>VZRJ01001597.1:238474-257545 GCA_013397565.1 Ptilonorhynchus violaceus
CTTTCACCTCCTTTCCCCCTTTTTTTTTCCCTTTCATCCATTTTTTTCCTTTCCACATCTTTTTCTTTTCCCCTTTTGGTTCCCTTTCCCTCTTTCTGGTTCTCTTTCTGTTTTTTTTTCCACTTCCTCCATTTTTTTTTCCTATCCCTTTTTTTTTTGCTCTCCTCTTCTGTTTCCTTTTCCCTCTTTGGTTTCCTTTCCCTGCGTTTTTTTCCTCTCCCCTTTTTTGCCTCTCCCGTATTTTCCCTTTCTCTTTTTTTTTTTTTTCCCCTTCTCCACTTTTTCCCCTCTCCCGTTTTCCTGTGAGCAGCACAAGACAGCTGGAAGCAAAAACAGCTTTTAAAAGCTCCAACTCCCTCCAGACACAGCTGTGTCCTGGGCCCAGTGGGTTACCCTTGAACACAGGGATTATTCTGTCTTTCCAAGTGGTTTTTTTTGGCAGGGACAAACCAGTTACCCCCAGTAATTCCCAGTGTGGCCCTGCAGGTGAAGACAGCATTCCGGCAGAAGGCCCTGACGTGCCACCCGGACAAGAACCCGGACAACCCCCGGGCAGGTGAGATGGAGCAGCTCTTCCCGGGAGTTTTCACTTCTCCGGGCTCCTGGAAGCTCTCTGCTTCCCTGAGCTCTGTCCTGAGGGAATTCCCTGTGTGTGTGTGTCACTGGGAATACACACTCAGGCTGGTTTTTAAGTCTGGACAACCCCTGTCGGGTTTAGGAACAGCAGGGTTGGAATTACAACGGCGCCTCTCCGAATCTCATCCGTGCCACCTTCCAGGAGGAGGGGCAGCAATGTGGAGGGGAAATGCCAAGTTTGGATTTGGGGCTGAAAAGCTGGAGATGTGCCAGGCAGAATTGGTGTGCAAGGGGGAATTTCAGCTGCCTACAGTGAGGGATTGCTGTGGGTGGAGGTTGTAGAATTAGCAATTTTTTTTTTTTTTTCATCATCATAAAAATAAATATTTCCCAATGCTTGTAACAGGGCAAAAGGAAAGACTTTGCAAGGATAGATGGTTGTAATACAACAATTTCCAGTACAACATAAGCAGGACTTTTTGGTGATGTATTTGCACACACACAAGAGGAAGTTGAAGGAAAAGTACTGAGAGGGAGAAGAAAACTGAGCTCCAGCTAAGTGTGACATTAAGGAGGTATTGCAACCCAAAATAAAAAAGAATCAGGAACAAAAATTATGTTTGTGTGTTCCAAATTTTCTCTTAAAATGAAACAATTCCAGGTTTTTTCTTAATTTGCTCTCAAGCTTGTGTAACAAACGTTGCCCTTTGAGTTGAGGTGGCCCTGGCCAGAGGTTGGCTTACAAATGCTTTGGAAAGGTGATTCTTCTTCCTTGGAGAGACCTTTTTGCAGGAATTGTCTTTCTCAGCTCCCTCACATGGTTTCCCTCGTCTTACCCGTATTTCCTCTCGTTCCCAGCGGAAATCTTCCACCAGCTGTCCCAGGCCTTGGCCGTGCTCACAGATGCAGCAGCCAGGGTAAGGATGCTCCCTGGGGAAGGGTGGGATTTTAGGGTGTTGCTGGAGGCTCAATTCCTTTCTGTCCTGCTCTGTGCTCCAGTAGAGACTCCCTGAATACAAGTCTCAGCTGTTATTCCTGGTAGTTTTCCGTGAGGTCAAATCTGTTATTCCCAGTAGTTTTTTGGGAGATCAAATCTCAGGTGCCAGATAAAAGCTTGGAATGTTCTGTTTCTGATCTGCTGCTGGGAGCAGCTCTGTCCAAGGGTCTTTAATAACGTGTTAGACTGGGGCACATCCCATTTAGTAACATCAGTGATGACCATCCCTGGTTCAGGAGCACCGAATTCCCATGACAACGGTGCATCTGCCATTTAGGGGCTGACGAATGAGGAATACCTGGATGCAATTCCTGAGGCTCCAAGCTTTACTGTCCCTGGGACACAGGAGACTTGGGACAGAAGATCTTGGACCCTTCTGGAGCTGTGAGGAAGTGGTTGAGGACCCACTGCCCCAGGCCACGAGTAACCTGGAAATGTGTCTGGAAAGAATAAAAACAAACCAAAAATGAGCAAGAAACTCTCTGCAGATAAGCTCAGGAGAGAGGAAAGTGCTGATTCCAGGTGATAAGAGCTAAAAACATGAAATAACTTCTCTCTTCAAATACTGGCAAAGCTTGTAACCCAAGAAGGAGCAGCTGCTTTGCCCCTGCTGAGAGTGTTTCAATCCCTGATGTCATTTTATTCCCTGCTTTCCAGTTTCTCTCCCGATTTCCGTAGTTTCCCACTGTTGTGCTGGTTCCTTGGCAGGCAGCCTATGACAAGGTGAGGAGGGCCAAGAAGGAGGCAGCAGCAAGGACACAGAAACTCGATGAGAAGAGGAAGAAAGTAAAGCTTGGTAAGAAAATCAAACCCTCCCATTCTCCTGAAGCCTCCCTTAGCTGGGTGTTTGCATTTCTCCTTCCATGGGAACTCCCGAGGGATCAATCAATCCCTGTGGGATGGCTCTGGTTTCTTTGTGCCCAGAGGAATGCAGGAGCCACCTGGAATCTCCTCCCACAATCAAAGCTGGAATGGTCCTGCTCTAGGAAGGAGGGAATTAGGTCCTGTTCTGGGAATTGGGGGGTTGAGGACTCTTAGACTCCTCTGATGTGTGGGGAGGGGAGGAGAGGCAGCAGAGCTATCAGGACATTGATGTAGTTTGTGATCTTTCCATCCTCCTCTGGCCAGCAGGGAAAATTGAACTTCTCTTTGGATTGTTTTAATTTTGTTTCTTTCCCTGCAGATCTTGAAGCCAGAGAACGGGAAGCCCAGTCTCAGGAGAACGAAGAGGATGAGATCAGGATAACGAGATCCTTAGAAGAAGAAGTAAGGATAAATTCTGAGATTTCTCTGCTTCTCTTGAGGAAAATTGCTAAAAGTCTTTCTATTCATAATGAAAACCGAGGGATGAGATGCAGGAAATCTCTGGATAGCAGTCCCTCAACCTTTGGGCTCTATGAATCAGAGAATCCTGGAATGGTTTGGGTTGGAAGGGACCTTAAAGCCCATCCTGGGCAGGGTCAACTTCCACTATCCCAGGTGGCTCCTTTTGGAGCTGTCCCAGGGCACCCAGCAGGAGGGGTGTCCCAGGAGATGGGTGTAAGACCCGAGCCCTCCTTGGAAGCCTCCAGCTGGCATTCCAGCCCTGGAGCTGTGCCTCAGGTGTCCGTGCTGTGTTCCCTGTGCCGCAGATAATCCGCCTGCGCGAGGAGGGCTCCCGGCAGCTGGAGGAGCAGCAGAGGCTCATCAGGGAGCAGATCCGCCTGGAAAGGGAGCAGCACAGCCAAGGTGAGCACGCAGGAGCCTGGAGCCCTCCCCTGCAGGTGGGATTTGGCTCTTTGGGAGCTGGAGCTCACGTACAGGTGGAGAAAAAATACTGGTCTGAGGAGTTTAAACAACAAAACAACCGAAGCTGCAGGGACAGAAACCCTTTGGGGTCACCAGGCTTTTCTCACAGTTTCCCACTTTGCCTTTCTCAACTTAATTTCCCATCTTTCCCCCCCCTTTTTTTTTTAATTTTTAAATTTTTCATTCAATTTTCACAAATTGGGGAGGGTGTTGAGAATTTGCTTAGTGTAAACCACTTGGAGAGCCTCGCAGTAAATGCACCATTGTAAAGAATTTAATTGCAGGGCCAAATTAAATTTCCTAGACTGTGCTCTCCTGCTTTTTGTCTACCCTTAATTTTTTCCAGTTGTCCCAGCACAACCCTCGTGCAAGGAAAAATGCCTCGGAACAGGTCTCCTGCTTGTATTTTTGCTGATCTCTTTCTAGCCTTGATCATGGCAAGTCTGGGCATCCTAGAAGGGAAAAATGCCATGGAATATTCAGTCTGTGCTGCAGTTCCTGTTGCACAAGATTTCAGGGCTGGAATGGTCCAGTGGAAATTCCAGAGACTTTCCTGTCATCATATGTGTGTTCTCAAGGAAAATTTTGTGCTAAATGCTGAGAAATTTTCACCCATGTCCTTTCCAACTTTTTTTTTTTTTTTTTTTCCTCTCTTTTGGCAAGCAGGAAAGACATGGAGCAGAAGGCAAAATAACTCCTAAGCTCAAGGTAAGACGTTCTTACAAAGCTGGGTTTTGGTGAAAACTGTCAGAATATGGTGGAAAACAAAAGGGACACTTCAACCCTGCCAGGCTGGCACATCCCTTTTTACACTGGAGGTGAAATTCCTCCATGGAATGTGCATCTCCACATGAACAGCTCCTGTCCCTGCTGTCAGAATTCCTTCCTCCCTCACCTTTTGTCTGTCTGCTCCAGATTTCTGAGCCTGGAATTGAGTTGCTTTAAGCACAGGGAAACATCTGCTAATTACCCTAGCAGAGCCATTAGCATCCTTTCAAGTGCGATCTTTTTTTATTCCAGTGAGCAGCGTTTCTCTCTGTTCCCCAAACAGTTTGTTCCCTGTGCTCATTCCCATGCTGAGATCACTGTCTTGGCAGTCCTGGGAGTGTGGCTGTAAATAGCAGACGCGGGGAATGTGCAGGGGGTGGGAGCTGCTTGAGCAGGCAGCCCATCCAAACGGGCACGATTAACTCCTGGTGTTTGTTTCCCAGCTCCGATGGAAATGCAGGAAGGAGGATGAGACGGGAGGGGGATACTCCAAAGATGTGCTGCTGCAAATCCTGCAAAAGGTCCTGTCTCACATTCTTTCCTGTTGCTGGGTCTTCCCCTGCTCTCAGTGCTGTAAGGATAGTGAATTCTGGGAAACTGCATAGCATAGAATCATGGAATGGTTTGAGTTGGAAGGGACCTTAAAAATCATCCAGTTCCACCCCTGCCATGGGCAAGGACACCTTCCACTATCCCAGGTTGCTCCAAGCCCCATCCAGCCTGGCCTTGGACTCTTCCAGGGATGGGGCAACCACAACTTCTCTGGGCAACCTGTGCCAGGGCCTCACCACCCTCACAGGGAAGACTTTTATCCCAATAATCCCATCAAACATCCAGTTTGAAGCCATTCCCCTTTGTCCTGTCCCTCCTTTCCGTTTTAAGCTATAAACTGGAGTGGCTCATCTTCCTCCCTGCTGAGCTTTCTCATGCAGTTTTCAAACATCATCAGCATGATCATGGAATCATTAAGCTTGGAAAAGACCTCTAAGATCATCGAATCCAGCTTTGATCCATGAGCTGGAAGCTGTTTCCCAGCCAACAGCTCTGCCTGGCTCCCAGCGGGGACTCCTGCTAAAACAGAGCAACTGCAGACTCTTCCCACTGGATGCTTCCTGCCCACTTAGTCTGGCTCTGTGGTTGTGGTGCACTTTTCCTCCACTTCAAGCACTCCACATCCCTGCTGTGGGAAGTGCAGAGACAGGCACAGACAAGCCTTTGATCTGATTAATCCCAGCCTGGCATCTTTATTTTCCCTCTGTGCGAGTAGCTCTGGCTCTGAGCTCAGCAGCCCTCTTGCACTGGGGCTTGCTGGAAGCCAAGTGTGTAGCTCCATGCCTCCCCAGGATTATTTCCTGGAGGGACAGAAATGATGGCAGGTTGGGATCAATGGAGGCAGGACAGAAACAGTGACAGCCTCATGTCTGTGAAAACACCTGTTTTCTCTTTGTGTTCGTTTAATAAATGAACTTGACATCTCTCCTGGCTCTGTAATTAACTTTCCTTCCTTTCTTTCTTTCAACAGTATGGAGATGTGCTCAATTTGTTGATCTCCAGCAGGAAGACCGGGAGTGCAGTGGTGGAATTTGCCACGGTGAAGGCAGCTGTGAGTGTGCAGAGCTCCTGCTGGGGGTGCTGGGGGTGGCACAGGGCAGGGTGACAGCCCAGACACTGCCCTGTCATTGAGGCAGTGGAGAAGGGTGATGAGAGTCCAGAGGCACGAAGGGAGTGGCAGGGCTGGAGGCACAAACCCAGGGATCAGGCACATAAACAGGTCGTGCCTGGAACAGGCTGAGGGAAGAGGCACTGCCTCAAAAATCAGGCACTGAGCATTTGATCAGCTCTCTCTGAAGGTGAGTTCCCTTGGAGCTGGGCTTACGTGTTTTGGAGGCGATATCAGGCATTTGCAGTGAAAAACAAATCAAAATGTCTTGACTCACTGTGAGTTATAATAATTCATGTGGCTGTGGGAGCAGAAATCATCAGCTACCTTAAATTTTAGTAGTTCCATCAAGCTATGCAAGAGTCTCTGTTCTTGTCACCTGCTCTTTCACTCATATCCCAATAACAAAAAACTCCAAAACTGCGTGACCTGTTATCCAGGGGTATGGACCATGTAGGGCAGTAGTGAAATCTGAGAGTCATGGAATGGTTTGAGTTGGAAGAGTCCTTAGAGATGATCTGATTACAACAAATCTTATAGAAAGGAATCATAGGATGGTTTGGGTTGGAAGGGACCTTAAAGGTCATCCAGTTCCACCCCCTGCCATGGGCAGGGACACCTTCCACTATCCCAGGTTGCTCCAAGCCCCATCCAACCTGGCCTTGGACTCTTCCAGAGATGGATCTTGTTTGTGCCCTCCTTGGCCTTGAGGCCAGTCTGAGATGGGAACATGATCCTTGGTGACCTGTGGGGGAACAGGGTCTCAAATTCAGGTGGTGATGGGAAAATATTTTCCCTGGCAGGAGATGGCTGTGAAGAATGAAGTTGGCCTGCTAAATAATCCCCTGAAGATTTCCTGGCTGGAGGGCCAGCCCCGGAGCCGTGCCAGCACTGTCCTCCCTGACAGCACCAGCCAGCCCAGGACCTCACAGGTGAGGAGACGTGCTGGGGGATGGAAATCTGCTGCTATAGCAACCTGAATTTCAATGTGCTCTGTAGCTGTGGTCAGATAGAAGCTCTTGATGCCCCCTGGTACAGAGATCCAGAAATCTCATTGCTGAGGGGGCTCCTGCCTCGTGTTGTAAAAGTGCCCTTAACCTGTGTGTCTCCATCAGCCTTCTTTGTGTTCACTCCCCAAATGCTTTGAGGTTGTGAGATTGTTCAGTGTATTCTCTCTTGATTTTTTATTTATAGTGTTTTTATTTATACATCAGAATGCCTGGTTGTTATGCTGTCCATGTAGAACCAGGGAGAGTCCTGCAGCCACAGGAGGTTCACCAGAGTGTTAGGAAGGAAACTGGGGGCAAAAAGCAGAATCCAAACCACTTTATTTGAGAATTTCTAACTTGCAGAGAGGAGTGAGAACTGGCTCATTCCTACCAAAGGGGGTTGCTGGTGCAGTTGGAGCTCGGTAGTGGTTTCCAGGCTTTGTGGGTTCAAATCCCTGGGTTTATCTTGGACTGTTTCCATGCCCAGAGCTTGTTAGTGTGGAAGTGCAGCGTCTGCCTGCGGTGCAGGATTAGTGTGGTGGGGCAGCAGGGAGAGCAGGAAAGCAGCACATGGTGCTGGTGACTCACCTCTGCCCAGCACAGCCTCCTCAAGCCCACTTGGCTCTTGGAGTGGTGAGGAGTTACTGCCAGGGACCTGCATCCTTCCCAGGAATTGCACTGCTGGTGCTGGCCTGTCCTTTCCGCTGCTTTTATCTGTCAGAAGCTGCCATTTCTTGGATTGCACTGCAGCCTTGGATCTCCAAGCTGCTCTGCTTCCCACTTTTCCTTGTTCCTGCTCCAGACCCTCCCCAAATCTTGCTGCTGCATCCACTAGGACACTTCTGAACCCTGTAATGTGTTAACAGCTCCTCTTGGCTGACCTGCTCCCAGCTGACTTAGCTTGTCCTCTCCAGCTCTAAACTGTGCAGAGCGAGCTCCCAGATCCCTGTTCCCTCTGCCTCTTCCTTTCACACCCAGCCTGGCTTCCCAGCCATCAGGCTCCACGTTCTTGCTCCCAGGCTGCACTAATCTCATTCTGATTTAAGCTGCCCTCGCTTCCTATCCGCTCCCTCCCCTCTGTTTTTGTCTGAATCCACCCCCGTTCTGCTCCCACTCCGTGCAAAAGCAGCTCCTTGCCTGCTCTGCTTCAGGAAACAGCCCAAACCTGCAGGGTTCTCATGGCAACACGCTCACTACTCATCCTCTGCTCCCTGCCTGGGATAGCCAGCCAGGTGCTCCCTGCCTGGAGTGCCAAAATCCACAGGTAAAGGACAGCCAGACCCTAACCAGGGGGCTTGGAAGCAGTTCCCAGGTGGAAGGTGTGCCGTGGGGAGGGTACTCTGCTTCCACAGCCTCGTTGTCTCCTACAGCAACAGGTGCAGTTGTCCAGCAGTTCCTGGAGAGCTGCTGGAGCCAAGCAGGCTCCAGTTCCCCTTGGATTACCAAAGCTGTGGCTTGGCCAGTGTTATCCCAGGCTGTTGAGAGCAGTGGCTGTGTGATGGTTCAAAGCACACAGTGGCTGTGGGGAGCTTGTTTTGCTACTCCAACAGCGTGGAGCACTCAATTTTGAGAAGGTTTTCCCTGCTGCTGCAGTGGGATCTCCCTGCCAGAGCTCCTTAGCCATTCAGCCCTGAGAAAAGCCTCCTGCCTGGCACTCTTGCACCTTTTCTAAGCTCCTTGGAGGTTTCAGAGAGTTTGTTTCCTATTACCTGACTTTGGGAGGTGAATCTTGCAGGGTAAGAGCCAGCTGTGCCTTCTCTGGAATGTCCCTGCACTTTGCTGTGGCCACTGCCAAAGCTCCTGGTTATCTGGCGGCATAGAGGTTTTATTATTGTTATTTTTTAAAACAGCCCTAATATCTAATCTATCAAAAAAGGTACGAACCGGTGACCCAATAATTCCTGCAGTGCCCTTTTAACAGTTTGCCCTGATGCTGCCCCAAATGTTCTCAGCCTGGCAGGGCCCTTCCCACTGTCCAGCTCAGGATGGGGAACTGTTCATGTCTTGCCCCGAGCTGTGTGAGCTCTCCTTGGGGGAAAATCAAGTGTCAGCAGCTCTGTCCTTTCCCCCAGCCCAGGAAAGCAGAGCCACACTGGTTCCCCCCCCTCATAAAACCCTGCAGTGCCAGGGAGGGTGCATCTGGGCCACTCTGATACTCTGTGCTCCGGGTGCCTGGTATTTTTGTGGCTTGTTCCCAATGAAATGAGGCAACCAGACACTTCCAGTCACAGATACATTTATTCTTCCATGTCTGTACAGCTGGGAGCTCAGTGCATGCGTGAGGCAGCAGTGTCAGAGACATCTCTTCTCCTGCCAGGATGATAAACCCACTGCTGGTGCTGTAGCAGGAGCCTGCATGGATTCTTACCTGTTTCCAGGCTGGGAGTGCCAGCTGCACTGGAGTTAGGGGAAAAGAAACCCACAAGGAGGAAAAGAAAAAACAGAGGAACAGCTTTGATTTTTCACATCCAAACATGGTGGGAGAAGAAGCCCCAGGTCCCATCTCTTGGCCCTCAGAGCTTTGCCTTTGGGGTGCAGTGCTGCTGTTTCCTTGCAGGCTGCCTGCTATTCCACGGGCGATCCATGCCAAATCCCTGTGTGTCACATCCCCAAAATAACAAGTCTTTCCCAAACAATGCCAGTCTTCCCTGAGCAGGGGATGCGCAGTCCGGAGTGGGAAATTCCCGGGGTGGAGAGTGGAAAGCTGCCCACGAGACAGCTCTCACCTGAGCACGGAGCCCGTGAGCTCTGCTCCACAGGATTCCTTGGCAAGGACAGGGACTGTCTGTGGTGGGTGAGGCGAGGACAACAAAACAGGCCACACACAACGGGCATGCTCCAGCATCCTTCCTCCCGCCGGGATCGGAGGGACCGGCAGCAGCGGTGAGTGAATGGGATGTGGTGAAAGACAGATACCTTCAAATGGCGTAATCCCGCGGGTTCTGTTTCCTGAGGGTCTGCAGGACGTCCTCCAGGAGCGATAGCCCCAAATCCACTTTGAAGGACAGGAAGGGGTCGGCCAGGTCGGGAAGAGTGCTGCCGTTCTGGGAACCCGCCTCCGAGGCCCCGTGCTCCGTAGCCTGGTCCTTGTGCGTTGGAGTGGCTTTGTGGTAGGGAGCAGTGTCGGAAAAGGAGAGGTCGGAGTGGGAATCTGTGCGGTCGATGATGTTGGGGCAGCTGGAACTGTCCAGGTAGAGCCGGGGAGGCTTGGGAGGGGCTTGTGCCTTGGCCAGGTTCTGCTCACTCTGGCAGGACAGGTACTCGGACTTGTCCTTCAGATCCCTCAAGCATTCCCTCTTCTGGCCGTCCGTGTCCAGAGTGTGGCTGTTCTGGTTCAGGATGATGACTTGGTTGCCCAGCTTTTTGTGCCTCCTGAGGGAGAAGCGTCTGAAGAAGGTGGTGGACTTAAGGGACCCTCTGCGCCACGTATCCATGCCGAGGGAAGGCAAGGAGGAGCAGGAATGCTGACTCCTCACAGGCAGGTGAGGCTGGACTCAAGCTGCGGGATCAGCAGCAAGCCACGCAACAGGAACAACCTCTTCCTGCCCCGTTCCTGGAGCTGTAAGGGAAACAGAGAGGCTGGTAGTGCAGGAAATGCAAACTCCACGCCGTGGCAAGGAGCGCTTGGCTCGTCTTGGATGTTCAGGAGTCTCCCCGTGGAGCGGGGAGGACCGGCGGTGTGCGAGCGAGCGAGTGAGCTCGTTAGGCGTGCGCTGCGGCTCCGGGCTGGTGGGGAACAGCAGAGGCACAGTCACCATGAGAACAGATCCAATCTGGCATCTAGAACAGAAGGGCACTCGGGTGCCATGGAAACCAGGCACCTTCCGCGGAGGGGCACCGCCGGAAAAGCGCCGTGGGTGGCTGGGAACGAGACGGTGACTCAGTCCCGCTGGAGGAACCCAGGGAATACAGGCAAAGGGGGGATGTAAAGAGCGACACCGCCGAGGACAGCGTTGGGAAAATGGGATGCAAAGGAGACTTACGCCGTGTTGGAGCAGCCCTGAGTCCACAGCGGAGAACGGAAGCTGCTGGAGCACTCGGGGAACTGTGCCTGCCACGCTCACCAGGATGAAGAAGCAAATCCTGGGACAGCTCAGCCAGGAGTCCAGGAATTCAGCCAGGAGTCCAGGAATTCAGCCAGGAGTCCAGGAATTCAGCCAGGTTGGACCCAGAGCACAAGAACTGCCCGGCGCTGCCGCCGCCGTCCCTTCATGTGCCGCCCGGCGCTGCTTCCCGGGCTGCGGCTCCCTGCGTGGATGTGTTTGTTTTGAGCCAAGCCCTTGCTGAGTCAGCCACGTCAGAAACTGGGTTTTGCTCGGGTGGTAATTGCCAGGATTGCAGGAAGTAGGTGTGTGGAGTGGCACAGCCTCGGCCCACGCTCAGGCACTCGGGAGCACGTGCCGGGAGCCCACCTGGATCAGGCTGTTCTCCCTCCTCCCGCTCCGAGGGTTCCGTGTGTCAGCAGAGCTCCCAAACCGGGCTGGGAATAATCTCCTGTCTGTGTTAAATTTCAGTCCCAGTGCGAGGTGGGGCTTCAGGTTTGTGTGGGTGATTCATCTGCATGAGTCTCAGGCAGCCTCCTCCATCCAGCCCAGCACATTCCTGGGGCTGGTGGATGGGACTTGGAAGGATCCCGGCCGTGCCGCTGAGGGCTGATACCATCAGTGCTTTCTCAGACGCTGGTGCTGCCAGTACCCAAAGGTCATTTCGCTCGTGTGGCTCCTAAGACACCAATTAGACTCTTAATTTCCCACTGTTTCCTTATCTGCTGTGGGCTTTCATTGTGTCCTGGCAGCCGGAGGACACAACGCTGGTACGTGATAACGAATTGCACCCGCCCCGTTCTCATGCAGAGTCTTATTTTGCCTTTCTATTGCCTTTGTATCCCTTCTGCTTCCTGAGATATCCTTAAATATCTGGAGAAACTGTGGCTGCCTGATCCCTGGAAGTGTCAAAGGCCAGGTTGGACAGGCTTGGAGCAACCCAGGCTAGTGGAAGGTGTCCCTGCCCCATGGAAACAGATGATCTTTAAGATCCCTCCCAACCCAAACCATTCTGTGATTCCGTGATTGTCTGAAATCACCACTTAACTGACTTCCTAGAAAAATGAATGTGAAGGGGTTTTTTTTTTCCATTCACCTTCTGTCAAGACACTTTTATTTCCACCTGAACTGTCAAGGAACGAGCTGGATGTTTCCAAGCCTTGCAGTGCTTTCATACATCCAAAATAGCACGGCCACCTACTAGTGTGGAGTGGCTTTGGAAGCGGAGTGCCAGAGCTCCGGAGCAGCTGTCATGTGCTGCCCACGTTCATTAGGCAGAGTCTGCAATCAACTGGCTTGATGTGACAGCTGCTGCCACACGCAGCAGGGAGGCTCCAGGAGCTTTGGAAAACGATCCCATTCCTGTGTCAGGTTTGGGAAGGTAGCTGGTGGGTTTCCTCCTGCAGCCTCTTGGAATCACAGAGTCGTTCAAGTTGGAAAAGACCTCTAAGATTATTGATTCCAACTGTTAGAATCATGGAATGGTTTGGGTTGGAAGGGACCTTAAAATTATTCGGTTCCACCCCTTGCCATGGGCAGGGACACCTTCCACTAGCCCAGGTTGCTCCAAGCCCCATCCAGCCTGGCCTTGGACGCTTCCAGGGATGGGGCAGCCACAGGTTCTCCGGGCAACCTGTGCCAGCACCCTCAGACAGTTGGAAGTTACTCACTTCCATGACTAATCCCCAAAGGTTTGATTTTTTTTATGGCATTAGCCTTTATAACGGGTGAAGTGTACAGCGGACTTTGGGCCCCAGCGTTGCAGGTGCAGAGTGAGCTTGTCACCCAAAATAAGGCCCCATCCAGCCCCGTGGGGAGCAGGCAGCAACTCTGGCAGCAGGAATGCAGACTCCACGTCTGTCCCGCTTTCCTTATCAACCACACTCATTACTGGTTACTTTTACAATAATTTTAGTGACCATTCCTGGTTATTTCCCGTAGCCAGGCGGCTTTCACACCTCACCCGATTTCTGTGGGACCAAACTGCTTCCTGCCCGGAATGCCGGCGTCGTGAGGGGGATTTGGGAAGGGGGCTTGGTGTCTGTGCCGTCCCTGAGGGGTTGTGTGTGTTCCCTGCTCCTTCCCAGGCGTCGGTGGTGTCGGAGCGGGACTACGAGAGCCTGGTGATGATGAGGATGCGCCAGGCGGCCGAGAGGCAGCAGCTCATCGAGCAGCTCCGGCGGGAAGACGAGGAAGAATCCCACACTTAGCACGAGAGTATGGATTCTCCCCACTCCTCTGCCCCTCCCCCCCGAGCTGTTTCTTAATTTAAGTCAATAAACCTCCTTTTTTTTAAAGGTGTTGTGGGAATAGAGACTCTCAGGGACTGCGGCCCTTATCCCTTTCCCGGTTTGGGGAAGGAATGGCTGCCTGAGCTTCACAGGGTGCAGGTGCCCAGGGCAGCTGCCCCATCCCATGGGATAGGGTGTGAGAGGTGCCATCAGAACCCCAAACCTTGGAGCTTTTAATCCCTGAAATCTTGTCTGGGAGCCGTGCATCCAGAAAGGATTTGGCAACAGCTTTAAACAATCCACAGGAGGACGTTGGTCTCTTTGAAGCAATGTTTTATTGGTGTTACCCCCAGAGCAGGATCCATGCACAGTCCCAAACATTCCAGCCGTGTTGGGATTAGAGCCTGCACCTGGAATAGTCACACGAGCTTTCTGTGGTATTTTGGGAACCCCCTGTTAGGTTTGGATGGCACTTTGGGGTCTGGAAGTCTGATGGTGCTGCTGAGCACGGGCCTTGCTGCCGAGGGGAGGGATTCTCGGAGTACTGGGGGTAGGTTTAGTGGTTCCCCCTTGGATTTCAGGGATGAGATGGGATGCTGTCCATCCTTGGTGTCCCCCCATAACCTCCTGGCCCAGGAGAAGGCACGGAGCTCTCTGGGGCAGCCTGAGGAGGAGGCAGACAGGTCTGTTACTGAGCTTCCTCTGAGGCATGCTGAGTAGGTGATTAAAATGTAAAAAAGCTGGACTGCCATCCTGCTGAAGGCAGAGCTGGAGCCATCTGTTCCCTCTGCCTGATTTTGGGCATGCCTTCCTCCTCTTGCTCCTGGGAAACGACAGGGATGGCAAAATTCCCCTGGGTCCAGCTCTGCCTCTGCGCCGTTCCTCCCCTCACCCGAGTGCCTGGGATCTGGGACAGGAAGGAATTAAGGGGGAAAACTTTGCTGCCAGTCCTATAAGATGATCTCCAGCAGGATGTTGTCCCGGTGGAACGCGGGATTCTCCCTGGCTATTCCCTGTGGAGGCACCAGACCAGGGTCTGGCCCACGCCGGTCATGCTGACCACGCGGTAGCCGAGGCTCTCCAGCTTGTCCAGGACCACGCGCGGAGCGTCGTTCACGTAGTACTCACAGCTGCGCCCGGGAAAGACGGGAATAAGGTGAGCTGGGGGAGGGAGAGACGGGAATTCCCCTGTGGAAGCAAGTCTGCCTCCCTCCTGACCCCTGTGAGACCAGCGGCCATGCCTGGCACAGGTGTGTGTGACGCAGCGCCCTGGTTAACCCCGGGGGAAGGCACAGCCCACGGTGCCAAACCGCGGGAATCCTGTCCAGGAGGGAAGGATCAGGTTAAATGGGAATGTGGCCAGGGGCCGGTTGTCCAGAGCCACGGGCTGCTCAGTAATTGGGCTGGCACTGCAGCAGAGGGGTCACAGGTAAACACAGGCGAGCACGTTGTTAACATACCTGGGAATTCGTGGAGAAGGAGGGGAATCTCGGCCAAGCAGGGTGGAATGATTCAGGTGTTTCTAAGGAATGAAATCCCAGTGTTCTGCCTATGTCAGAGCATGTCTGTAAGCTGGGTGGGTTTGAGAGGCTGTTGAAATTTGGGGATTGGAACAGGTGGGAAACCTTTGGAAAGCCGGTAGTCATCCGTCCTGCACGGAGGTGCCAGGTAAGGTGGAGCCCAGGCTCCTCTGCCCTGGCAGCTCTGGCAGTGCTTGGGTGTCTGGGAACTGACACTGGGATCCTTGTCCAGCTCCAATTCCCCGTTGGTTTGTGCTGGCTCTGTGCTTGGAGCAGCTGTCCCACATTTCTTCCCCTCGATGCCAGAGCCTGCTCCTCTGTGCAAGCTCAAGGGCTGTGACACTGCTCCCCAGTGAGGAGACCAGACACAAACTGGGCTGAATTGGGCGGGGACAGCATGGCTGAGCTGGCCAGTGGGACCTTTGGCACTGGATGTGCCAGCTTTTCCTTTGACACGGCTTTTGGGATGAGGTCCAGAGCAGCTCAGCTCCAGCTGACTCGCAGTGCCGGATAAGCGGATAATGACGGGCTGCAGGATCCCTGGGGATCCTGTTTGGGCACCTTAACAAAGCCTCTCCTGCTTTTCCTACTATTAATGATAAAAAAAAAAGATCCAAAAACCTTTGCAAAGCTGCTCCTGCTTGGATTGCGGAGCCGTGCTGGAGCTGGGAGTGCTTTAAAGCATGAAATCAGCCCGGGATGTGAGAGATTTTCCAGTTTCTCAAGACAGACTGTACTTGGCTGTAATTATAGATGTGGTGTAAAGATAATGTGCATTATTATAAGTGTCTTTGAAGTCTGTGCTTTCTCCAGGAGGGTTGCCACATACCCTTTGGATTTGGAGTGGGAGCTGGTAAATATTATTCCCATTATTCAGAGGAAGTAGCAGAGGCAGGGATTTGTAGGAACCTAAAACATGGAGTGGCTGAGCTAAAAGCAGGAGGGAAGAGTTCCCAGGGCTTTATCACAGGTCTGTGTTGAGGGAAATGAGGATTGCACACTGTAGGTGTTGGATACGCTGCTGTCTCCGTGTGCATCCAGTCGGGATGGAGGGGATGGGATACCTGCAAAGCCTTTTCTTCCAGGTAAACACCAGCAGGGAAAAGAGGAGTCATCCCAGATTGGAGAGGACTTGTGCCCTGGCACTGGTTAGGTGTGTGATCCCACCAGCTCTGCCTCCAGGTGTGCCAAACCCGCAGAGCCCAGAGCTGCACCTGCAGGAAACGGGCAGGAGCGTCCTCCACATGCAGTGATTTTTAGGGATGGAGCAGCCAACCTCCTCGGGATCTCTGCCCAGCTCTCCTTTAGCTCCCTGAGGACGGGTTTGGCTGTGCCTGGAGGAACAGGTACGTCCAATGTTTGCAGGTGCCTCAGCCCTCGGCTCCCAAATCCAGCTGGGAGGGTCGGGTTGCAGTTAGGATCCAAGGATGCTGGACGTGCCCAGCCAGGGATTGGCTGTCCCCTGCCACATCTGGCTGTCCCTTGCCACACCTGGCTGCTCCCAGGGCTCTGCCCTGGACACACAGCAGGGATCACGTCCCTGTCCCTGCTCCCCACGCTTTGTGGGACTTAATGAGGGGCCATTTGTCTGTGCAGAGCTGCGGAACAGGATCCGTGCGCTCCCTCATTACAGGGAATTAAGTGCTTCCCTTGTACATCCCAGCTTCCCAGCAGGTCCGTGCCGCTCAGGCTTTTCCTTCAGGCTCCCTCCAAAATCGTGATTAAAGGTTTGGGGCCCACAGTCCTACAGGAAGGGGGCTTGCAGCATCCATAGGCGGGCTCTGCTCATGAAGGACTTAGGGGTGGAGAATCCCGCTCGGCCACGGTGCAGATCCACGGAGCTCCCAGCCCTGGTTGGGATTTGGGTGGAGGTGGCTGGGCTCACCCCGCTGGCACATGGCTCTGCTCTTGGGGTGCCAGCAGCCACATTCCAGCCAGGGGACTTCCCCCGCTCCCTGTTGCTCGGGCGCACGCGGGGAGGACGTGCTGTGCCGCAGGGATGTGCTGCAGGGATGTGGCGCAGGGACACAGCGGAGATCCCGGCTGTGACACAGGCCCTGCCAAGGAGCAGGTGGGGCCAGAGGAGCTCAAAATGCTCCGGGCCACAGGGAGGGGAGAAAGGTGGTGAATCCACCAGGGAGATCCCATAGGAAGCTCGGATCCCTTCTCCCAAACAAGCAGAACGTGGCGCTCCGGTTCCTTACAGCGCTGCAGCTCCCCCAGCTGCTGGGGCAGGCACCACAGGGGCATTTCTATGCCTTTGCCTTCCTTTTCCACCTGAGTCCCGGGGATCCTTGCCCAAATCTCTCATAATCCAGTTCCTTCTTGGAGCCTGTTGTGCTTCTCCCCCCTGTCCCGTTGCATAACTCTGGGCTCGGCGCGGCGGGTGGCAGCACGACGCCGGTGCTCCTGCCAATCTCTGCCCACCCACGGGCTTGGGAATAACAGCATGGAGACGGATCAGCCCAGCAAACCCCCCCGGGAATTCGGCTGGGATGGGAGGGCCCCCCTCAATATTTATATTTTATCTCCTTATTCTTTAAAATCTCCCACCGCACTCAGATTTTAACGCTGCAGCAGCCGAGGATCCAGCCCTTGGTGTTTGCCAGGCTGGTGCTGAGTAGGTGGGCTTTCCCAGCTCCATGGAAGTTTGGGAAAACGTTGGGATGAGATGCCCCTTCTGTTTAATGCCTCGTCCTCGTTTTCCTCCTCCTACTCCACACAGCACATGGGACACAGCAGGAATTGAGCTGCTCCTCTGTGGGTTCACTTGCCTTTGGGGGTTTGTTTTGCTTTGTGCTTGTTTTTTCTTCCCAGGAAGTGAGATATCAAGTGAGGAAAAAAGGAAAAAGGCCAAACCATGAGGGAGACACTGGTTATGTCTCTGAGTGGCGCTTGGCCAAAGGCTGGGGTGAAACTTGGTGTGGGCAGAGGTGAGGACATGGAGAAGGGTCAAATACCCACGGCTTGGGAGCGTGCCAGCGGAGGGGTTGGAGTCAGGGACAACACAATGGGAAGCAGGTCCAACCCCGGGGCTCAGCAGCCCATGGAAAAGATTTGGGAGCTGTTGAGAGGGGCTGGCTCGGGAGAAACCTCGAGCTGCACTGGAGAGCGGGATGGGACAGACAGACTGTGGGCATTTGTCAGGTAACAGCCAGGAGCATTCCATGTAAGGGGTAAGGAGAGAGGAAAAGGTGGGTCAGGTGCTAAAGCAGGGTCAGAGCAAGGGAAAATAAAGAATTAAGTGAAGCATCAGGCAGCCTTTCCTCGTTAACAGGCAGGACAAGGAGGCGTGCGAGTCCCGGGATTAACTGTACAGCTGGAAGGTGCTGTGGGGAATGCCGGGAGTGAAACTGTTCCACGTTTTCTTGGGAAAACGAGGAGAGGAAGACTTACAAGTTGTTCCCCAGCGTGTTCCTCTTCCTGGCCCCCAGGATGCTCATCAGGTGTGGATCCGAGTGCTCGTCGCCCACCATGGTGGGCCCGACCTCCTGCGGGACGGGCACGGAGCGGTGAGTGACACGTGGTGGCACGGCCACCCCCTGCTCCCAGCACAGCTCCAGAGAGAGCCTCTTTGGGAAGGGAATTGCCGTGAGCCTCCTGCCCACCCTGGGAGGGGATCTCAGTCCTGGCCACTGCCGGGAAAACGCAGTTGCTGGCCCGTGCAAGGCCGGGACGGGAAGTTCCCAGCCTCAGCTCGATGCCAGGTTTCAGGCTGGGAATGTTTGCTTTGCCTCTTTGGCAAAGAGCGGAGTTTCCAAAGTCTCCGGAGGGAGGACTGAGCTCTGCTGCTCCAGTCCATTCCCCCCAGTGCCATAATCCCTGTGCCCCATCCATAATGAATCAATTTGTACGATCCCAAATATCGCTGCCAGCAGAGGCCTTGGCGCTGCAGAATTCCCAGACGTCCCCATTCCCAATCCACTGCTGCTTCCTTCGGGATGTAACAGGACATCTCCAGTGGCAGCAGCAGCAGCAGTGTCCACCACCCAACTCCCTTTTGCTCATGTGCTGTTTTCACTGTCCCCCCTTCCTGCCCCAAACCAAACCAGCATATTTGGGCTTTCAGAGGGATGTGGAAAAGGGAAATCCCAGATAAACACATGGCTGTGGGCTCCCACAGAGTCCTGCAGGATGTGGGTGCTGCCAGTGCCAGAGGGTAACATTTCCTTTTTGGCTTTATCTGATAGTGACAGACTTTGATCCCAGCCAGCGATCGCAGGAGTGATCCCACCAGTGCTCCCGGACAGTTATCCTGGCCAGCAGTGCCAGCCAGCGATCCAACCACTGCCTAGCTCCTTCCAGCCCCTGCTACCAGCCACATCCACTCCCTTGGCCGCGTTTTCCACCCTGGAATGGCAGTTTGGGGACGAGGGAAAACCGACTGCGAGGACACGCGGAGCCGTCCGTTTGGCGTTTGTGAGATCCTGCCACAAGTTTCCCAAGTGAGTGGCTGTTTGGGAGAGGAGGGTTTGGGGGGAGCAGAGCCGGGGGGTGGG
>VZRJ01001597.1:257601-278376 GCA_013397565.1 Ptilonorhynchus violaceus
CGCCCCCGCCCCCGGGCAGTGGAGGGGGGAAAGGGCGCCCGGAGGGGTCAGTGGGGCCCCGCCGGGGCTGGGGAGGGGGAGGCAGCCAGGAGGCTCTGATGGATCCCTCGGGATGTTGGCTCTGCCCTCCTGACAAGGGATGGGTAGGGAGAGGGTGGGCAGGAGGTGATGGAGCAGGAGGGGACAGGGGACAGAAAGTGATGGACTGGGAGACAAAGGACAGAAGATGATGGGCAGGGGAAGAGCGGACCAGGCAGGGAGATGGGGGACAAAAAGGTGGTGGGCAGGGAGGTGGTGGACCAGGAGATGATGGACTGGGAGACAAAGGACGGGAGATGATGAGCAGGGAAAGGATGGACCAGGAGATGACAGGCAGGGAGGTGGGGGACAGGAGATGGTGGGCAGGAACACAGAGGACAGGAGATGATGCTCAGGGAGGCAATGAACAAGGAGATGATGGACAGGGAGATGATGGATAGAGAGGCGAAGAAACAGGAAATTAATAGCAGGGAGATAAAGGACCAGGAAATGACTGCAGGGAGATGAGGACTGGGAGATGATGGAGCAGGAGCCAGGCAGGTGGGGAGCCCTGGGCCCTGCAGAGCATCCAGATCCCAGCCCACAGTCTGGCCAAACGTTCCCCTGAAGTAGAATTTTCAGCATTACCAACATTTTTTGGGAAAAATGCGGTTTTCTACCACCTGTTCCCTTTTATCTGGGAACGTGGGGAGTTAAATCCCTTCACAATTTGAGGAGAAGCTCATTTTGTTGGGCTGGGACAGGCAGAGGCGCTGCATAACCGTTGTTATTAATGTGTTATTAATCGTTATTGATTGTTGTTATTATTGTTATTGTTAATTATTATTATTGATTGGGTTTGGTGAGATCCAAGAAAACCCAGAGGTTGATGGTCTCCTCTTCGTAAAACGAGCCCCACATATCCCAGCGTGTCCCTTTGGAGTTGTCCATGGGACACCTCACCCATCAGCTGGGTTAAACATCAGCTTGTTTGGATCATTCCCACCCTCAGGAGGCTCTTCCCCAAGTCCTGGAACAGCTGGAATGTTTGCTCACAGCTCTCCTGTCCCAGTGCAAACCTGTTGCCCAATGAACCACGGGCACCTTTCACCCGGTTGGGTTGGATTTTGACAGAATTCCCATAATCCATGACCCCTTTGGACCTCCACCAGGTAGGTGTGTGTGGTCCGTGGTTACCAGCCTGTCAGCCACCAGGGAATGGCATGGATGTGAAATTCAGACCTTTCCAGAAATTAAAGGAAAACTACCCAGGGTTCTGGCAGCCTGCCCAGCTCTTGGTCTGACTCTTATGCGGCTCTTTCCTGGGGAAAAAAAATAGTAAGGAAAAAAGAGGGAAATGAGAGGAGAGCTGCACACAACATTTTAATATTGAATTTCTTGAGGAGATATGGAAATCTGGGATGCAGCCGGAGCGCTGATGGATCTCAGAAGTGCCATCCATCATCCCAAAGCAGCTTATCACCCTCCGGCTCCGAGCTGGCTGCTCCCAGCTCTCCTCGGGCTGGGCTGGCTCCGAGCTGCTCCCAATAATTCAGATAAAGGGAAGCAAAAGGATCCTTGGCACTGCCCAAATCCTGCTGTCACCCGCACTCCGGGAGCAGGGAACGCACAAAATGCTTGGTTTTCCCTCTCTCCTGACAGGCGCCTTTTCCTGAGGAATCCTTTGGCTCTTCCAGAAAAAGGTATTTCTAGTTTCAGTGATTCTGGGGTAAACAGTTAGTTTTTCTTGGGGGATTCCACCGGGAATGTCACCGCCTGCCACATTTCCTGCAGAAGGGAGAATTCCAACCCCAAAGGCTTGGGATGATTGGCCATTCCTCACATGAAATCCATTATCCCATCCCGAGAATTGGTGGCTCTGTGCCCCCTGTGCCACAACCAGCCCCGTGCCCAGCTCCCTCACTACACTAACCCTGCCCCACTCAGCTCCCTTGGGCATCCCAAATTCCCATTTTTCGGCACATTTGCCTCTCTCTGCTGGAAGCCAAACACCAAATCCAGCAGGGATTTTCATCCCACGTTCCCCCAGCCTCGCGTGTTCTCCGCTGCTCCGAAAGGGTTCAAGGGAGGGAGCGCAGCTCTAGGTCTCTCTGGAAATTGTTTTTCAGGAAAAGGGCTTGGATCCCATGTTGGATAAGTGCGGGAGTGACACCAGAGTGCTACGTTCTGCGGAGACACAGGGTCTGTGCCCCCACACCCAGGTCCAGGTGTTGTCACCGCCACGGGGCGGGTGCAGAGCCGGCGGCCTTGGAGGGTTTTTCCCGGGAAATTCCGTGGATTCAGCGCCCGGGGGACAGCGGTGACACCTGTGGAGGGTGACACAGCTACAGATACAGGTAGGTCCAGGTCCAGGTGTAGGTTCCATGTCCATATCCAGGTGTCCCTACACCTGCAGGCGCCGCTGCGGGCGTGGCCTCGCTGCCCCGCCCCCTCCGCGCGCCGATGACGTCACACTCGCCCAGACACCCCCCTCATTGTCGCCTCCCGATTGCGTCATCGCGGCGCGCCGCGGGCGGTGCCGCGTGCCCGCNCTCCAAGGAGGCGGAGGGGCCGCCGAGCCACGGTACGGGCGGGGTTGGGCGGCGGGAAAGCGGCGGCTCCTGCGGGTCCCTTCCTGCGCGGAGTGGGGGTGGGATTGGCGGGGGGAGTGGGGTTGGAATAGAGGGAATGGGGCTGGAATGGGGGAAATGGGGTAGGAGTGGGACTGGAATAGGGAGTAGTGCTGCTGGAATATGAGTAATGGGTCTGGAATGGGGAAAATGGGATGAGGAAGAATGGGGCTGGAATAGGATTGGAATACGCAGAAGGGGGCTGGAATGGGATTGGAATAGGGAGAAATGTGGCTAGAGTGGGGGGAATGGGTTTGGAATAGGAAGAATAGGGAAAAATGGGGTTGGAATAGGGGAGAATAGGGATGGGCTGGAATAGGGGGAAATGAGGTTGGAACAGCAGGGAGTGGGACGGGAATAGGGGAAATGAGGTTGGAACGTTGGACTTTTAGAAACGCTGATTCAGAACCCTGAACTTGCTGGTTTTTATCCATATTCGTGCAAAACTTGGGAATAGAAAGTGAAACTGTTTGTTCACACTGATCATAGAATCATGGCATGCTGGAATGGTTTGGGTGGGAAGGGACTTTAAAGCTCATCCAGTCCCAGCCCCTGCCATGGGCAGGGACACCTTCCACTATCCCAGGTTGCTCCAAGCCCCATCCAGGCTGGCCTTGGACACTTCCAGGGATGGCGCAGCCACAGCTTCCCTGTATACCCTGTGCCAGGGCCTCAGCACCCTCCCAGGGAAGCATTTCTTCCCAATATCCCATCTAAACCTAATCTCTGTCAGAGTTGTGGTCAGATTCCCATGTGGAATCCTTTTCTGTTTGGATCTAGTGACGTTGTTGTGCTCTGGTGCAGCCCAGGCCGTGCCCAGAGCGCTGCTCCCGGCGGATCCGGGCGCTGGAGCCGTGCCCAGCCCTCTGCTGAGGCAGGACGAGCAGCTGGAGCTGCTGGAGCGCCTGGACTTCGTGGTGAGGAACCTGGTGGAGCTGAGGAAGGAGGTGGAGGAGCTGAGGAACAGCCTCCAGCACCTGGCAGTGGAGATCGTGGGGGAAGTCAGGTAATCCCTGCTCCTCTCTCCTGGGATCAGTCACTTCCTGGCATGGGAAAACAGCCACAGGATCCTCGAATGCTGTGGTTGGAAGGGACCTTGAAGCCTACCCATGGGCAGGGGCACTTTCCACTATCCCTGGTGGCTCCAAGCCCCATCCAACCTGGCTTTGGACACTTCCAGGGATGGGGCAGCCACAGCTTCTCTGGGAAATCCATTCCAATGCCTCACTACCCTGACAGGGAAGAATTCATTCCCAATATCCAACTCCTCTTTCGGTTTGAACCCATTGCTGCCTGTCCTGTCACTCCAGCTCCTGATGAATGTTGGATATATGGACCCTGTATGGATTGTCCATGGAGCAGGACTTGCTTTCCCTGCAGAATGCAACCTTTGCTCCCTGGGAGCGGGATGTTTGTATAAATAGGGGTAAATCACCTTGTGAATTCTTTGGATATGAAGGGAATTCAGCAGATCCTGCTGGAGAGGGGAAAGGAAAGCAGCAGATATTTCACTACCAAGCATTTATTTCCTTCCCTTTTTTCCTTCCTCGAGGACCCACCTGGAGGAAACCCAGCGAGTGACTCGCCGGAGGAGGTTCCCCTTCTCCAGGGACAGAAGCGACTCCACAGGCTCCAGCTCCATCTATTTCACAGCCAGCTCTGGGAATGTCAACACAGACGATGGAGAGAGTGAAGGGGGGTGAGTAGAGCCCGAGGCCAGATGTTTTAGGGGTTTTGGTGCCACATCTGGGCAGTTTATAACATGAAAAAGGGATTTTTTTTTTTTCCCCCCACAGCTTGTTTTAATTTGCTTTTATTACAGCAAGTGTGTTCCTGCCAGGGCCAGACTGAGAGATCTGCAATGATCCTGACTTTTAGAGAAAGGAAAAAAAAAATTTATATTTTTGAGTGTTTTTAAAGGAATGATTTGGTTAAGGAACCTTGCAGAAGGAAGGGAAGTACAAGTCCAGCCTGGAACTGCAGTGAGGGAATTTAGAGATCAAATTTCTAAACAATACATATTACATTAATATATATATTTTTATATATGTGTGTGTGTTTATGTTCTTACATATTTATATTTAGGTATAATTTATATATATGCAGATAGATATATAAAAATATTTATTTTAGAGTAAGTTTTGTATAGTGTAAGAACATGCCAATAGAGCTGCAGGTTAGACAGGTAAGGAGTTCTCCTGCACACCTGTCTGTGATTGCTGAATTTTTTGGGGAAACACAGCTCTTTTGTGCCTCTCTCAGAACAATTTTGTAGCTTTTGGGGTATGGAAATGTGTCCCAAAACACGTGGCGCTGCCACAGATGTTTTCCCAGGGCAGTTGGGATGAAACATCATTTCAAGAGAGATTTTATGGCAGTGGGAGCATTTCAGGGGGGAATTTGGGCAGCCAAAAGAGCTGGTGGCAGCTGGCCCTTGGCAGGAGGGATCTGTGCTCCCGGGACAAAGGACAGCTTGTGACTGCCCCGAGCTCGTGTCAGTGCAGTGTTGGTCTCTAATAACTGGAATTGGTGAGGCAGCAGGGAGCTGCTGTGAGCTCATTGGGGTTGTAGTCCTTAAATTTTAATTAAAATCCGTAATTAGCTGTCATGACCACTGTGGGGATTAGTGGATCAGCAGCTCTCATCTGATTTAAAACTGGAATCTCATGTAATTTCTCCACTCTGGTCCTACACAAACAGGTGTACTATCAGTCTGGCCAGAACCAGCTGCCTTTAGTGTGCAGTGTTGTCTGTACTTGAAGAGTAAAATTTTCAGGGTTAAATCAAGGTAGGAAATGTAAATTTTTGGAAAATCTACTGAAGCTTTGGAGCAGGCACTGGGAGGAAGAAGGAGCCTGTTCCCAACAGATAAATTTCAGCAGGGTGTTCCTCACTGACAGTTGAATTCTTTCAGTGGAATCCAGAACAAAGAACCCACATTTCAGCTCTGTTTTGTAAACCATTTGGACATGAGCAGCTTTTCCAATTTCATACACAATTCCCAAAAAATCACCAAGAGTTTTCAGGGCGTTTGGACCGGCAGCATCTCCTAGGAGCTGCCTGGGAGAAAACACTTGGAGCTGAAGGACTGAAATCTTGGCAGCTGCCAGTAAAATGTTGTGGGTTAGGATGGGGAAATGAGGGAATTTGAGGAGTTTGTGTTTAATTACTGAAAATGAGGTGCTCTAGAGAACTAATAATGCCATTAATACTAAGAAATGTAGATAAATGAGGCTTTTAATCTGAGACAGAGCCCTGCCAGTGTCACTTACCCTGTGTTGCTGCATTATCCATTAATTCGATGTCAACTCCAGCATGACATCCTTGCTTCCCTGCCTTTGCAGTGCTGAGGCTGATGCTTTGTTTCTTGCCTTAAAATGTTTCAGTACGAAATGGTGGGGTTTTTGGATTTCTGGATGAGGGTTGGAGGCTGTGGTGAGGGAGCAGAGAGGGAAATGCTTGAGAATTAGGGATGGTTCTCAGGAAAGTGAAGCTTTGATAGCCAAACGTGTCTTGTTATCTGTGTATGGGCAAAGCCCTTTCACTGCCTCCTTCAGATATGGGCTCTGGTCACTTATCTGTGTCCCCAGGCAAAGGCAGGGCCACAGGGCTGTCCCTGGGAGGGGGATCCAGCCGGGACAGAAGGGAGACAGTCCCTTCCCAGACTGCAGGGAATTGAGTTCCAGCAGAACTGGTGACGTTGTCTTGGGCAGGTCCTCACTTAAATCAACAAAACCCACGTGTTAAAGTGCACTCCTTGCTGGATTCCTTGCTCGTGGGAAATAGTCCTGGTGGCTTTCCTGCTCTTCTGCACCTTTCCAGGTGGCAGTGGGAAGAAGCTGTGTAGCATTTAATGTTCAGGATGATGGAGGTACGAGGTGTTGCCAGGACAACTGCTGTGCCTGAAATTCCCTGGAGCAGGCTGACAGCCTCAGGTTATGTTTTGCTCATGGATTTGTTGAAGTTCTCTTTTATAATCCATATGTTTAACTGAATTGTCCTGGCTCTGGTTTTAGCTGCTCAATTCTCTTATGCTGAAGCTAGAAGGGCTGAGAGACAGGAGCTGACAGGGTGTGCAGGGGAGGTGAGGACACTTAAAATCCTGGAATTAGGTGGGAAGAGACCTTTAAGCTCATCCAGTTCCACCCCCTGGCATGGGCAGGGACACCTTCCACTATCCCAGGTTGCTCAAAATCGAGTTGTGACTTAACGTTTGGGTGACCTTCATCCTTCAGCTTCCTGGGGTTGATACGAGAACTGAGATTGTTCCAAGGAATCCACGTTGGAGACACTTGGGTTGTGCAGTTTTCTCTGGGAATTCTCTTAGGAATAGCCCC
Source organism: Ptilonorhynchus violaceus (assembly GCA_013397565.1). Classification (NCBI taxonomy): domain Eukaryota; kingdom Metazoa; phylum Chordata; class Aves; order Passeriformes; family Ptilonorhynchidae; genus Ptilonorhynchus; species Ptilonorhynchus violaceus. Next base: position 264,587 of record VZRJ01001597.1, read on the forward strand.
TCAAACCGATTTGGTGTTGTTCTTTTCCCCCAAAGTTACACCACGGCCAACGCCGAGTCCGACTACGACCGGGAGTCGGAGCGGGAGAGCGAGGAAGGGGAGGACGAAGTGAGCTGTGAGACAGTGAGAACTGTGCGCAGGGATTCCCTGGATCTCGGCCCCGAGGAGGAGAACCCTCTGCTCCTGGATTCCTCGCAGGAGGAGGGACTGGGGCAGCTCCTGGAGCAGGCTGACCGCCTGCACGGCGGGGACGAGCGGGACAAGAGAGAGGGCTTCCAGCTGCTCCTCAACAACAAGCTGGCGGTAAAGGTGCCTTGTTGTGTTTCCCACCTCCAGGGCGGGGTCTGGCTGGGCAGCAGGAGGAATTTCTTCACTCAAAGTCCAACCTGTGCCCGATCCTCACCTTGTCACCAGCCCAGAGCACTGAATGCCACATCCAGTCTTTCCTTGGACGCGTCCAGGGGTGGGGACTTCAGCACCGCCCTTCCAAGGGCAGCCCCTTCCAATGCCTGACCACCCTTTCCATGAAGAAATTCCTCCTGATGTCCAACCTGAACCTTGCCTGGCAAAGCTTGAGTTTCCTCTTGTCCTGTCCCTGGGAGCAGAGCTCAATCCCCCCCTGGCTGCCGCCTCCTCTCAGGGAGTTGTGGAGAGCCACAAAGTCCCCCCTGAGCCTCGTTTTCTCCAGGCTGAGCCCCCCAGCTCCCTCAGCCACTCCTGGTGCTCCATTCCCTTCTCCAGACACACTCCAACCTTTCCTGAACTGAACCACAGCACTGGAGGTGCCCCAGCGCAGCGGGACAATCCCTGCCCCGCTCCTGTGGCCACACCGAGTTACGACCTTGCCCTCCCGCTTCCCTCTGCTGTCGTTCCGCTTCAATTCCTGCAGAACTGGGGCGTTTGAATGTTTAAAAAAACCACCCCGTGTGACTTGAGGTGTGAGTGCCCCCCTCAGCTGTCCTCCCTGTGCCCATGTGAGGATTGGGATGTTGGTGTTTCCCCTCAGTACGCGGGGCAGCAGGAATTCCTGTGGCGCCTGGCGCGGGCGCACAGCGACATGTGGGAGCTGACGGAGGACGAGGACGAGAGGAGATCCTACGCCACCGAGGGTAAGGAATTCCCTGCTGGGCTTTACACCCCCCCCATTGGTGCTTTTCCCTATAATTTGGTTTTTAGGTGAGTGGGAAGCGGGGCTGTGGTGGTTTGTGTTTGAAAATCATGGTTTCTGAAGGAGTAGAAATAGGTCGAGGCCTACTTAAAGCTGGAAAAGCTGTTTCCTCAAACCTGTCATCCCTATCCTCTGTGATATTGAAATAAATGATAAAATATATGTAAACCAAACAAGCTTTGGCTGCAACACATTTGTTTTTCTGTGTTGCTAGCACGTGCAGATATAAAGAACAAATGTGTTTTTAAATGTGTCTTTGCTTAGAGGAGTCGCTTTAACTCACTCTTTCTTTGCCACCTCAAATGTGTCTACGAGGTTTTAGGTGAGTCAGAATAGAACAAAAATTGCCTTTATTGCAGTAAATATGTGCAACAAACGGTACTAATCTAAATAATTTCTGTCCTGTTTATTATGTACATAACTGAATAGAGTGAGTTAATACTATAGCTAATGCAATTACTCTTTCCTGGAAATCAGTGGAGCCATTTAAACATGGAATTTTAAGTTTTTTGTGGTCCTTTTAGCCACGAATAGGTGCTTAGTCTCCAGCTTTTTGAGTCTGCCAGAGGATAAAATTATTTATGGGATGTTTTCAAGCCAGATATAAAAAATGCATGACTTTCATGCCATTCTGTTACTCTAACAGCCTCAGAGAAAGAAATTGGGAGAGAGAGCAACTGAATTTCTTACCTCTGACTACTTTTTTTTCCCAGGGAAAGAAGAGCTGGAACTTGCCCTGCAGAAATGGGATCAAAGTGCTGAGTGCCACCAATGGTATGTGACTTTTTACTTCTTGCTTTTTAAGAAGGGTGGGAGAAGGAGGTTTCTGTGACCTGAGCTGCAGTTAAAAAAATAATAAATATGAAAACCTAACCCAACAAAACACCAAAAACTTTTTGCTGTTACTTGCACTATGCTGCACTGGTGGAATTTTCCATAAAAAGCCATTTCTTAACAGCTTTGGTTGCTTGGTGTAAGGAATGACTTGACAGACAGTAGGTTTGGGTGTGATTATAGGAATAAATTTGGCTTTTCTTACATTAATTTAATTACGAATTTCTCTCTGAAGAGTTCTTCAGGAAAAGCTCCCACAAGGAGCTGCTTTGGGGCAAGGGGGGGTGTGTTTGCCTCCATCAGCTGGGCCTGCGAGTGTGGTCTTGGTTCTGTGCCAGATTCCTTATTTTCCTCTTAATTCTGGAGGAAGGAGAACCAGCATTCCTATCAGACAGGCTTTAAGAGTCTCCTGGAAGTGTTTTGTGTCACTGCTCTTGTCACCCTGCAAGGTCTCTGGCTTGGGAAGGGAGGGAGACAGCAGCATGTGGCTCTTTTTTTATTGAAACAAAGATATTTTCTGTGTTTGTCCCATGGTGAAAGAGGGGATGATCTGCAGTTTGGCCAAGCAAGGTGCTCTGAGCAGCATTTTTGCACAGGGTTTCAGGAAGGAGGCAGCAAAGAGGGAAAGACTTTGCCCCCTTCAGCAGCCTGGGTGAGCAGGCTTTGCTTCCAGCTCGTGTATGGAATGGAAAGGATTGCTGGCCTTCCTTAAAATTACCTCAAAAGAGATTTTGTGGAGTGGCACAGATTATTTGTGGGGATAAGGGAATGTGCTTTTCTGTTATTCTGGTGAATTCGTCCATGAATGGTGCTTGCCAGCAGTTACTCCGAAAGGCTGACAACACTTAAATTAGAATAAAAGGGAAAATGCTTTTTTAAAATGAAAATTATTGGGCAAACAGGATGCTGAGTATCTTTACCAAAGAAGAGCTGTGCTCTTCCAAGGAGTAAATTTATTTGGAGGATTGTTTCGGACTACTGGCATCTGAATAAATGCCTTTATCATCTTAGAAAGATTGTATTTCAGCTGTTAAATCATGAATTACTGCTCTCAATTAAAGCTTTGATAGGAAGGAGGAATTTTGGGGGCAGGAAAACCTCCAGCATATCATGGTGTTGGACTCTGCTGGCTTAACATCGTGAGGGGCTGGGTTTTAGTTGCAGGGTCAATCTTCAAATTTGTATTTTACAAAGCAAGGGTCTACTCCAGGGTCTAAATATTGGTAATTTTGCCTTGTAATTCTGAGTTTGGGACAATTCTTGGCTTCTCAGACCCCTCTCCCAAACAGGGATAAGGCTCCTGCACAGCTCCATCCTGCTTCCAATTCTCCAGGGCAGCTGGAGAAAGGGAACAGCCGAGCAGCGTGTGGGAGGCGTGGGATTTCTCGGGAATGAATATGTAACTCCTTTTATCAGCACACAAATTATTATTTTCTGCCATGAACAGAACAGGAAATTACTCCCTTCCCAGCTCTGAGGTGGTCACAGGCTGGCTTAATTGCAGTCTTTCTTAAAGCTAATTGAATTTACCCTGAGGAGAAAAAACAGTATAGGCTTGAAAGCTTTTTTGGGGTGGATTTGATGCCCCAGCTCTTGAGAGAAGTGAGCAGAGAATATTGTTCACATTTCGTTTAAATTACAGTTTTATTCTGCCGTATTTCTCTCTCTAGTGCCTAATTCCCTTGCTGAAGACCCTCATCCTTTTATTATCTCCTGTCATAGGGAATAATTTATTATCTCTCACCACCCATATTGTCTCTCCGATATTATTTTCCTTCTTCCTTGGAGTTTTTCACACCAAGTTGGAGGAATTCACTGCAGGACATGAGCTGTGGGAGTGGGATGGGTTTGTGCTGATGTGATGGTCCTTTGCAGTCTTACATGCAGCAGTCAACATCATCTTTCTCTTTCCCACTACATCCTAAATAGCCATTTAAATAGAAATAGTCCCAGTTATTTTGCTGCCTTTCCACACAGGCTGTGTGAAGCCTGATTGTGCAGGTCTCCTGGGCTGCATTTTTCCTGGGTGTGTGCATTATTTCAGGTTGATTTTCTATCTTATCAGTTGCCTCTTAAAGCTTGTGGATTCCTTCAGATGAGACTGTGCTGGGTTTTGGTGCTTACTCATTGCTTTTTGTCCTTGTTATTTCCTCCTGCTGCCCAAATCATTCCCAGTTTTTTTGAGGTGCTGGGGCAGACAGAAGGGGCTTTGCTACAGTTATTGCAAGGAAACCTTTTTCCCCTCGGTGCCTCATGGTTGTTGCAGTAATCACGGGTATTTTAAAGCAACAAAGAAAGAAAATAACTTTGGGAAAGGCAATGATTTCTGCTGGGGAATCAGTGCTGGCTGCAGCTCATTTTGGGGCTGGGTGCTTGGAAGAGTTTGGCAGCAGGAGAACAAGTGGTTTCTCAGGAATGACAGAGAGAGCATCAAGTGTCTGGGGCTGTGTCTGGCCTGGCTTTGGGATCTGCCCAAGCACAAAGGAGAGGCCTTTCATGGATGTGTTCTGGATGTGGGATGTGGTACAAAGCTGTCCTTGTAGCCGTTGCTGCTGGAAGGCAGCCGGTCCCGAGGGAGCCATCTCCGGACGGAATGGAGCAGGAATTCGGTCAGGGCTGCACGGACAAGCCAGCTTTGTGCAGAGGGACTGACCTCTGCCTCTGTACTCCTGACTTACAAGTACCTGGTTCTTGGCTTGGATTTAGACATCAGAGTCATTCCCTGCTTTGACTGTCGAAGATCTCTGAGCAGGTAGAATTTCTGTCCAATTAAATTCATTTCTCCCTTAGCTGATTTCAGAGCAAGTTCCTGAGTCTGTTCTTGTTAGGGATGGATGGAAGAGGCATCAGTGGTTACACAAACCTCCCAGAAATGAAGTGAGGAACAACTGTGGCCTTTTAGAATTCCCAGGGCACTCCCTGTGGGTGTTTGCAGCAAGCACGAGGCAGCAGCTTTAGGGATTGCTCAGGAAAGGAGAGCGAGCTGTGGGTTTGCCTTGGCTTCCATTCCTGTCCTTTCCACAAGTACAACCAGAGGGATTTCACAGAAATCTGAGGCAAATGGTGCAGGTGCTGTGTCAGGAGCTGTAGTTTGAATTGGACATTTTTTTCCCTGGAAATGAAGCGCTGCCTGCTGAAAGCCGTTGCTGCAGAAGGAATAACAAGCTCCAGCCCCCTTGGAGATACTCTGTATGTTCTGGAGAAGTGGGATTGGGTTGGATGAGTCTCCAAAATGTGCCCTTTCTTCTCGAGAGTCTGTCGATTTGGTGGAACATCTTGCACATTGATCACCAGCCCTTTTCAGTTCCGTGGGTACATCTGGCTGTCCGTGGGCAGATCCTGGGTTTTTGAAAAGTCACAGCATTCCGGATATGCCTGGGAGATAGCTTGAATTTAACACCTGGCAGTACTTCAGGATTTAACTCTTGGTGGATTACTGCCCAAGTCTGGTCGATTTTGAGCTGGATTCTGAATTTATGAGCTGAGCATTTGCTGTTCCATGAGTGGATTAAACAGGGAATTTACTGACGAAAAGATACAGGGCAGGAGCAGCTCTAGGGATAGGTGTTAGGACATAGTTCAGAATGTAGAGGTAAAAAAGCATGGAATTAGAGCTGTCTGAATGTATCCCCCTGACTTGTGTGCTCTGGAAGGTGAATGCAGGAAGGAATTTGCACATCCAGGACAGGAGCTCTCCCATATGGATGTTTGTGGGCTGTAAGGAGGGGAAAACATCAGCCTTCCCCGTTTTTCCTTTCTATCTTGTCTCCTCTTGGAAAAGCCAAAGCTTTTTTCCTCCAACCTCTTTATGATCAGCTGGTCATTAATTTCAGGTTGGGGCGCTGGGAATTCTGTTGTCTCTCCCAAGGTACTAATCCCCAAATTAATGATTATTTTAATTTTTGGGTGTTGCAGTCTAAATGCCTGCCTGCTAATTCCCTATCTGCTTCCCTTAGTCAAGTGGAGGGACTAACATACATCTACCCAGGGCATGGGAATGTGAAAAACTGGGAATGCTCATAAAATATTGGGAAAACTTGTCTTTGAAGTGGTTAAAAGAGATAAGAGCTCTGTTTGGGTTGGCCCAGCACCATGACTGTTGGAGGGGAGGTCCCAGAGGCTCTGTATTCCATGGGCAGAGTCCTGCTTCTGGGGAAGTCAGAGTGGAGCATCGAAAAAGTCCTTCACAGTCCTAAGCCTGGGGATTTAAGCTGGAAGAACAGGCTCTCTCAGCTGGGGGCATCTGCTTCCACAGAGTTTATTTTCTAATAAATGGAGAAATCCTGAGCTGAGATTCCTGTGGCAACTGCAGTTTGCCCAGTGTCAGCAGTGGTTAATAATGAATCCAGGGATATCCTAAGGAGAGCTTTGGATGGGTCTGGGCAGTGCTGCACAGGGCACACACTGCTTACAGGGGATGAAAATCCCCTAAATCCTTATTTTTAGTCTCTGCTGCTCAGCCCTCCTGCCCCTCCATCGTGCCTCTGGTGACTCTCATCCTGAGGCATCCCACAGAATGAGCTGGAATAAATGGCTCCACCCTGCCAAGCTGAACAAGCAGGGGAGAAAACAGCAGAAATCAGAGCCTAAAATCCCCAACAGTCCCGTGGCCCTGGACCTGGGACCAGAAAAGTTGGATTGGGAAGGATCACTTTGCCTGGGAATACAGTGAAAAACCAGATCAGGCATCTCTTCCCATATGTATTTTTTAGTTTATTTCATGTTTTTTACTTTACTGCTGCTTTTGTGGCTGTTTCATCAACATTTCACCAGGCTGTTAAAAATCCCCTGGAATTTATATTTGACATGAGACAACTGTGTGATTTATTGTCTAGGAATATTTTATCTCATGATCTTAGAAAATGAGGTTTTTATTGGCTTATATTTCTCAACCCCAGTCGTGCTGTGGTTAGGGGTGTTTAGTGCAGGCTGATGTTTGTTGGGAAACAAACTGGAGAAGATCCTAAAACACTTATTTCATCATCTGCACACAGTGGAGTGGGGCAGTGGGGCTTCTCCAGCTGGGGGGAAAGGATTTATCCTGTGACACACTGATCTGGTAATCCTTGCCATTACCATAAAAAATAAGAATTTTAGAGCTGAACCAGAGCTTTTCCACAAGAAAATTAACAAATTAAAGGAAGGAGATTTAGGGCAATATCGTGAATATTCAGGAGGTGCAGCTTTGTGCTGTAACTTCCACATTGGAAATGGAGTAGTGAGGTGTGAGGAGATGTCTGGGGTTTTGTGACACTGAGGAGAGTGTAATTGGAGATTTAAAAGTGTCCTGACAGATTCCTGCACATCTGCCGTGGTTACTCATCCCGGGAGATGCTTTGGGATACCGATGCCGGTATCTGGCAGCACTGGGATGTGGGTGTAGGAAGAGGGATGTTTACTTGCATCTTTCTTCTTTCCAGCTTTATTTTTTGAAAGAATGAGCCGTGTTGTTCATTTGTCCATCCATTCCACCTAACACTTTTTGAGCTGCACTTGGAGAAGGGATGGAAGTGTCCTCCATTCCCAGAGCTCTTGCCCAAGTGGGATGGGAGAGGCCAGACTTCCATCTGCATGTTCTGTCCCACCTGAGAGCCCTGTGAGTGGTTGTTTCTTGGGAAGTGATGCAGGGAGGGAGGTTTTAAACCACTATGATCCAGGGAGGTGAGAGGGGAGGGTGCAAATCCACAGGGAATTAACCTTCCTTGAATTTCACAGCTCTTGCAACAATTGATTTTGCTGGGGCCTTGCTTCTCAGGCTCAGAACTCACCATCTCTTACTGGACACAACTAAACTTTGCACTTTCAGCACTGAACATGTTATTCTGTTTCCCAGCTGCAGGATATAGGTAGGTTTTCCCAATGTTTCCCTGGAAGTAGAGCCCTGTGTGCTGCAGCTGGAGATCGCTGTGTAGTTAATTAGAGCTGCCTGTAGTCTGGCTCTGGTGCAGTAACTTCACTCTGCACTGCTCTGTGTTTTGGGACAGTTTCCCTGCTGAGTGAAGAAATTCCAGGTGTGGAATTGTGCTGCTCCTGGTTTTTAGCCATCAGTGCAGTTTGTGTCACACCCAACCCCTCCTGCTGACTTGGCCTCAAGCTCATTCCTTCCTGGGTGCTGAATCTTTAGTGCTGATGTCTCTTCCCTGTGAAAGATGTGCTGTATTCCTTGTTTTCCCCAGTAAGGGGTGAAGCTTTAATGCACTTCATGGAATCCTGGGATGGTTTGGCTTGGAAGGGACCTTAAAGCTCACCCCATTCCACTCCCTGCCGTGGGCTGGAATGCCTTCCACAGCTCCATGTTCTGTCCAAGCTGGTAGATCTTCCTTCTGCAGACATGGACAGCAGGTAAACATGGATTAAATGTGGATTTAATCCCAGCTGGCTCATGCAGGTGTCTCCCCGTGCAGGTTTGCCATCCTTTGTGGGCAGGTGTCGGAACACGAGAGCATTCCCAGGCGCATCCAGGCTGGATATGTTTTCAAGGTGAGTGGAAAGGACGTGCTGGCCTTTGTCTAAGTGGCAAACAACACTTATTTCTGTAGTAGGAAGTTGGGAAAATTGGGTCCAGGTCTTATGAGGTAAGTTGAAAGTCTTGGAGATGCCATGAGTGGGAGGTTTGGGCTGGGGAAGGTGATTCCAGCCATATTTATTGGGAATGACTGGGCTGGCTCTGCAGTTTTACACACTATAATTGCAAAAAAAAAAGAAGAAGTCTTGCAAATAGGATTGATGTAAATGATGAGACTGAGAGCTTGGACCATGGAATTATTATGTGGTGATAAGATACAGGTAATTATTGCCCCATCAGCCTTTGGCATGACCAGTGAGGTGGTTATGGCAAAGCTCTGGAGCAGGAATAAAATGAAGGGCAGCTTCTTTTGTGTGGGTGTGCAGTAGTTCCTGGCCCTGAGGCTGGTGAAATGCTGCTTTTCTGTGCTCACTGAATCCACTCTAAGGAAATTTGGGATCTGTAGCTGTTATTTTACTGATCATGACACTTAAATTGTGGATTTCTTCCTTTCCTCTTCCTCTGTCTGCTCTCGTGGATATTCTGTTTACTTCTAACAAAAGTGTGATGTGTACTGGTATTGCTTTTGCACAGGAACACATTGATAAGGCCATTGCACTGAAGCCCCAGGACCCACAGCTCTACTATCTCCTGGGCAGGTGGTGTTACCAGGTAAGTTTATAATCCTCTCCTGGCCAGTCCTCTGAAGGGTTCAGAGCTCCACCCTTAGGTTTGCAGTCACTGCTGGTGGCACGGGAGGTGAAATGGCAAAGGATGGATTAGGAAAAGGCCAAGCTGCAAACTCCCATACTGTTCCTAGTGCTTCAGCCTTCCTTCAGTGCTCTAAGCACACGTGGATGTGGTCAAGGCCATGTCAGGTGCTTCTGCACCCAGTATTTGTGTGTGCTGTGCTGCATGTGTCCCCTCTGCCCCCGCCACACACGGAACTAGAGGCATTGGAAGCAGCGTGCCAGCTGCTTTGTGGTTCCTGACAGGGAAAAGCTCGGAGTCAGATACCATAAATCAGATTTAGAGCCTAAACAAGGCAATGAGAGCCTGCAGTGACTGTTGCTGTTCCATTTATACCACTGGAAAGCACTTTGTCAGGAATGGAGCCATGGTGCAGAGGTTGTAGTTGGGATAATTGACAGTGGGATTTACAGAGCACCCCTGAGCTGAACTGCTGGAAGCTCCTGGCTGTTTCCCTGTGTGGGCTTCGTGCCCAGCTTGGAGCTGCTGAAGCCATGGAATAAAATCAGCTGGATGGAGAAATATGGTAGTGCTTCCTCTAGTCTGCATTGTTTTCTCTCTGCAGGTTGCCCACCTGGGCTGGCTGGAGAAGAGGACGGTGTCGGCGCTGTTCGAGACTCCCCCGACGGCCACGGTGGAGGACGCGCTCCAGAACTTCCTGAGGGTAAGGGAACCAGGGAATCTGCCAGGAAAGGGTGTCACTGACCTGCACAGCTCACAGGGGTGGGACTGGGGTGTTTGTATCCCTTCCTGGGTGCTCTATGAATCTTCTCCTTTGCCTGGGACCCGTGGGAGGAAATCTGGTGAGACAGAAAATTGTGGAGTCTCCAGAATAGCCAGACAAAAGAATGGGATGGTGGAGACATCAGGATTAAGACCCAAAGTGTTGGGAATTGCTTTTGAGGGGGTTTGGTTTCCTTTCCAGGGCTGCAGAGTGACTCACAGCTCAGTACTAAATACATCTGGGCTGTGCCTCCAGGGTCCGAGAGCTGAGAGCTCCTCCCTGGGAATGCTTGTGGAGATACATCCTGTCACTTCAATTCCTCCCAGAATATTTTACTTCAGGCCTGGCTGACTTCTCCGTTTCAAATGTTTCAGTGCAACTGCTTGAAGGTTTCAGGGGCACACTGCTTTATGTATTTATTAGGATCCTCCCTCCTGCCATCAATTTTTTTTTCTTTAAGAGCTGCAATAAGCCTGATGTAAGAATTAACTGTGTCCTAATGTCTGCTCCTCCCTGTCACACCTTCCTGTAGGTCGAGGAGCTGAGCCCAGGATTTTCCAAAGCAGGAAGAGTTTACATTGCCAAGGTAACCACTCACTTCTTGCTTGTTTAGAGGGTAAGAAATACTTGCATTAAAAATCATCTTTGGCTGTGAAGTGCTGACCAGGTGGAAAATACTCCATGCAGGAGAAAGATTTTATAAGATGATAATATTTCCTTTTATCTATTAAGTCTTTTTAGGCCCAATCACCTCATGCAGAGGCTTTAAAACTCAGAGGTTTTGCCTTTGAGTCATCCAGTGGAGCATCCCTGGTTTGTAACAGATCAAATTCTATACAAAGCAGGAATAGTGACTTGGCAGCCTCAGGCTTAATCCTACCCTGTGTGGTGATACAGCCAGGGAATCACTAGGAGAAGTAAAGGATAAAGTATTTCTCTTGCCCAGTCCAGATGGGAGCCTTGAGCCCTCTTGCTGAGGGGTTTTTAGCACCCCTGACCTTTTCATTGTATGTATTTCATGGTCTCCAAATAACTTCGTGTTCCCAGAGGGATGACTGTGCCTCTGCTGCTGGTCACGTGGAGAATATTTCACATAGATTTTTGGGACCCGAGACTCCTGTAAATATTATTTATTACATTTTCAACAGCCTGGGGAATGATATGCTCCCAGGAGAGAGGTTTTGTGAAGAAAATAGTGTGAGGGGAAATAGTAACTGGAAATCAAAATAGTTTTGAAAATGGGGAAAACCACGGGGACACCTTAAAATCTCCAAGCAAAACCCAATCTCGTTGCCCAAAAAGAAAGGGAGTCAAATACATTTAATATTCCATGATCTGGTGGTGCTCCTGAGGCTTTGTGAAGGAGGGATCCTGCAGGAAATGTCAGTGCAAAGGGTAAACAGGCAGAAACAGCTCTTCTTAGCAGCTGCCCTTTCCATTTGCTGCCTGTTTTTTCCAGTGTAACCCTTCTCCTGTTGCCATTTTTCCCTCCCAGTGCTACAAGGATCTCGGGAATGCCTCGGCGGCGGCGCTCTGGTTGGACCTGGCCTCCGAGCTGCCAGGGAACACCAAAGAGGTAACACTCAGCAGGGATCTGGGATGGGCAGGGGGAAGTTCCTTACGGAGCAAAAATGTGTTCTGCCCCTCTGCTCTGCTCTGGTGAGATCCCAACTGGATCACTACATCCAGCTCGGGAGTCCATGGAGCTGCTGGAGCCAGTCCAGAGGAGGGACAACAAGTTGGTTAAAGGGATGGAGCAGCTCTGCTGTGAGGAAGGCTGGGAATTGGGATTGTTCATCCTGGAAAAGAGAAGCTTCAGCGTGCCCTAATTGTGGCCTTCCAGGACCTGAAGGGTACTGACAGGAAAGCTGGAGAGGGATGATTTAGAAGCACCTGGAGTGACAGGACAAGGGGGAATGGCTTCAACCTGACAGAGATGATGCTTAGATCAGATAGTAGGAAAAAATTCTTCCCTGTGAGGGTGGGGAGGCCCTGGCACAGGTTGCCCAGAGAAGCTGTGGCTGTACCATCCCTGGAATTGCCCAGGGCCAGGTTGGACGGAGCTTGGAGCAACCTGGGATAGTGGAAGGTGTCCCTGCCCAGGAACTGGATGGGCTTTAAGATCCTTTTCAACCCAAACCATTCCAGGATTCCATGATATGCTTAAAACCTGGTTTGGGGTTGGAAAAAAAGAAGGGAAATGGGGTTTGTTATTTGTTTCAGTTGAGCAGTACATTTATCTATTCCCCTCTTGCATTTCCAGGATGCAGAAAGCGAGAAGGAACTTGAGGAGATGCGCTCAGTCTGGGAGGAATAACTTTGGAAAAACTCATCCCACTGGATACTGCACAGACTGTAAAATTCCAGATGGGTTTCACGCTCCTGACAATTTGGAGTGCACTTCATGGATAAGCCACAAGAGCTTACAGGAAAACATACCCAGCAGCACATCCAGGAAAACACCTTGGAATTAATGGGATAAAATCGTGGTTTGTTTTCCTTTGTGCAGCACTGCATGTGTTTGATTCTAGGATTCCTAAAAATGTTACATTCCTAAAAACAGGTGTGTGTGGAAGTTTATAGGTAGAGTTTGTGATATAAAAATATTTGTGGTTATATATATGGCAGATATTTGTGAGATAAATATGTATTATNAGATAGATACTTTGTTATATAAATGTATTTTGTATATTTTTATGTGTATGTATAAATAAATATATATATTTTATATATATATAGGCACTTACATCACACACTCTGCCTGTCTGACAGCCTTGTTGGTGAGCTCCCAACTCATTCCTGAGGAAATCTTCAGGCAAAAGTTTTTTTCAGTTTGTTTTCCCTTTTCCTTAGTAATTAATTTACTCAGTTGAAATAGCTGATAATGCCTTTTGTAGATCTTTAGGGGAGATCAATTTCCAAGTGGGACCAAGGAGCTTTCCTGCACAATCCAGAGTGGATTTTAAGAGATTCATTAGTCAAGCAAGGAATAGGATTTTGAACTCTCCTGGGCACTGCAGCTGGCTAGAGGTCCCTCCTAACTGTGAGACAGCAAAAACCCCACATCCAAGGATGACCAGGGATTTTGGAGATGGAGAATTCCATGGCATCAGTTCACAGCTGTGCCGGTGCAATTGATGCAAAAGGAAAATCCAGGACTTCTCTAAAGGGAGCATTTTTCCTGGATGTGTAAATACAGACGCACCTCTTTACACTCAATTTTGGGGTTGTTTTTCCAGTTTCCTCTTCACCTTTCCAGGCTTTATTTCAGCCCCCTGGCCCAGCCCGACGCGCGGCAGCGGCGTGAGAGCCAAGACTCCTGGGGGCTCCGGGAGCGCAGATTCCATCGTGGCCCAGCTGTGTCCGGCGGCCTCCCGGGAATCTCCCTGCGGCAGCGGCCCGGGAAGGGATGAGACATCTCCTGGCACTGCCTGGAGCACAGGAATAGAGTGGAAACTGAACTGCACAAATAATTCAGGCTCCCACAGAAATCTGCTGGGCCAGGAGTGTCAGGAAAGTGGCATCTTCAGTGCCACCTCAATGGTTGTTTTCCCTGGAACTCTCAGGATCAGGATGACATGGTGTTCCTGCCCCACTGGGAAAGCAGGAGCAGGATCAGTGCTGTAACTGTGTCTTTTTCCTGCTCTCTGCACTCTCTCAAGGATGCCCTGGAGTGCTCTGGCTCCTGGCAGTTTAATGTGTGTGTAACAGCTGCCCGTGCCTGTCTGTGCAGCTGGGGCAGTCCCGGAGTGTCCCATGGAATCCCTGGGGTTATTGCACAGCCACCAAGGCCTGACAGTCCCCTGCAG
>VZRJ01001599.1:5400-20208 GCA_013397565.1 Ptilonorhynchus violaceus
TGCCCCAGCGCTGAATAAAACATACACTTTCTAACTACCTGGTTAGAGAGTCTTTGTCCATCATAACTGGATATTGATATTAGATCAATATCTAATTTTTTTATGAATCATCAGTGAACACCGAAGGTTCACAAATACTCCTGTACTAAATTTAAAGGGTATTATATTTACTTAGGTAACTAAAAATGCACCTCACTGACTTATAAGTACAAGAAATCTCTCTCTGTTTGAGAAGGATTAAGAAAATCTGATTTTCTGAATGTAAAACCACTAGGGAAAAAATGCCCAGGTAAAACTCTTCCTTTCCACATATTACTGTCACAACACACATTATCTATATAAAAAGAAAAACAAAGATGACATGAAGAAACCAGATATGAGTAATGAAAAGCTAGAAATGTTTGAATAGAGGAAAGAAAAAGCAGTATGATGAGGACTCCTGGAAAAAAAAGTTGTTGGAAATAATGTAAACAAACGAACAGGACTCGATTTTTTCTTTTCCCCTGAAATGGAAAATGAAGAACTACTGGACATAGTGATAAGCAGGATGTGGAGATGGATGCCTTAATTACAATTCTGTACACAGACAGCACTGAGGGAAGGAATAACAAAAGGTAAGGAGCAAGAGAAAAAAAGGCTTAGCAGGTTATACTTAATTCACATGATACAACAAGAGGTTTGTCAACTTACTTACCAAGTAAACTTAGTTTTGTAAACTTACTTACTTACAAAGCTTACAAAAGCAGGTGAGTGAGACATGGGAGAGATAAGAGAGATCCAAGAAAAACAGGAACTAGAAAACTTTATGAAATTCCTGCTCATTTTACTGACTTGGGACTGATGTAGCCTTTGGTACATCTTTGCTTTTTTTTTTTTTTAAATTACCTTGCTGTTCCACAAGTTTGTTTTTTGCATCATACAGCTCCTCTTCTGCAGAATACATTTGCAACTGAACCTCCTTTCTGACAAGTGACAGTTCCTGCTCCAGACGTTGATGAAGAGCCTCTCCTCTCTCAAGTTCCAACCGTAATTTCAGTATCTCCTTTTCATAGCGAGACATCTAGAAAATAAATTTGTTTGAGAAATTGCATTCACAGCTGCCATTTTATTTATCTTATTTATATTATCTTTGAATTTAAAATACACTCTTGCAGCTTCACATTTATGCACATTTTAGATACTTTTATGGGGTTTTATGCAAGTTGATCCTGATTAATTTTGTGTACCTTAAACATACCCCTCCTGTTTTTGCAAGCATACTCTGCCTTAAGAAAATAAAAGTTATAATACTGTCCTCCTCCTGGTCCTTAGAGGAAAAAATGCAGCAACAGAAACATTATATTGCAAGAGCAATTTTCTGGTAATTGTACTTAACACTTAGAAAAACAGTCGTGTACTAGACTATCAGACACCTAGTAACTCACTAAGTAAAACCAAAATCTTCACTCCAACGATGTACAGCAGTCAAGCAGAATGAAACACAACAAGCTAAACAAAGAAAATGCTTCAAAAAGGGACCTTATCCAGACTAAGAGAGATAGTCTAGTCATTGCTGCCAAAAACTGGATCCAGGAGATCACATTCAAGCCATTTCAAAACAAGAAGCTGGAAAGTAAAACATGCATTTCTTCAGAACCTCTACAAAGAAGCAACACATCTATTAACAGGAGCGTCATTCATGGGAAAGAGTTTACCCCCATTGCAAAGGTTTTCCCTGATGCTATTGTGGCCAACTAGTACCTAAATGAAGCAGCAGTGAGAAAATACATAATTAATACTTTCTTTAGTTTGAATATCAGATTCTCCACTAGCAAATGCAAGAAAAGGTGGACAATGAGTACAGCACTGGTTGCAATCAACTTCAGGGCTGTTGCTACTCCACACACTGTACACTTGCTAATGCCAAACTGGCAGCTGATATCCTGGTTCAAACTGTGCTGCTGAATTATTATTACTGCTACAGGTAACAATTCTGCTCTTAGCAGTTTGTTAGGGGCAGCTACGGGTGCTCATTCATCTGTTTTTGGTTAATACAGATTCCTGCTTCTTCCACAGTGACTTGCTCTTGTCGTGCTCCCATCGCTTCATCAACAGTGGGGTGATTTTATAAAAAGGATCCCTGAAATTGCCTGGATTAAAACACTCAAACAAACAAACCAACCAACCATGTCTTACATTGAGAATTTGATACCTGGGGGTGCAAAATATTCTTCTGCATGATTTTGCTGTTGTGTAGTGCTCGAGCTACCTACACACACCCTCAACTATTAGCAATGACAGTAAAAGTGCTATCAGTTCCTATGGATAGGTATGAGAGGTCTGTGCTACTTCTTTTTTATTTTCCAGCTAGTGACTGTGATTCTGATCCACTTGATGAGAGTATTATTTTAAGGAAAAAAATTACATTTATTCCAAGAGTAAAATAAAGCAAACAAAAAAAAAAGTCCTTACTTCGCTATTGCGTTGATTGGTTAATTTCAAATTTTGTTCTTCAGCCTGACGGAGTTTCCTTCTCAGATCTTCAACAGTGTCCATTTCTGATGGATTTCTATTCTGAGATAACTGTGGCTCATGTGTGTCACTATGTAAGCTGAAAAACGTGAGTTTTGTTGAAAAACATGAGTTTTCCTTTGAAGTTTTAGTGCTCCTTTACTTTAATTACCTAATCATGGGCCCATAGTTTTAAATATTTACATAAGTAAAATCCTGCCATGCAGTTTTCACGATATTGTTAGTCTTTGAAAAAAGGATTATATAGAACAGCTTATTGTGCAAGACATGAGAGATGTGGCAGCAAGAACATAAAAGAGAGATGCACTTTGGATTAGCAAAGTTGATTTACGCATAACATGTTCATTATTATTTTTCATTATCTTTATTTTTGATTTGATTAACTTCCAGGAGGCTTAACAACATCATTCCAATCATGTAAATTAAAATGACTGGCAAGGTTTTTGTCTCTGCAGTAAGCCTCATTTTTTAACATGGGTTACCATCTCAAAACCATCTCTGTCATGAAACAAATCCACAGATGTGCAAAAAACCTCACTTTTACACACTTTGTCTTCAGACATATATACATTTAAACTACAGACATGCAATTGATCATAAACACAATACAAATTAAAGGTTTAGTCCTCTAAACTACCTTGTTTTATCTTAATTTCCACTATTTCAATTAAAAGAAAATCTACTTGGCAATTAACAGAATCAGTCCTGGAGCACCACAAGCAATAATAAAAGGGTCAAAACAAGCTTCTGTATATAAAGTGACAAATTGGTATAAAAATACATATTTGATTAACTAGTTTAATAATTCTAAGAGATATTATTGTAACTTCAAACTGGACAACTTTTAAGCTATTTCAGCAGTTGAAAATCAGTGTCCACATTATTTGATATCTGTTGGTTTTCACGTTATTTTCAGCCTGTAAGACCGCAATTATTAGTTGCTCCCCACAAAAGTGCAAGAGTTCATGGGCAATAAATATGAAATATACTGTCAAAAGAAACATGATTAAATTAAGCACTGAAATGGTGTCATATAATACAGAACCATAAATACTAACATAGCTTACCTTTGTCTACCTGAAGTATTATTTACAAAAATGATAGCATACTGGGATTTCATTAATAGATTTTTCTAAATTAAAAATTACCACTTCACTCCTAGATTTGAGCCCAGGCACAATTAACATTTTTCACAACCAAAAACTTTACCTGATGATACATGTTTTCTTAACAAAAAATTTTTTGACTGGCAAAAAAGACACAAATGCCATCAATGAAGAGATTGGTAACTGAAATTAAGTCTTGCTTTTAAAGACCTTGTTAATAATAAAGGCTTATATTTTAGTTTTTAGCTGCAGACCATAAATATTTTATAATTGAATAAATACTAAGTATATTCCCATTTAAAAAGAAGACAGACTTCATCTATGAGATCAGAAGAGCTATATGTCATCAGTAATTTTTCCAGAAGATCCCATGTTCTTAACACATTTTATATATTTAATAAATGTAGGAGATAAGACTCATTAAAACCTACATGTACGGCAAGAAAACCACAAGCACATTATTAGCTTTCACTATTTACTACTAGAGCCAGAGCATCCAACAATTCCCAAAGGGAAAGAGACCAGCAACAAGTAAAATCTCTTTATTTAATGCAACCCAGCTACTGCAATAAGATTTGGAAATAAGTAGAACCTGAACAGCCAGAGCATCTGTAAACTGAATAAAAACTCGTTTGTGGACATCATATGTTTGAGAGACCTTTATTGCTCCCTGGCTGGGCAAAACAGAGAAGAAATAAAGGTGGATCATTTTATTCAGAGATGATGAATGAAATATCAATCTCAGCTAAAGACAGCTAAAAGCCAGACAGCACCAAGGGGGAAAAACGGAACCCAAACTGAAAACTGGGGAAGAACTGGCAAAGAAACAAGGGTTATGGAAAGGATAACCATTTAGTTAGTTTGTGGGCAGCAGGGAAGTAATTTGGCTTCTTTAAACTTGGTGAGAGTTAACATTTTCTGCATGGAGAGCTCACGGAATGAAAGCAAGAGGATAAAAACCACTTTTTGTAAAGTAAATAAGAAACACCTTTAGATTATTAATTAAATTACATTGGTTTGTATGGAAATCAGAGTTAAGAAAGCTGTTTCTTTCAGCTCTCCTATGAACTATCCAGCAACAAAAAATCATAGTGGAAACACCTACACGTAAAAACTTACTCAGAGGAGAAATTAACTACGCAATTAACTGTTCTGCTTAACTGAACCAGTGTGTGTGTGTGGGGAAAAAAACCAAAACCAATGTTAGCAAATTAGGGATGCTATGGAAATCAAAAATGTGTATTACAGCATTTTAAAAAAGAGCATAATAGTAAGTACTGGCAGAAAAAGCTTTAGACAGCTTTTTGAAATAACATTTTATGCACAGCTTCTGAACTCACAATGCAATTAGTGGAAACTTAAAAATATAAATCAGAAAACCCTAGTTTTTTCTTAGTAAAGGATCAAATCAGCTACTTCCAAAAAAAAACCCAAAAAACCCACCACCAGACCAAAAAAAAACCAACAAAAAACCACCAAAACCAACCAACTAACCAAAGACACCCCAACCAGCCAACCACTGACAAACGGATGGACTGTTACTATGTTAACCACTTTGTTTTAGTTGTCTACTTAAACATTTTCAAATAAAATAGAAACTTGCATTAAGAATTTTTATTTCTGTGATACTTTGTTTAATTGTCATAGCATGGCCAACACATGCAGTACTTTATGATATCTTCCTACTACTAGTTATAGGAGATTCTTCCTTCCATCTTCAAGCAGAAGTGCTACAAGCATAAAGCTCTCAGAAGATTCAATCAAAGACAAAACCACACAAAGTCCCTGTAAAGTTTCAAAGCATGCACGATTTGCAGTCTAACAGGAATTCAGAGAATATTTTCTGCTTTCATTTTCATATATTACTAGTTCATCAATCCTTGGTTTTGAACCAAAATATGTATTTTACCAACTACAGTTTTATCTAGGACACCATTTTTAACAGGATTTTAAGAATCTTCAAGAAAGGTGAAATATCTTTTGAGTTCTACATTGCAGAAAATATTTTGTAGCTCCAAAAATTAAATTCTCAGTGTTCACAAATCAGATGGTTACAGTCAACATAGACCATTGGAGAAAACCAGCTTTTCACATTTCCACAGCTGGCAGAAAATGCAGAGTAATTTTGCAACAGAGAGAAATTTTCTTTTCATTTATTACCTAGCAGTGTAATTTGGCTAAACTTCTGCAGCTGAAGGAGCAGACTACAGTCTGATTTTCTAACCAAAGTTCATACTTGTGGGATCTTGCCGTTCCCATGTAAGTGGCGGTTTTGTACAACCAGATTAAAAAGAGAGAAAAAACATTCACAGCTAAGAAAAACAGAATGAATTAAAACTTTGGCTTTAATTGCACCAAAAATCAAACTCATAGCAGGTGATAAAAGAGAGGGGTATTGGGAAAGACTTAAAGTCAGCCTCTACCAGCTCAGTTAATGTGGATAACCCTTCTATGCCTCCTGGTCAGTGTTCCTAAGTGCCGGCAGAAACTATTTCTACCTCCTAATGAGTCTATCAACATGGCACATGTGGCTTGCATGTGTCACACGATATCTGGTTCTTCTTCAGCCTGAATTGCATCATTACAGGGATATAGAAAATAAATTAGCCACAAAAGCAGGAACCAAACTACTAGACTTAATAATCCAGCAGTGGAGCTCACTGATTAGCTTCCCTGGAAGAGTAGTTGGCTGAAGAGGGTGAACTCTGATGCCCCATATGCAGTTTTTAGTCTACAAACTGTGGAGAATGAAGGTCATTGTTAACCATATATACTTTTACTCGATGAGCTTCAAGGATTACTCTTTCCTATATCACAAAAACATTAAAACCTCTAGCAGAGACATGCTTCAGTTTATTTGTCAACCTACTGAAATATTAACATTTTTAAGCACTCCTGAACAGTTACACAGCAGTGTTACCACCATGTTATGGGAGCAATTACCACAACTGCAATTTGAGATCAGCTTTAGTCAACAGAATTGTACTGCTAGTCCTCTAAGCCCGAATATTATACACAAGTAAGTATATATATAGAACATCCATTATCAGAGTTTTCAGAACAACAATAAAAAATGTTATGTTTGTGTAGATTGATCTACAGTCTCCATTTTCCTAAGCAGATTACAAACCCTGCTTTTCTTCAAAATAACTCTAAGGGAGAGAAATGCAGGTACTCTAATTTTTTAAGTAGACCAAATATAAAGGTTGGCTGTCTAATAAAAGACTTGCTATGTTTAAGGCTGCTAAGTCTCTCACAAATTGTGCAGAATTTTTCACATTAAGGTGTAGTCCTTAGAACTAAGAAACTAGTTTTTCATACCATCTTTTTATTTTTATTATTTTTTTATTATATATTTACATCAAAATCTCATAATCAAGAGAAAAAAAATCTTAATCTTATAACAGAATCAAAATGTTCTCTGTCACATCCACATAATTATGAAGTTTTAAAACTTCTTTAAATTACTCTGAAGTCACACAGAGGAAAAGAAAAACTAAATCTGAAGAGTGTTACCTGGGAATGCTAATGATTTTGAATATGAATATTCCTCTGAATATGAATATCAAGAGTTTATCAGCACACAAAGGGATACATTGCAAAAGCATGGTATTTCAGGTAGGAAAAAAGTATTCCAGTGCCATGGAGCGGCTTGTAGGAGCCCCATAATTAAACAAAACAGTAGAGGACGTTTTTGCTTGAGGAGTTATGTTCGATGTGTCATTAAAAACTTGTGCCATATTCTACTTCTGAGTACACTGAACACTTCTGAATAGGCCATTGATTTAGAATGGATATGAGGAAGGAATTCTTCCCTCTGAGGGCGAGGCCCTGGCAAAGGTTGCCCAGGGAAGCTGTGGCTGCCCCATCCCTGGAAGTGTCCAAGGCCAGGCTGGACAAGGCTTGGAGCAACCTGGGGTAGTGGAAGGTGTCTCTGCCCATGGCAGAGGGTGGAACAAGACGGTATTTGAAGGTCCCACCCAAACCGTTCTATGATAGAGACCCCTCTAGTTTAAAACTCACCGCGATCCTAAGACCCACGAACTTAAAAACAGCCAAAGCGCGGCAAAAGTACCGAAGCTGCAGTGAAACTACAGAAACTCACCGGGTGCTCTGCTGCCGGCGCCGGGAGCTCTCCCGAGGGTGCTCCGGCTCCGGCAGGATGAGCCGGGACCCTCGGAGGGCAGCGGCTCCCGCGGCCGCTGCGTTTCACTCCCAGGGCCGCTGGAATTTTGGTGCTCGGGACGAACGCGGGTCTGGACGGGCGCGTGAGTTCCGTGGTTGCCAGGGACACGCCCAGGATGCAACAGTGCCCCATCCCAAGGGTCTGTGATGGGGCTCCCGCTGCCCTTTCTGCTCCCCCAGCTGTGTCTTAGGGGTTCGGGGAACACCCAGAGCGCTCTCTCGCTGCCTTTGAAGCACAGCAGTTCCTTTGGGGAGTCCTAAATGTCCCTGTGACACCAAACTGAGGAGGAACATTTGGTAGAGCTAGTGATGCCTAAAATAGGGAGTACCTCAAACAGAGACTGAGCAAAGTTAGTGAATAAAAGGTAAGAATTTACTGAAGGCCTTCAATTGGTACACCTTTGGGTAGTACAGAGCCTGGCCGAGGCTTGGTTGGACCCAAGATGGACCCCAATCATGAGTTTTCCTCCCCAGATATAGGTTTGGTACATTTACATACCAGAAATTAATTGTCCAAATACAGTTCCAGGTAATGAAGTAATATTCCCCCATTCACCCCCTGCCAATTCACTTTGTTTACACTTAGGCCTAGGATGGTGACCTTGGTTCCCAAACCTAGAAGGGGTTGTGTTGTCTAACCAGAATGTGAAGAGAGCTTGCTTAGCACATAATATGGAGTTCAGAATTACACACCAATACAGCGCAGGATTAGAAAAATCTAAAGGCTAATACTTAAGGCATCACTAGTGCTGACACATGCCCACAATACACTCTCCATCAGACAAGGAACACACAAGACACGCTCAGTAGCTCCAGGCACACCTCCTCCATCCCCTCTCCCAGCCGCTCTGCTCTGCCGAAGGAACTCCTCAGGCCTGACGTGGATGAACTGCTCATGCTCGAGTTTTTGGGCCAGGGAGAAGAAGTTTCAGAAAATGCAGATTTCATTGCAGAGGAGGTGGAGCTCTGCAACAAGAAATGAGTTTGTGTCAGAAAGGTGGCCCACAGATGACTCTGAGATCACATTTCAAATGCAAGCCCTTAGGAAGATGCTGAGTGCTACATGCAAGGCTACATCTTAAACTCTCTGCTTTTTATTGCCTGCTTCTCAGACTGAAGAGGTAGAAATAAAAATCTGGTTTTACCCAGATCAATGCCCAGTTTCATGACCCATTTTCATGGATTTTCTCAAGGATGACTGCAACAATTAATTTACTGAGTTGCAAGCACACAGAAAGGATGGCTTCAAGGATCCAGATCTGGATTTGGAAGAAGAGGCTGCTGGTGCATAGGTCAAATTGTAAAACTTGCTGACAGATTTCCCCCAGAAAGCAAGAAAAATCTTCCAGTTGTGTATCTGAGGCTCAGCTGGTAATCAGAACATCTCTCTAGGCAACTTTAGATAAATTTAATATCAAAAGATTAATTATTGAGAATATTAATTAGAGACAGAGGGTTCTTGAAGGAGATTCTTGCATGAATGCTCTTATTGCTACAGGTTGCAAGCATTCATCAAAAGATAGTGAATGTGTAACAAGACCAAGGCGTTTTTTGCTTAATCTGAATGCACCCCTCACTAGGTAGCAAGAAAAACCAACAATTTTTGCAGCTGTCAAAGAACAAAGCTTCTGGTTTGGTTTTTTTTTTGTTATCTCCCATGTCTCAGGTGAATTCTATAAAGGAGACCCTGACACTGCCAGAGGGAGTCAGTTCTGTGCTCTGGAACACACTGCCTTTACCTCATTGTGAAAGAGAATTTTATAGCAAAGGGACTGTTGTAATAACAAAGGGACTCCTGTAATAAGCTTAACAAATAGTTGTCTGTATCTTAACAAACATTAATCCACAGTCTTTAAGGAAAAGAGAAACAAAATTGCAGAAATTGTTAAATTGCAAGAAACACAAGGTCTTTAGACAGAGAACAGAAGAACTGAAATCTGCAAACTTGGCACAAGGGATTTAAATAAGACCCTATCAAATACACATGGGCAAGAGGGAAAGGTTAAAAGGTCAACGTAGAGGAAGACTACAGCCTTCATCCAACGACCACCCAGGATGACCACCAGGAGGCAACGCGCACACGTAAAAATATGTAAATAATATTCATCAGTTCTGGGAAATTATTAGCACGTAACCACCTTTTCTTAGAAATATGATGCATATGCATATAGTTGAAGGATATAAGCTTGTACCCTATCCTCGTGGGGCGGAAACCTTGGGTGGAGCGATCCCCTGTGTCCCCGGCACCGGATAAACGAATACCTGCTTCAACAGACGAGAGTCTTCGAAGTTTTCATACTGCAATTTTTGTGAGAATCCATTGGATAGCACCAATATTGACTTTTGTCTCAAGCGGAGTTGTCACAGTAAATAGGTAATTCCTTTTCTCTGGATTCTTCAGTTCTGTGTTATTATGGTGAGGCTAAAACGGAACTAAAAAAATTATCCTTGGTGCCTATGCAAATCTTGAGGGAAATATTAGAAGGGAAAAATCTAACACTTGTGATCAGGGTGGTTTGCAACATTTTTGTGCTGTGTAGAGTTGGGATATTATATATTTGTACTTTAATAATGTTCAGTTTCTGAAATACCATCAGATACACTTTGATTCCCAATGGAAAGTCTTAAACATTTAGTTTAGCTTATGAAGTTAAGTTACTGACATAAAATATGTGCTTTTTAGAGCATCTTGTTAAACAAGCCCTATTACTGCTGCCCTAATTATAGGATGCTCCACTTTTACACCCTGCGAAAAGTATTTATGAACAAAGCATAAAGCTATGCTGCTGGCAGGCATGTTGCAGTGGGGTATATTTAGCACATGTTGGTAAAGTTGTTTCAGAATGAAGCAGCTATCACTATTTTTGTCTTCTGGGAATGAACTGCAAGGTTCAGACCTGTTGTCCCCCCACTTTGCCTCTGCAAACCCAGCTGAGCTCTCTCGGTGTCAAGGCCAGACATGCTTAGTTTCCTCTCTCCAAAAAGTCCTGACCATGCCAAGCTTGTTGGGCAAAGAGTATTCTGAGCAGTTTAATAACAAATCACACCACCTAAACACTTCTTGCTTTGTGGAAAGGGATTAAATCCATGGGACAATGCCATCATTACTTTCCTTTAAATTTTCTGTAAAATAACCCAACATGGTCTTGTGGCAACAGTCACTTATTAATGACCAAGACAGAATTTAATCAAGCAAAGTTTTCCATATTGACTTTATGGAATTCTGTATGGGGCTTCCTCAAAGCTATTCTTTGTAGATTACAAATTAAGCTTAAAAGCTTAGCACAGATCTGACTACTCAAAAGTGCTGCTAGGAAACCAAAACACTGCCTACTGAACCAGAGAATTTAAGTGCATGAGGTGGTCAAAACCCTTATCTCAATGCTCAAAATTCCAACCAGTCAAGCAGTATGGGAATAAGGAAGGACTGGCAGGCTTTCTGAGGGGAAAAAAGGCTAAAGTCTGAATGCAGTGACAGGAAACTGCAAGTCTGACACCAGCGCAAGCCACGTACACCTGAGATCTCTGAACACACCACCTGTCCCAAGAATACACTGCAAAAAAATGAATTATCAAGTTTAAAAGAACTTACAGACATCTAACAAAAAACAAAATACAGCCATGCCTAAAAATGGTCCGTCAGGTCTAATAACCTTTGCACTTCAATTGCACAACTCCTCTTCTGCCTGGGTCATGTGCTCTCTTGGCATCTCGTGGGATTGACTTGTTCCAGCTAATGTAACTTCATTCTGTACTTACCCCCTGTAACTGGACTGCAAAGGTCCACAAACACAAAAACATTGGAAAAGGATGAGCCTTCAAGCAGTACTCCAGGTTTTGTAAATCATGTGCGTGTGTGACAGCAGAAGCTGAGTCTTTTCCTGGCGTGTCTAAGCAGAAATTGGAGCCTAAACCAAACCCACCTGACCTCCTCATTTTGGGGAAGCTTTTGATGGAGCTGCTGAAAGAAGTGTCTTTCTCCCAAAGCCTTCTAGCTTTGGACAGCCCTCTGCCACCAGCCTGCCCTGCAGCCACTGCTCTTCCCACCTCCTTGGTGCTGCCTTCCACACTCCTTCCCTCTTTCAACCCATCTCAACCCTCCTCCATTTTCCCCTGCACTCCTGCGGGGCAGGAGACACAAGAACTGCTGCTGGACAGCTTCTATCAAAATGCCACTAACAGCTCTAAGGACAGCAACAAAAAGATACTTCTCATGCTCTTTTAGGAGTCCCAGCGCCTGCTGCGGTGCTGGGGAGTCTCCCAACTCTACGGGTGAGAAAGAAGAAATGGACAGGCTGACAAAACCCTCCTGTTTAGGTTTTGGTGAAGGTATCAATGCACTGCTTTTCCTAACCCCTGTGCAGGTAACCCTGGTGGGAAGGGTGAAACCAGTGAAACAAGAAACTGGAAACATGAAGGTTCTGCTATATGTCAAGTGCTTTGCCATTGTCCCTACTTTAAGGTCTCAGGCTAAACAACCCCAGCTCCTTCAGCTGCTCCTCACAGGACTTTCCCTCTACACCCTTAGTCTGGAGAAAAGGAAGCTATGGGGTGACCCTGTCACTCTCTACAACTACATGAAAGGAAGTTGTGACAAGGTGGAGTTTGGCCTCTTCTTCCATGCAGTTAGAAACAGGACAAGAGGACATGGCCTCAGGTTGCATCAGGGGAGGCCCAGGTTGGACTTTTTTTTCTGGTCCTTTCTTTTCTTCAACACTTAAGTTTGTCCATTTAAATAATTTAATCAGTAGATGCTGAAGACCCAGTACCTCTACTGTGAAGTTGTGCACATTTTAGGAAAAAATACTGTAGTGAATTGAAATACTTTATAGTAAGCAGAAGGCTGTTTTCTGGTCTTTCCTCTTAATGCAAACTCTTTGTCTTAACTGGCAGAAGGTTTAGAAATTTGTACAAGAAAAAAATCACGAAAACAACAACAAACTTTGTTTTGGAGGGTTAAAGAGGCAGAAACTCATCCCTGCAATTTCAGCTCCCACTGCAGTGGTTGCTTAAGGCATTTTCTTGTGTCCATTTAGTACAGCTGAATTATTAATAACACTGCTTCCCACTTAGCTGAAGCCCCTGGGAAGCACTGTGTGGCCTCTCAGTTTCTGGAAGTGTGTGCTGCTCCTGTGTGTGTGCACGGACATGTGGATGGGAGCAGGGGTGATGGGAAGGGAAACAAGATTGCTGCTCTCAGTAGGCCAAAGGTTCAGGGACAAAACACTGACCAGTGTTGCTGTGGTGTTTTCCCTAAAAATTCCTACATCCATTGTGGAAGACAATCAGGAATTGAATTCCAATTTTGGAATTTTCTCAGTTTTAATAATTTTGGGGAAAAGAATACTTTACAAAAATGAGACTTATCTAGTTTTTGGGCAAGATTATAAATTAAACATGTAGGTACCTATTTATATACTTGTATAAATTATTTTTTGAAGAGAGAGATGCAAGGAAACTACTGCCTACATGAAATATATATTGAAAGATTTTTTCCCTGAGTGCCAGGAATATAACAAAGAACAGATGTCTTTAACTATAAATTCCTGTGATTACCAAATAGCACAAACTTCCAATCCATAGAGTTTTTTGTTTAATGTAAAGCATTACTAACTTTATCCCGTGAAAACACAGGTGATTTGGTCAAAACTGAGCCAACTTTTTGTATTTGACTTTTCAAAGTCTGCCAACTGAAAAAGGAATCATTATGTTTACAAATCTGATTGTGGAGGTTTTTTTCCAAAATTTTGGTAGTATCACTAGATAGACTTTCTCTCCAGCATCAAAACAACCTGTTAGGTAAACCAAAAAATGTTTGTTTGTGAGAAAACCTGCATTCAAGTAGCTGGGATAAATGGGATTTTTGCTTAAATTTGTGGGTTCAAAGGCATTGCATTCCTGGAGGTGCAAAGGCAGGCAAGGTGCATCCCCTCCTGTTGCATGAACAGGGCATTTGTGTCTCCTACTCAAGCCCATGTTGCCCATGGGTCCCTTGGGTGAGTGCCATTGTTTTCAACTCTACCTTTCAGTGGCAGAAGGAAGAGAAGCCTCCCCATGCAGAGCTGCATTCCACGGGTCCTCCTGCCTTGTGTCCTGAGCACACCCACGCCGCAGTGCCCAGGGCGTTAAACTCACGGGGGTCCCGCTGCANGGCTGCTAAACTCACGGGGGTCCCGCTGCAGCAGCACAGCCTGGGGACCTCCCACCCAAGAAACAACGTGGGTGCTCAGCTTAAAATGCTGTGGAGTTCTCCATGCTGGGACCCATTCCTGCAGTTCTGTGCCGTTTGTCTAAGCCATGTGCCTGGCTCTGACATGAGCTGCCACTTGGGACACAGCCACAGCAGCCTCGATGTGTGTGCTCGGTCATAGCCCTGTCCCCGTGTCACCGAGACCCAGCAGAGCTGAGGGATTATTNTGTTTGCTCATTTGCACTGAGCATTTCTGAAGCCTTGTGAGTGCCCCCAACAGCCTGAGTGCTGCAAAACAGTGCTGGGAATCTGCACCTCTCATGTCCCTGGGGCAGGAGGTTCCGCTCAGCAAACGTCGGGAGCCCCCTGACGCAGACAGTTGTCCTGGGTTAACCATAAAAGGATGTATTCTATCACCACCCACATATTTCCTCGATAAGCTGGGTTGTTCACAGTTACACACCTGGTCCCTGAGGCTATGCTCATGTGAGGTGGGGGGGTACTCCTTGTCTCAACTGATCCAACCATTCTGGCCGACGGCAAGCACCACCCATCCCGAGTAGATTATCTCAGCTAATGGCCCATTGCACCGCCCATCCTGAGTGGAGTATCCCGGTTAATGGCCCATTACCGAACTAGATAAGCATGGACGAATAGAACTTCAGAACCACCCTGAGTGGATTATCTCAGTTAATGGCCCATTGCCGAAACAGATAAACACCAACCAATAGAATGTCAGAAACCGTTTGCTCCCTGAAGACTCAGCTCATGTGGCCAACTAATAGAATGTCGCGAACATCCCTTTCCATTGTGGAA
>VZRJ01001602.1:0-37591 GCA_013397565.1 Ptilonorhynchus violaceus
GTGGTGACACCCTGGCTGGGGTGACACTACTCCAGATCTGAAGCAAATTACTGATGTAGGGAAAGGACAACTCTGCACATCTCCTTCGTTCAAACTGTGGCTCTCACTTCAAGCTGTACAAAAAACCTCCAAACAACCAACCAAAAATGGTTGAAAGGAAAACAACAGCCCTTTCCTGTTGTCTGAAAAGAGCATAGGTTAGGAGGATGAGTTTACAGTCTTACTGGGGTTTGACAGAGAAAAGCTGTGCCCAAATAGAATTTTTATTCATAGACATGCTCCAAACTGTCAGTTGAAGCAGCTCACAGTACTGCTTCTGAGTCTTAAGTTCACCTTGTCAGTGATCCAAGTAATACCCAAATCTTTTGGAGGTGTTTTGTAAAGCGCATAGACAAGCGTTGGAGGCAAGGCTTTTCGACAGGTTTTCAACAGGATCTGGGTTAAAGTGTCACTATGGTACCTTTGCCCATTTGTTGGCTTTTTTAAAACTAGTCTGTCACAGCCAGTCTTTCTAGAGACAGAAATGTTGATTCCTGCACAGGCCTATGGTGGCACAGAAGTCTAGCTCTTTTTCTAAGTTTCCTACTTTCCTATTTCTCTACGTGATGGGGGAGAGGTGTGGCCTGCACTTCCATAACCTGCTTTTGGGAAAAGAGATGAAATTGGCCGAGAGAGGGCAGTATTTGGGAGCATTCAAACACCGAATTCCTCCTTTTTTCCTTGGAGAGTATTTGCAACTTCCTCAATTGTCTCCATGCAAACTGTGTGAAGCTCCTGTAGTGACACAACCCGGAGCGGTTCGTAATTGAACATCTGAGTCATTGTTGCCCTCCTGTTCTCCTTGAAATGAAGTTCAATGAAATGTCAGCTCTTAAACCCTGAGACTGGGTCTTTTTTTTTTTGCCTGGGGCAAAGGGTGCTCCTACACCTCTGCAGTGAAGTAGCATGAGCAATGCTGCTGTGGGGGTTCACTTCCGAGGTTTCCTCTTACTGAGCAATTTCCCCAGGTTCTCTTTATTAAATTTCATTTTCCACCCCCGTGCTTTGTGCCTTTTGTTGTTCTCTCCCCATGGTTCCAGCGTTGCTTTGCATTAAATTGCAGCTCCCACTAGTGCTAACTAATCCTCCTAAGTATCAAATCTTATTACACGCTGCTTGTTTCTTTTTCTGGATCATTACTGAGGATGTTAAATAGAATGATTCCTGACACCAAATAATTTGGCAATTACAGTATTGAGAACATCCTTAATTTTACCAGTGGAAAATTACACCCTTTACTGAGATAAAACCAACACTCTCAGATAAGAATTTATCAAGGGAAAAAACCCAAACAAACCTGGTTTTGAACTTTCATATTGCCTTGGAACCTTTGGAAAGAATTGCTCTCTAGCACTGCACCTTTTCCTTCAGCTCCTCTAGGTCATATGTTTCATTTCTAATTCTGTTAGAAATGAAATATGTTTCATTTCTAAATACATTTCATTTCTAATTAAAGCATGACCTTACAGTGAGGATGGCTGCCACCTCATCATAAGGTGCATGAAGTGTTCCTCCTGACTTCCCTAGGTGCATCAGTGCCATGATTTTTCCATCCTTCCGTATTTCCCTATGCCGAACAGGTCTCCTACCAGCTGAAAACATTTTCCCTTTGGCCTCTGTTTCCCTATTCCTTAAGGGAATTCCCTCCACATAATACTAAGATGGATATAAAACTTGTAGGCTTTATTTTTTTCAAGCCTTACTGTGCAAGTGAGTGTGAAAGTTAATTACACTTGAATCAATACCCTAAGTCCATATGCATTTGCAACTCTTTGGTTGTATGTGCCAAACTTTCAAATGCTTTCACTAATTGTTAAATGAAACACTATTTGCATGACAGAGAGGAAAACTTTGCTTGGAAAATGGGATGTGAAGGAACTCCTGTCTGTATCTTTTATATGAGTGTGCTCATCCTCTGAATAGAGTTTTCCAAGGGCAAAGAATTACGTTGCTACTTGTGTTGACATACTTTTATTGGACCAAAACTTCTGTTTTACTCACGACTATGGCAGGTCTGGAGACAGTAATCATGGCTTTTTATCTCTGCCCCTGTAACCTGTTCTCCCAAATCTTTAACCAGTATTAGATTATCTGCTCAAAACTTTGTCTTGGTATATCAAAAACAGGCTCATAAATAAGAAGAATTAGAAGCTTACGGAAATTGTCTATACACGGAGTGAAGTAAAAAATGCTGCTATTTAAGCACAGGTGCAAACAAGGAAGAATAAAACAAAAAACAAATGGACAGCCACTGTTGCATACAAATTATGTGAGATTTTGTTTCCACAGCAAGACTCAGCTACTGAGAATTTGGAAGTCAGCAGGTATGTTTGTGGCAGCTCACCATTACTTTGGAGCTCATTGATCACATGCCCTGACCATCACACTGACTATATCCTTCAAAAAGAAAACACGCCAGAAAAAATCATCTTCTTCCAGTGTCCACTCTGAATTCTGTATAAAAAAATAATGATTTATTTTGTCTTGAGTCGGTTAGCTGGTGGGAAGAGAAATCCTCATGAAAGCAAGATAGTTATAAATTGGACAAATTAAAGCTGATCCTAGGCAGCTGGATGCTGAAGTGTTCAGCAGTTTACTCTCCATCCATCAGCTTCTCAGGCAAAACCACAGTGCAAAATTAAAGACAGGAGGAGAATTTGGACAGAGAGGTTGGAGATTTTGGGGTTGTTACACCAACCAGAAAATGCTGGAGAGGGTTTAGCCTTACATTCTGCTGCTGGGAGCAAAACATCTTACGGGTTTAATAACCCCGTTATTCTCTGTTGCTTTTGGGGATTAAATCTTTTTTGCAGCCAACATGCTAGATAACATTTCACTCTGACTTCAATCTCCCTGGTGCATGCAGGGAAGGGAACTGTTTTCCTTGCTAAAACATGGCCTGCCTGCCAGCCTGCTCTTATCACTGTCACAGGTGCTGGTACAGGAGATGCCTTTGGGTTTGGTCTCGTCAGCCAGATTTTCAGCTGCAAAAAGGCAGCTTAAACATCACTGACCACCACTGACATTCAGGGAGTGGTTTTTTTCAGATGGAAGCCCATAGTATAAGTATTTTGTTAAAAAATAATTAATCTCCCTCAGACTTGAGATAAGTATCTCCTGCAAGATAAAAGTACACTCTAAGATACATGAGTATCTCTTATGCACAAACTTCTACTTTTTAGGCTTCCTTCTCCAAGGTCCCACCCAGATGATTTTATTTTGGATTTAGCCAGATGCTTTTTCATCCCTTTCCTTAGTCTTGTAGTTATGCTCTGAGCATCTTTGGGGGATAAGAGACTCAGCTTTGTTTCCCAAAATGTTCCACCTGGCACTGCACATCTACAGGTGAATCTGCTTTGGGGTGATGCCCGAACTCCTCCTGCCAAGAGCATCCAGATCCATGAGGGGCTCGGTGAACCGAAAGCCAGGCTCCAGCAGTGCCTGAATCAGGTCCCTGAGGACCAGCTCAGCTGGAATGTTTCAGCAGGAGCCATCAAGCTGCCAGTGATTATCCCCTGTCCAGAAAGCAGCCTGGAGAGCAAAGCACCTGGATTTGGACACAAGAGATGTCCCAGGTCTGCCAGGAGTGATGACAGGGGTCGGGGTGGAATAGTGGCCAGCAAGGCAACCAGGACCACTCAGCAGGACTTGAGGTGAGAGCTGGAAGGAGAGGAGGTTTGTGCAGAGGGAACAACCTGTCCTCTGGCACAGGCTGAAAGAAACATTCCTGTTTCCCAGCAGTTGAAAATGGAAGCGAATTAGGACCCCAAGATGAGCCCAGGTGGATACCCCACACTGCTGGTAGAGCTGTGGCCTCACATGTCACCACGGTGCTGTCCTTGGGTGAGTCACTGCTACCTCGATAGCAAGTCAAAGCCAGGTAAAGGAGACACAGCTGCTACCCCAGCTGAAGGAGTTGTCCCATCAAAAAGAGTCAGAAAAACCCAAACTGCAGCAGAGGATTTCAGGCTCATCTGATGGGGTGGTACACAGAGCACTGGATGGTAGCAAGCAGCAGGGGTCTGGCTCCTGCCCTGCCTCTGGGGTGAGCAGGTCCCTGTCCATCCCCAGGACCAGGCTGGCACTGAGCATCCCTGTATCTACATCCCAGCAGCCTGCAAAGGTCTTCCTCCAAATCATCTGATTCCAGGCTGGTTGTGTGAGGATGGCTGGAACCGAGCAGGATGGTGCCTAGCCACCAGATTTCAAATAAGCTCTAATCAAACTAGCTTTTACTTAATTTGATATTAATTGTTGATACCAGGAAAAGCATCATGCCAAGAGTCAAGGATCTTGGCTCTGTGATGTTTTACTGGGCAGTGAAGAATCACAGACTCATTGGATCATTGAGGTCAGAAAAGCCCCCTAAGATACTCGACTCAGACTTCTAAATCAGCACTGCCAAGACCTGTCCTAGACCTAAACCATGTCCCAGATCACCACGCGTTTTAAATCCCTCCAGGAATGGTGATTTCACCACTTCCCTTGACAGCCTGTCAAAGGAAAGGAGAAAGGCAGGTACTGAGTGGAAAAGCACTTTTAGCAGAACACAAGCGTTGTAATTGGAGATAAAGTCCCATTTATATTGATGTTTATTTCATTTTACTTTCCACAATTTTCGCTTTGTTTGCACTTAAGTACTCCTTATGCATCACTCGAGCTTTATTTTAGGAAATGAGGCAGCCTGTTGAAAGTTTTTAATGGATCTCGTCATTGTTACATTAAGAGAGCTTGTAGATAAAGTAAGGGAGCAAGCAGTAAACTTTTGATACATTAAAGGAGATAGCAGCAGACTTTTGATACACCAAGCCAGCAAGCAATAAACTTTTCGATACATCAGGGGAGACAACCAATTAACTTTGTGAAGTGGACGTGAGGATTGCCACTCCCAAAACCCTCGTGCCTAACGTGCTGGGAGGGGCAGCACTGCCAAAATCTACATAAAGCCAGTGTCGTTGCTGTCTGTGCTGTCCTTTGCTGTCCTGGCTGCTCCTACGGGGCTGTTCGTGCTCTTTTCCCTGTGCTGGTGCTGCTGCTGCTGCCTGGCTCTGCTCCCTCGCTGGGCAGCTCTCAGAGGGATTTCACTGGAGAAAGACCCATCGCAGATCTCACCCATCGCACTCCGTGAGCCAGCACTGGACCCATGGTGGTGGCAACCCCTTTCCTGTGCTTCTCATAATTATCCTCGGCATTTTTCTACTTTTCTGGTTTTTTCTCTTTCTTTCCTCCTTTTAGAATCGCTTTAGATCCCAGCATTTAACATCGTTTGTGTTTTAATCTGGCTTTCGGGTGTGTTTAGAACCCAGCTCCTTTCTGCAGTTGTGCACTGGGGCAAACCTGCCTCTCCTCCCCTTAAGCGGGCGGGAGCAGCCCCCAAGTTAGCATTGCTCACACTACTTTCCTGTGAGTGCCTTGAGCATCAGCTCAGCTGTTTACATCTCTTTTCATCAAGAGATTTCTCATTTCTGCAGGCTTCCTGTTGTCAGGCTTGCCACACTCCCTGGTGCAAACACAACACAGCAGTGTGCTCCCTTTGCAAATGTCCTGCCCATGACTAGAGGAGGCCTGAACACAGGAGAATCCTCCTGTGGCGACCCAGCAGTGAGTGTCCCCTGAGGCAGTGCTGCTTCCCAGTGGCTGGTCATCCCCATTCCTGGTGCACACAGATCTGGCAGAGACTCCATCACGCTCTCCCATGGCTTTGTCCCGATTCCCTCTGAAGCAAAGGCTGTAGCTGAGGTGCTACAACACTGTGATGTGTGTGGTAGGCTGTATTTCACAGCTGACATACGGACACTGCCCACCTTTAAGAGGTCTGAGTCAGCTGACTGTGCCTGTGGAAGGATCAGGGCAACAACACATCTTAAAGATGCCAAATGTTTGCCTGTTCACTACTGTGGCGAGCCAAAGCAGCCCTGAGCCATGACAGAGCAGGAAGAACTCACAGACAGTCCTGCCTGACATGCAGGTTTGTCCATCAGTGACTCCAAAGTGAACATTTAAGAGACATTCGATGGCACCTGCACTGCATTTCTTAGCGTTACAAAGCAATAGTAAAAACGTCACCAGAAAGTGTGTCCATGGTTCTGGCAGCCGGGCTGAGCTCCAGATCCCCAGGAGGACAGAGCCTAGCCCTCTTGGCCGGTGGCCGCCGCTGGTGGCCAGCACCCACCAGGTGGAGCTCCGAGCCTGACGAAGAGCTGGAGGAGCACAATCCATCCTGCTCTTCGCACTGGCTTTTTTCCTTCTTCCTTCCTGCAGAACTGTGGAGCTGTGGGTGTGTAATCCGTTTTCTTATTGAATGAGTGCTTATTTCAAATGTCAGTTTGAGGTTTTTGTTTTCCATCTGTTTCTCTGACTTTTCTGGTTTGCTCTCTTGTCCAACCACAGGCCCTGTTGGGTGAGAAATACCAGCCCAGGGGTCTGACCAGAAAATGGGGCCCAGTTGTGAACAAACAGCATCAGGCCAGCTTCACTCTCTTCTCCTACTGAAAGCTGTGGAAGGCAGGGAA
Organism: Ptilonorhynchus violaceus; assembly: GCA_013397565.1. NCBI lineage: Eukaryota > Metazoa > Chordata > Aves > Passeriformes > Ptilonorhynchidae > Ptilonorhynchus > Ptilonorhynchus violaceus. The sequence goes on from VZRJ01001602.1 coordinate 6,552, forward strand.
TTTTGGTGGACTCACATGGTTGGTAATGACAGTGAATGGTGATTGAGACAGGCAGAACCATGTCCAAGAATTTCAAGGGCTTTGCTGAAGATGTTGAGGTAATTTTACCATTCACCAATTTCTGTAATCGTGGCAGGAAGGTCAATGTCTTTCCTGCAGGCCTGGCACAACACAGCTTACAGTGGCTTTAGGGGCTTGGAGATCAAATGAGTCATTTGAATAATCTTGCCCACCATTGCAAGGGATGGTTTGTCCAGGAGACTTTTGTACTTGTTTTTCTCCTAAGGCTGAGGGCAGCAGTGTTGATGCCACTCTGATGTCATCTGAGGAGAGACAGAAGTTGTTGTTCTTGTGCAGAGGAAGATTGCAGCTGCAGTGTTTCCCTGGGCTGTATTCCATGTGCTCCCTGTCCCTGCCTCACCTGCGAGGCTCAGCCCTGGGAGCTCTGGGCAGATTTGCTCCGAGGGATTCTCTGGTGGCTCCAGATCCTTTGTGTGGGCTTTGAGCCCCACAGCCCAGCCCTTTGGCATCAGCTTGGAGAGGAGATATGCCTCAGGCCGGCACACAGAGCCTGGGTGCTGCTGGGTTTGGGATCAGAAGGCACAAGCTCCCGTGGTCTCTACCCTAATAGCATTTGCCCATTGACACTCCCTAATGATGAGGAAGATTCTTACCTGTTTTGTTCCTGTTTGAGTGATGCATAATGAGTACTTGAGTGCAAACAAAGCTCAAATTGGGGAAAGTAAAATGAAATACACATCAATGCAAATAGGACATGATCTCCAATGACGAGGCTTGTGTTCTGCTAAAAGTGCTTNCAGAAGGCACAAGCTCCCGTGGTCTCTACCCTAATAGCATTTGCCCATTGACACTCCCTAATGATGAGGAAGATTCTTACCTGTTTTGTTCCTGTTTGAGTGATGCATAATGAGTACTTGAGTGCAAACAAAGCTCAAATTGGGGAAAGTAAAATGAAATACACATCAATGCAAATAGGACATGATCTCCAATGACGAGGCTTGTGTTCTGCTAAAAGTGCTTTTTCATTCAGTACCTGCCTGTCTCCTTTCCTTTGACGGGCTGCCAAGGGAAATGGTGGAGTCACCATTCCCGGGGGGATTTGAAAGCTGTGTAGGTGTGGTGATCTGGGACATGGTTTAGTGGTGGTCTTGGCAGTGCTGATTTAGCAGTCTGGGCCGAGAATCTCAAGAGGGCTTTTCTGACCTCAGTGATCCAATGAGTCTATGATTATGTATTGCCCAGTAAAACACCATGGATTACATCTGTTTTACTATCACATGGAGGGACTTCCCTTAAGGAATGGAGAAGCAGAGGCCAAGGCAAATGGAAAATGTTCTCAGCTGGTGGGAGACTTGTTGGCCATAGAGAAATACAAAACAACGGAATAAATCATGGCACTGATGCACCTAGGGAAGTCAGGAGGAACACTTCATGCAGCTTATGATGAGGTAGCAGCCATCCTCATTGCAAGGTCATGCTTTAATTAGAAATGAAACATATGGCTTAGAGGAGCTGAAGGAAAAGGTGCAGTGCTAGAGAGCAATTCTTTCCAAAGATCCCAAGGCAATATGAAAATTCAAAAACAGCTTTTCAGCTCTTCACAGTAATATTGGTTTTTCCTCCATTTAACGGATGGCAAAATCAAGACTACTATTTAACTTGTGTGCTGCAGTTGTCGCACGAATAGATAAGATGATTTGGTAAATAGAAAGAACAAGAGGTTTTCATGCTCGTCGTATGTTATCATTGACTGTTTGACGCTTTTATCAAGTAATGGTAATCAGCCTTTATTTGCTTGATAAATTCCTAGCCCAAAGTGTTGATTTTATCAAAATTACCTTCTCAGTTAAGGGTGTAATTTTCTGCTGGCAAGATGAAGGATGTTTTCAGTAATTTGTAATTGTCCAATTATTTGGTACAATTTTTATGTTTTAACAAGTGCTGTGAGTTTCAAGGCAGCCTGAGTGCTCTGCATAGTGTGTCAGCATGCTGAATAGGAGGGCACCTGTCAGTGTTTTTATTATACACAGTATTCTTGCTAACTAGGAAAATAAGACCTGAGCGTGTTTTTTACTGCTGACTGTGAAAAAACACATCACATTTTCTCACGCCAGAACACAAAACAAACATTATCCAATTTTCTTTCCACTTCAAAACCCATGTTATTTATTAGTGCCTACCAGGGTAGAAAACGATGCTCACTTAAAAGTGTTCTTTGTCGCTCGGTGGGGACAGCTGTCACTAAAAATGTGATGAATCTGCGTGCAGTGTTGAATCTGGTACCACTGATGCACTGTGTACGTGTCTATCCACAAAAAAAAAAAGACTCTGCTGATGGAGATGCCAGCCCCTGGGAAGGTTAGTGCTTCCCCAGAGCAGGAAGAAGAAGACTCACACCTTGCTGACAGCGTAGTCACTCCCACCGGATGAGCTGCTGGCAAGTTCAGCAGCAGCAGGATGAGAAACGAACTGGCTGGGTCCAGCCAGAGCAGCACCAGGAAACACTTCACCAAACCTGAGCTGTGAGCTGCAAAGACAAAACCTTCCTGTATTTACCTCTGTTTACCAGCTTCCTGTATTTAGCAGCTGCTTTCCAGCCTGCCTCTCGTTTCCACCCCAGATTTTCTTGCATTGTTACCTGGAACAGCAAGGAACACATCTAAGAGCTTGCAGCTGAACAAGATGAAAAACAAACAGCTGTCTGAAATCCATGTTGTCCTTTGCTCCCATGCTGAAAATATTACACCTGCAGTAGGTTATGCTGAAGAAACAATACCCTCTACCTGATAACTGTAGCAGATGAACTTTGTCACTGGAAAGACAGGCTGGGTCTTAGCACAGAAGTGAAACACGGATTACACACGGTGTTTTGCACCACCAGAAACTCAGATGGCCAAAACCCCCTAAACAGCAAGCAACAGGTCTTGCCTGACAGTATTATCGATGCTTTTGTTTTGAAGGAATCCAAACCAAAAAAATGCACTAGAGGGCACAGTTGCAGGAGAGCAAAACCCGCTAGATTTGGACTGCAGTGAAACACTTGACACACTGACGAAATTTCTCTCTGATAAATTAATGTAAATCAGGCTTGGAAGGAACACTCTCATTTCAAAGTTGGCTGAAGGACCGGAACAAAATGATAGGTGACAATATAACAAACTGGGGAGTGTTTGTATAACACGATGGCACAGGGATAGGTGTCAGGAGTTGTTCTATTTAACACCCTCATTAATGATTCAGAAAAAGAAACAAGCAGAGAGTAATGAGATTTGATACTTGGGAGGATTAGTTAGAACTGGTGAGAGCTGCAAATTAATGCAAAGCAACAGACACCAGAATCACAGGCACAGAAAAGCAAAAGGCACAAAGCACGTGGGTGGAAAGCAAAATTTAATAAAGAGAAACCTGGGGGAATTGCAGGCAGAGGAAACATCAATCCAGCAAGAGGAGACCTGGGAAAGGGTAACATGGGAAGCAATTTCAGGAGAGCTGACAAATTATCACAGGCCAGGCTGTGCTGTGGAGATGCTCCAGTGAAAGCTGGGGACACGTATGTCTGCCTCACCCAGCGGGGCCTCGGGGTCCTGGCACCATACTGGCAATTAATTCCTACCACCGTGGTCAGGTGCCCCGCCCTGCACATCCCTGGTGCAGCCAGAATTCAGACAAGAGCAGTAAAAGTGGTCGGAAAGGACATGAGTGGCTCAATCTCCAGGAAAAGCCTGGAAGTGCTGCAGCTTCACTGCAGTAGCACAGATTGGCAAAGGCAGGGCTTGGAAAGGGTGACAGGGAGGCACATCCATCACCTGTGTTGGAGGAGGCACAGGAAAGCAAAAGGCAGCTGAGAACATCAGAACCACAGCTTTGCCTGTTGGGCAAGGAAGATGGGATCCTTTCCAAAGTATTTGGGCCATAGTGTGCATGAAAATTCTCAGATTTCAGAATGTAAGGTCTATCTGAACAAGTTCTAATGAAAGAGAAAACTTATAAAATGTCATATAGTTAGCAATATGGCAATGATGCAACATTATTACCTGCTTGAAAAAAATCAGCCTTGCACAAATAAGGCTTCTGAGGTGTCTGAGCTCAAAAAGGCAGAGTGACAGCATGGAAAGAATATTTCTAAGGAGTTAGAGGTGGTTAGAGTCTCCTACAATGTAGCTCAAGCGATATGAGAGGCATAGCAAACACCTTCAGAAGACTTGGAGGCAAACTGCAGCCCCCCAGCACACCAGGTGGGCATCTTGCCATTAGCCAGCACATGCTGAATACCCTGGAAAACCCACAAAAAAGGAAGCAGCTGCCAGAACATGGATGCTGTGCTTCAGCTTTCCTGCCACCACATCTTGCGGGGTCAGACCACACCTATGGCAGCTGATGGCATCCCATCTCCTCCACATAATATGGGTAAGGATGAATCCTCTTGTGCTACTGGTTATCTGTAATGTCTGAAATACATTCTGACAGTCAGCTGTCCTGAGGCTCAGCTCCCACTGATGCCTTAAGTATTAGATTTTGGATTTTTCTAATCCTGCACTGGGCAGGTGTGTAATTCTGAACTCCATATTATGTGCTCAGCAAGCTCTCTTCACATCCTGGTTAGACAAAACAATCCCTTCTAGGCCTGGGAACCAAGGTCACCATCCTAGGCCTAAGTGTAAACAAAGTGAATTGGGAGGGGGATGAATGTGGGAATATTACTTCGTTACCTGGAACTGTAATCGGACAATTAACCTCTGATATGCAAATGTACCAAACTTACATCTGTGGGGAAAACTCGTGACTGGAGCCCTTCTGAGGTCCATCTTGGGTCCAGCCTAGCTGAAGCTTCGGCCTCAGCCAGGCTCTGTACTGCCCAAGGTGTACCTGTTGAAGATCTTCAATAAATCCCTACCTTTATTCACTTACTTTGCTTAGTGTCTGTTTCAGGTACTCCTATTTTAGGTTTCACCACCAGGACCAGCTGGGAAGGGGAAGTCCATGAGTGACACTGGAGTGAATCCTGACCTTCTCCTGGGCTGCACTGGGCTGAACAGGCAGAAACACAGGTGGCTTAGGTGTGCTATTGCCTGTCTAGCAACAATCATGGAGAGACTCCTGGGTGTTCTCCGGCTTTGGCAGGATTTCTAGGACTCTGTGTAAACCGGGTCCTCCTGGTCACCCAGCTGTGGGCAAAACCACTGCTCTGGTCATCTCTGGGGAAGCAAATACTCTGCTACCCTCTTCTTCTTGCCCAGTTTATTCTCTCTGCCAGAAACCCTGGAATGCCTTTAACCACGGCAGGTGTTGCACAGTATTGGCAAGAAGGTCACCAGAAATATGTGGGTATTCCCACACATCCTTTTGTAAGACAATCTGTGGATGGAAAGAAGGGACTCAGACAGGCCTGCCAGTGGAGGGTCCTGTCTGTTCCAAACTGCGGACTCTGTTCTTGCAGAAGAGCAGCAAAGGCAGTGAGGATTATTCTGTGTCTGGGCAGCAGTGGGATGTGGGTTTCTCTGCCTGTCCTGAGCAGAAAGCAGAGTTGTGCCGAGGAAGTTGCTAGCAGCATCCAGGGAGAAGGAGCTCTGGAAGCTGGCAGTTCTCAGCAAAGCTTGCAGCCTTTTTGTTTACAGCAGAAGAAAGCATTTCATTCATTCACAGAATCACAGAATCAGGGGATGGGTCAGGCTGGAAGGGACCACCTTGGCTCATCTGGTCCCATCTCCCTGCTCCAGCAAGGGCCATCCCAGAGCACAGGGCACAGGATTGTGTCCAGAGGGCTCTGGAATATCTCCACTGAGGGAGACTCCACACCCTCTGTTCAGTGCTTGGTCACTGCACAGGAAAGTTCTTCGTCATATCCAGGTGGAACTTCCTGGGCATCAGTTCCTGCACATTCCTCTTATCCCCTCGCCGGGCCCCACGGAACAGAACCTGGTTCCTGCTCTGAGCCCTCCTCGCAGACGGGGATGGGGTCCCCTCACAGTGTCCCCCCTGGAGGCTGAACAGCCCCAGCTCCCTCAGTCTTGCCTCATAAGAGACATGGTCCTGTCCCTTCATCACCTCCACAGCCCCACCAGACCTGCTTCAGGAGCTTCATGTCCCTCCTGTCTTGACTAGCCCAGGACTGGGCACAGCACTACAGATGTGTCTCACAGGGCTGAGCAGAGGGGCAGGATCCCTTCCCTGACATGCTGGCCATGCCCTTCCAAGTGTGCCCCAGGATACCACTGGCCTTCTTGGCCCCCAGGACACTGCTGGCTCAGGGATACAAAGTGTTGTCCACTAGGACCTCCAGCTCTGCAGAGCTGTTTTCCAGCAGGTGACCCCCAGTCTGTGCTGCTGCTTGGGGTTATTCCTCCCCAGGTGCAGGACCCTGCTTTTGCCCTTATTGAATTTTAGAGTGTTCCTGACATCCTTTGCCAGATTTAATTCCAGATGGGCCTTGGCCTTCCTTGTCTCATTTCTATTTGCCCTGACAATCTCTTTATGTTCATTCCAAGTGGGCTGACCCTGCTTCCACCTCCTGGGTATTTCCTGCTTATGCTTGTGTAATGGCAGAAGTTCCTTGTTCATCCATGCGGGTCTTATGCACTCTTTGCACTCTTCTTCCTGCTTCAGTCTGCTCCAACTCCAGTCTGCTCAGCACAGAGGCTGTCCCACAAATCCTGTCTCATGCAGCACAGCTTCATCTTGTTCAGGGCGTATTTACTGGGATAAAGCCAGAGCATTATCAAGCAGAGAAAAGCAGTGCTGTGAATTCATGTATTACCTGAAGGTAAAAATATAATAAATAATATTTTCATCTGGCTGAGGGGCTTCTGAGCAACCTGTCAGCAGTAGTACTTAGGGTATGCCAAGAATACCCCCAAATCAGAAGGATTTTGATCAGCAGTCACACAGATGGCACAGCAAGCTATTAAACATGAGATGTATCGAAGATGACTCAGCCTTCCCCTCTCCAGGGCAAACAAAAGGTGATCCTGCCCCACCTGTGTTATTTTTCTGGTTAGCTGAAGTGCTAGTGCTCATCTAAAAAGAGTTTTTTCAAATATATTGATGACAAAAGGCAATGTAGAAATGGCATCAGCCCATTACAGGATAAGGATAATCACCTCACAAACAGGGACATGGACGAGGCAGAGGTGATTAAAACATTCTTTACCTCTGTCTTCAACATGGATGATGGACCATGGGAGTTTTAGTGCCCTGAGCTGGAAGACCATGGCTGCAAGAACTCCCAGTAACGCTTGTGTGCGTTCTGCTGCTCCAGCTGAATCTCTCCAAATCTATGGAGCCTGGTGGGATTCATCTGAGAATCCTCAGCTGCTCATGTCATCACAAAATCTCTCTCAATGATCTTTGAGTAGTCTTGGGAAACTTGAGAGGTCCCAGCTGACTAAAAGCCAGCAAACATTTTCCTGATTTTCAAAAAGGGAAAAGAGGAAGACCCTGGAAACAACAGGCCTGCCAGTCTCACTTCAGTGAATGGTAAAGTCATAGAAGAGATTATCTGGGAGGTATTGAAAAACATCTGAAGGACAACACAATCATCAGTCACAGCCATCACGGTTTTATGAGGGGAGAGTCCTGCTTATCAAACCTGATTTCCTTTTATGATAAGGCAACACGCCTAGCGGATCAAGGGAAGACTGTTGATGTAATCTTTCTGGATTTCAGTTAAGCTTTTGATACTGTCTATCCCAGGGTCCTTCTGGACAGAATGTCCAGCACACAGCTCGATAAACACATCATGTGATGGGTGAGCACCTGGCTCACAGGTCGGGCAGAAAGGGTTGCAGTGACTGGGGTGACATCAGACTGATGATCTGCCACTAGTGGGGCACCACAGGCCTCCATCTTAGGGCCAGTTCTCTTCAACATCTTCATAAATGACTTGAACGCAGGACTGGAAGGAGTTTTAAGTAAGGTTGACCACAACATTAAGTTGGGAGGAGCTGTTGACCATCTCAAAAGCAGACAGGCCCTGCAGAGAGACCTCGACAAATGCGNTGGAAGGATTTTTAAGTAAGGTTGACAACAAAATTAAGTTGGGAGGAGCTGTTGACCATCTCAAAAGCAGACAGGCCCTGCAGAGAGACCTCGACAAATGCGGGGGGCAATCACCAGCCACGTGAAGCTCAATAAGGGAAAGTGCTGGAGTCTGCACCTAGGATGGGGCAGCGCTGGCTGTGTGTATGGACTGGGAACAAGACCAGCTGTGGGAAGGTACCTGGGGCTCCTCGTTGACGTCCAGTTCGACATGAGCCAGCAGTGCCCTGGAGCCGGGAGGGGCATCCCTGTCCTGGGGGGCATCGGGCGCAGCATGGCTGGCCGGGCCGGGGGGAGGATTGTCCTGCTCTGCTCTGCACTGGNAGGGAGGGGATTGTCCCGCTCTGCTCTGCACTGGGGCGGCCTCACCTTGAATACTGTGTGCATTTTCAAGCACCACAATGTAAAAAAGCCATTAAGCCATAAAAGAGTATCCAAAGGAGGCCACGAGGATGGCGAAGGGCCTTGAGGGGAAGCCATATGACGAGCGACGGAGGGCACTTGATCCGTTCAGCTGGAGAAGAGGAGACTGAGGGGAGATCTCACTTGGGCCTACAACATCCTCACAAGGGGCAGTGGAGGCGCAAGGTCCGGTCTGGTCAATCTCTGTGACCACTGACAGGACTCGATGGAATAGCCCGGAGTTGTGCCAGGGGAGGTTTAAGTTGCATATCAGGAAAAGTTTCTTCCCTCACAAGGTGGCTGGGCATTGGAACAGGCTNGAGCGACGGAGGGCACTTGATCCGTTCAGCTGGAGAAGAGGAGACTGAGGGGAGATCTCACTTGGGCCTACAACATCCTCACAAGGGGCAGTGGAGGCGCAAGGTCCGGTCTGGTCAATCTCTGTGACCACTGACAGGACTCGATGGAATAGCCCGGAGTTGTGCCAGGGGAGGTTTAAGTTGCATATCAGGAAAAGTTTCTTCCCTCACAAGGTGGCTGGGCATTGGAACAGGCTTCCCAGGGAAAGTGGACATGGCACCAAGACTGACAGAGTTCAAGAAGCATTTGGACACCACCTCCAGGCACATGGTGTGACTCTTGGGGTGTCCTGCACGGGACCAGGGCTTGGACTTGATGATGATGATAGCTTCCTTCCAACTCAGCATGATTCTGTGGTTCTATGACCTTTCTCCTAGCCACCTGTGGGCTGGAAAAATTTAAAAACCAGGACAGCTGATAGAACAAGAGGGCTGTGGCACTCTGGTCTCCAGTTGTCACCTACAAACAAGTGTGAAGCATTGTCACTGAAGGGAAAATCTACCCAAGAGAGCAGTTAATGATGCTTACCTTTATAAGGTTTACACTGATTTATATAGAGATATATCCATGCTTGTATGTGCATATTATCAGTAATTCTCGAGGAGAATGACCACTGCCTTCAGGCTGGGTAGTTCTGTTTCATATCTCACAGCTCATGGCTGATTTATAGCTTTCTGGTCCTGAGGATATCTTTTTTTTTCAGGTTGGCTGCAGTCTGGAGTTTGCTTTGCTGCCTACAAGGGAACCAATATATTCCCACATGTTACAGGACCTTCAAGTCTTGCAAACAATGTGATGGTAACAAGAATCGAATGCATGAGACACTGTGTTTTCTCATTAATTTCATTCCACCAAAAATGCCCTTCACTGAGGGTTGAGGGCAAAGAGGGTTGAGGACAAAGAGGATGCCTTCATGAAGCAAAAAGCTCGTTCTTTTTAAATGTGTAAATCCCATGAAGCTGTTAACTCTTTTTCATTATTTGTTTATTGCTGGGGGACAGCTGTTCTGTCTGATGAAAACAAAGAGCTTGGGCTGATAGACTCCACTTCTGACTCAGGAAAGGAGGAGATTGGGCGGGGTGATCTAGACATCAGGTGCAATGCTACATGCAGCGCAGTAAATCAAATATCTTCCTCTTCCACTGTTACTCCCACACACAGAGAAACTAATTATGTGACTCCACACTCTACAGATGCAAACAGAAGACATTTCGTAGGCTGAGCCTTTACTTTGAGCGAACAGAAGATGGTAACACTCAACTAGTTTGGTGCATAATCACACTTGGAAATCCATGTGTGGATATTTTGTTCCGGACAGGTGCAATATGGGCCAAGTTTTAAAAAAAATCTGAAGGGATTTAGGTTCTCAGATGCCAATGAAAGTTGAGGGAAGTTGGGCCCCCCATTTCCTCTGCTTTCTTTAAAAGTTTATGTAAAGACAGACCCTTCCATCAGCAAGAAAAATGTGTGGTGTTTGTGCTTCTGATAGGTATCTGTAGGGTCTTTGAACAATGCAGCAAGCTGAGCTGACAAAATTCCCATTAGATTTTCTGAGAAAAATAAACTCCGATCATATCTAAAGGTAAGTACATGTTGATGACTGTTCCTAAAAATGGATAATGGCTTAGGCTCTCAGCTAGTATAAAATTACAGGGGTGAATTCAAAGAACTGAGCTCATTAACACAAACTGCAGAGCTGATGAACCTTGAATAGCGGGAAATGCTGGGCTTTGGATTTTATAATTAGACTTCTGATAGGAAAGAGAGACATGAGAGATCAAGAAAGCAATTAATTTTGTCACAAAACAAACCATATCTGACTCATCAGCATGAGCAGCAGAAAGATCTCTAAAATTTGTCCTTTGAAACCAGGATAATGTAACTGGGAGTTGCTTAAATAAATAGAATGGAAAGGCACAAAATGCACTCATTCTTGCCTGGGTCTGTTTCCAAACTGTCATCTCCTTCTTTTCTCTTCCTTTCCACTGCCGTGGAATAACACCCAACTCACATTACTTTCATCTATTTGCATTTCTCAGGTACATGAGGGCATTTGGAGTGAGCAATGTGGAGTTACTCAAAATTCATAACAAGGCATCTGTCTTCCAACTGTTCTTCAATCCTGATGCATCTGTACAGCCCCACAATACGAAACTAAATTAACTACTATCATACACTAGATATGATCTAGCTTCTTATAAACAGAGAGCATTCCCTGAGCTTCCTAAGAAAAGTAAGGTCACACAGGTGAGAAATACCTGAACATCTGACAGGCTTATTAAGGATGTGAAATTATCCTGTGTGGAAGGTTCCAAATGCATGAGGCTTGCCAGGGGCTCTGCAAGTGTTGTTTCCCTAATAAAGATGGTTTTGCCCGCACTTCCCAGAGGGAAAGTGATTCACCATGCCAGGTTGAGACCCAGCACACTGCAATGTAAGCAACTCATGGAACTCGGTGGCACACTGTATGGAAACCCAGGCATGACTCACGCACTCAATGCAGGATTGCAAGGAGATATTTGCAATAGCTGAGCACAACTCTAACATCATATCCCCCTGTTCCCTCCAGAAGTACCACGCAGGAGCAATCCTTTCTGATTCATCCGAGTGCTCAGGGAGGTACTTGATCCAATACATGCACTTAAACAGGACAGGAGAGTGATTTAAGCAAGTAAATAAGATTAAACGTAGGCTTAATGGTTTTACCTCACACATCCCATGCTTAAATGACTTGTTAAAGCAAAGAATGCCTTTTGTTTCCTGAGTTGATTTTCCTCAAGCCTGGGGTGGGGGGGGGGGGGTCATACATGGTGTTTGCAGAGAACAATCTTGGACAGAAATGGGAGATTCTTGCAAATTTTCTGTAGCTATCCCTGAACTGGAGAGCTCCACTGTCTGAATGCACAGGCAACAGCTTCAGCTTTACAAAAGGTGTGCTCAGCATGGCTCAGCACCAGCCTGGGAGCGAGAGGGGGGAAGAGATGAGGGCAACATTCACACTGCCTAACTTAAGACACATAAATTCAGTGCCTGAATTAGGAGCATGATTCACAATTGAGCTGTCACATACTCTGGGAGACAGGCAGTCTCCTCTGTAGTGTGACTCAGGATGACCTCTGGATCATATAGATGCTCTAAAGGAGACCATGTCTATTAATTTTAAAGTAAATATAATTAAATATTCAGAGTACTATGAATATCCCTCCCTAAAGAGCTTCAAATTCTATGCTCAAAGTCATGAAGGAATTTTGACTGCAGTGTTTTCAGAGACCTAAGATCCAGCATTTGCAGAGCCCAAAACACACTTGCCTGTTTTGTTACAAAGCCAGCATTTTAAAACTGTCTAAACTGTTCAAAAGTCCCTACAGAGTTATGGCTATCTTTTGCATGATAAGAGTAGAATTATTTTTCCATTAGTACAATTGCAGAAACAATTCTTTGGCCAGCTCCTCACCCCAGCTGCTAAAGGGATTATCTGGTAAGCAAATCTCCCTTCCTCCTCTGCCCCACTCCAAAACAACATGCACTATCAATACTACTGTGATGTAAAATCCAAGGTGAAATTTAGCTTTAAACTCTGTTCTAACAAATTAGGGCTGCAGCTTCTTCCTTCTTGCTGTTCCTGCTAAGAGTTGCTATACTCAACCATCAAAAAGACTTTACATGGAATCACGTAAGCATGTGTGTATACTTTTTCTATGTAAAAGTGTAAGCAATGAATTGCATTCAGCCTGATGTCTGAAACTCACTGATGAAGCAGTGTTTTTAATGTCTACTGGTATTTTCAGAAAAGATTCATTAAAATGTGGTGCACCGCTCTGAAGTGGGATATTGGAAATACGATGTAAAAGAGGAAGAACTCATAGCTGTGAGTTATTTCTCAACCCTCGGTTTTCTATTTGTTCCTCACAAGCTGGGAATTAGGATGAAAGTAGCTGAGCTCCCTGTTGGACGGTGGGACTGAACTTTGTCTTGACATCCTGGATGTTCGTGATGCTCTGCATCCCACCACCGCTATTCTGAAGTGGGGGATTAAATTCTCTGGGTCTAATGGAGCTGGCATATGGCCTCTTCTCTTTGTCCAGCCTTTATGGATCTGTTTCACATGAGCACTTCGTGCATCAACACACGCAAAAGCTGCACGCCCTTGGTCCTAAGTGCGCTTCCTTATCGGAATATATGGCGCTGCATTATGCTGCATGTTTATGGTTTGCAGCACTGACTGATAACGTGGCCATAGTCAAACAAAATGCTGCATGCAACAGCAACCACTTCATTTGTTTTAGGGAAAGAATATGACATCAGAAAGAAAGAGATATATGCTTAGCTATATTTGATTGGAGGCAGTCAAATAGCCGAAATTATATAACCATTAAGATACATTTTCCTGATAACCACCCACTTTCACATATTATCTATTTATTTTTCTCTGGTATCTCAGTGGAACTTGGAACGTATTAGATCTAATTTTTTCCAGTAGGCATTTACTGCATTGCTGGAAGCAAAATTTCTCATTCTTTCTGGTTACATTATTCTCACAAATTGCAGTAAGAGAAGTGATATTTTTAATGGGTACTTGTGTAACTAAATAGAAGAATGTTTGCAGAAATTATCTTTATTAGTGCCTGGTGGGGTTGGAGTTTGAACCTTTTCAGTCTGCAGTTGGAAACATTAGATAGCCAGTTGATTCAGAGCAAAATACACATTTCTAGAGTTTTCCTTTTGTAAAACGCTGTTGTGAATGGAACGACTCCTCAGAGCTTTGAAAATGGACTTCCTGAAAGGAAATATTTGGTCAAACAGAAAGGTTTTAGGCTGTGAAGGTGGCCTGTGTTGTACGATAACACCTATTTCTTTTTCCCTGTAGTTTTTCATCTCTGATTATTTTCAGAGCTGAACTAACTCAGAAACCAACTTTCCTGAGGTTTGTAATGTTTGGAAAACTGCAGTGGCAGAGGCTGGCTTAATAGTGCAGAAGGAGCTTCTCAGGAACAGTGCAGTTCCTCCCGTTGCCCTGATATATGTGGAGTAAATTGTGACTGACACCTCCACAGTGTGATCTGAACACAAAAAAGCAACAATCAGGGGTTTTGCCTTCCCGTGAATGTGCTCTTTTAACCAACATGTCCTCTCCTAATCTCTAAGATAATGCAGTAATAAAGATTAGAGCCAGCATTTTGTTTGCAAGGTCCCCCTTTTCCCTCTTAAAATAGTTTTCTGTTTACTGAAAGTGTTTGTTTTCAGAGTGAAGTGGCTTTGGGACAGGCAAGAAAGAGGACACTTGATTTGAAAACTAAATTAACAAATCTGGAGTTACAAGATATGACTGACCAAAAACTCTGCTTGGACAACTCGAAGGGTGGTAAAGCTAGAAATTTCAAATGCAGCATTTCAGAAACCAACCAACTCAAGAGGAAAAGCATTGTGTAGTGTGGAGGCTAGGTAATTTGTTCTAAGTCAGACCTAGATTTCTTCTTTTTTTTTTAATGCAACTCCAGAAGTCCATTTTCAATGTACATTTACTAAAAATATTTCTGCTATGGAAATGTAGCCTATTGAAAGCACATGGGAAGGTGTTCTAATCATCCTTAGGGCAGCTGACAAAGCAGATTTTGTAGTAGATAGGTAGTTGGTTACACAATTTCCAGTGTATAAGGGTGTGTGAGGGCTTGTTTCTCGGCTGGCTTAAAATGCAAGTAGTGGTGGAGGAAACAACACGTATTTCAACTTCTTTCATGCGAGGAGGTGAAGACCTCTGTGTTTACCTTGACCTCCTGACTCAATCTGCTGCATTATTTCATTTTAGTGCCTCTGACACACGTCTGTACGTTAAACAGGCAGAACTTTTTAAACTTGGAGTCTGAATTACAGACTCTGCTGCTGGCAACAATGTCCACAGCAAATCTTACTTGTCTGCAGTTGTGAGAAGTAAACAAGTGAGTGTTACTGGTGAAGAAATCCTCTGAAAGGCTTAATTTTCAATATGTTCCACTTTTTTTCCACCCAGCCCCGGATTATTTCCCCAAGCCATTGCTTTTAATCCTAAACTCTATTTCCCATTCCTTTTAAGTCAATAGCTTGACTTAATCTTACTGTTTTCTTTAAAAATGTTAAGACCACACACTGAGCTCTGCTAACACATTGTATTATGCTACTAGTAGACAAATTTTAACATCACATCACATACATGTTGCAGTTGCTGTTGTAACATGCCTTTTAAAAAATACCTTTATTGGATGAAATTGTCTCTTTCTCAAGAAAAAATCTGGTTCTTCAATATAATTTATTATGCCTTTTAAAATTCTGTCTGTTCAATAAAATCTTTGCTATATTATAAATACCTGTAACGAAAATATAATTTAAAATTCTGAGAGAAAACTTTTTTTTTTTACTTTTACATTTTTCACAAAACCCACACAGGCACCAAGGAAAGACTAACAATAAAAATAATTTACTCCTGTACAAGCTAATCTGGGTTGGAAACATTCAAAAGAGAGATTTTAAACTTGTCCTCTGGTGAAACTTTGGCTACAGCATAGGAACTGATCTTAAAACAAAGGAGGGTCTTTTGTTACCCACCTTTTTAACCTGGAAATTACTCTCAAGGCCTGATGGAGTGTTGCTAGTACTTTCCCCACTGTAACACACCTGAATGAGGACTGGGTAAATTTGTTGTTATCTGAGGGAACCAGCCTCTAAGCTTCATTGCACAGGATTAAAAGTGGTCCTTACCTCGCCAGATGAGTCTATTCTGAAAATTAAACATTATTGAAAATAAGTGCTCTCATTCTGTAATAGCAGCAATTAGAAATTTTCATGGTTTGCTTGTTCATTAGTTATGCACTGCCACAAAGCTTTTGCTTGGAAAGGGCAGCAAAGGGAAAGCTTTCTGATCTGGACCACTTGCAGGGGTTTTTTAAAATTACATCTCTTCCTAAATAAATTTCTTAGTAGAGAGGGAGTGATTCAGTATAAGAGACATTTAATAGTGGAGATGTTATCCTTCAGTTCTTGACCTGAAGAATAAGAAAGAATTCTTAAAACTGGCAAAAAGGCAGACTAAGCCCATGGTAGGCATGAAGCCAGCACAAAGAATGATTAATAGAGATTTTTAAAATCTTACATTTGGTAACACAATTTTCAAAGCTGTCTTTAGAGGATTCCTTTTTTCCACAGAAGACTTATGTAAATAGATTTACCTTTAAATTACAGAATTTAGTGTGAAGATTGAAAAACCTGTATTTGAACTGATGGATTATGAGAAAAATGTTAAATTTCTGTCTTAGAGACACTTGCATAATTTTAAGGAATAGACAGTGAAGGAGAATCTAATTAAATATTTTTAGAGAGTCTGTAAAATGCATTTCAATAGTAGACAAGAGAGGAAGAAAAGTAAAAAGCAGTCAGCACTTTTTTGGATTTTCTTTAGCACTTCATTGAGATAACTATCCCCTGGGAATCTTCATTTGCTTGTTCTAGATCCCCTACCTTTTCTGAGCAGCCAACATGGCTTTTTTTTTTTTTCCTTAAATTATTAAAAGCAAAATAATATATCAATCTTGACTGTCTTTAAAGAGGTATGTGTGAAGAGCTGTTTTTCTAGTACAGTTAGAGAGTTGCTCACCCTGGCTGCCTCCTGACAGCCACCCCTGCCTCATCCTCTTCCTTCCACTCCACATTCCTCTGGGAATTTTTTTTAAATCTCAGACCATTTTGCCCTGTCCTCCTAGATGTTTGGGAATTTTTACAATCTACCACAGACACTACAAGCTCCAGTCTTTAAGTGGACTTTTCTGCAATAGCTGCCCTTTCTGTTCCACTTTGGTCACGGTTCAAGGAAAGGACAAAGTGATCCCAGCTTGGTTGGCCTGACTGCTTGCAGATGTAGGCATTTCAGGAGGCAGTTATATTACTTTAGAAACCTAACTGAGCCTCCACAGGTACGAAGTTGGAGCCCAAAGCTCATGTAATTGACACAAATAGATCAGTACTCCGTCAAGTGATTCATAAAAGAAAGCCAGGTGCTCTGAAGTGCTCTCTATAGGAGACTGTCCTCATTAAACACATACAGCCTAGAAAGACTAGGCTCATAATTTAGGCACTTCACTTAGGTAGTTAAAAGTCAGGTGGAGAGAATGCCATCCCATGGCCTGGGATGCCTCATTGGGGGCTCTTTTATATTGGTGTGTGTCTGTCTGTCGTCTAAATTGTGAATAACTTCATCAGCGTTCACTGATGCCCTAGTCCAACTCCAGCCTCCCAGATGTTCCTTTACAGGAGAACAGAAGGGGAAGGGAGCATTGTTTGGAGAAGGAACAAAACACCTATGACAGAAGCAGTACTGGCTGCAAGTATTAAATCGGAATAAATGACAAATATAACAAAGACGGCAATATTCACGACAAATCCATGGATGAGAATATATCCCCATAGCTCTGGCAGTTTGGTTCAAAACTGCTTAGTAATTCAGGTTTTGAATCCTACTGCATGCTTAAGTGAAGAGGGTGGAAGGATAAGTAATGTGAAAATTGTTTAAAATAGGGTATTAGTGTTTTCAGGGGAATACTATTGCATTTCATGCCTGAGGGGGCAAATCTACTCTGAAGAAAGGCTTTCATAAAAGATAATACTAAAAAGTGTAATTTTCCTGCCTTATCCCCTCACACCCGTTTTTTCCCTTCCTTGATATTTGTATTAAATATGAAGCAATCAAAGCAGCAATCACACAACTAGAGCACACACAGACTTTGGAAAAAAAACTACAGGTGGGGAGAATGAATATTTCCAACTCAGTGCCATACCCTACAGTTTAGTTCCCTTCATTTATGATATCAACCAACGCTTGCAGCAGTCTATCATCTCTATGCTTGTAAGGTTTGGCATTGTAAAAAAGATCAACGTAGTCACTGTACAGACTTTCTTCTGAGCCTCTCAACTGGGAGGGCTTGTTCAATTTTTTGAGGGCTTGATAGAAGTGTTCGTATGGAATATTTAACTTCTCACTTGCAGTCTTCTTTGGCTGTTGCTTCTGATCCATCTGCCTACTAAACGCACTTTGCAGTAAATGCAGCATGGCCTCTGATGGGATTTTATCTTCCACTTTGTCACTGCTGCTGCCGGTGTCTTCTGTGGCTTTGGGTTTTTCACTCAGGCTCTCCAGCGTGGTATGGTCCTAGAACACAGATTAGCATGGAAAAAGGGTAGGTGTTAATGAAAAACTGACTGGATTCAGGTTTTTTCTGGTTGGTGATCTCCATCTATGTGTGGGAAAATGTTATTTTTTCATTCAGGAGCCACTTGGGCCTCTAGAAAACAACCAGACCATTATCAACCAAAACAAACTATTGAAAAGACTATATTGTATAAAATATGGAATACCCCCACAACACAGGCAGTGTTAGATTCACATTCCACATTGGCAGGATAAAACAGATCATTTTATACCAGTATTTGTCCCAGTCTTCAGAGGTATTTGTGGTTGTACCACGGGACAGAGCTCCTCAGCAGCCTAAATGAAGGAAATACATTTGCAGTGGTGACAGCAGCTCTGATTGTGCCACACACCCTTAGGAAAAGGACTGAACCCGTGCTTCCATATAACCTTCTCTGTAGATGATCTCACCTGAGAAGAAGACAGTGAAGTATGGCTAATGGGTGGCCATAACACATAACTTGGAAACCTTGGAAGACCAATTCCAAATACAGGTGCACAGAGCAGTTGGTGAGGGTCATGATCTTGCTTCAACAGTAGTGTGTGTCTGCATAGCTTCCTCATTTAACCTAGAATTGTGTTTCTAACTAAACACCCACTTTATCTTCATTCAGTTTTTTACCATGTCCACCCATTTCACCCTGCTGAATCCACTTTTACTTTCTTTCCATCTATTTTCTTGCTCGTGGCAACCAGACCTGAGGACATTTACGTAATGGATTTAAAGACCTTAATCATGCCTACCTTTCATAACCTGTCTGAGGAAGGTTAAACTGTCTATGCTTTATGGATGTCCTAATTACTTAATGGGGAGAAAATTTGATGTGATGGGATTATTTTCCGAAGCTGTTGACGTAATCAAGCACTGTGGAAATGTACATTACTATCATCCTGTGCATCCTGAAACCCACAGTCACTCTGCCTGTAGTAATTTTAGAGCACTCTGTCTGTAGGGTAAAGAGGGGGTGAAAAAGGGTCTGTCTGCAACAGGTCCACTGAGCCAAACCTTCTGAATCAGTGAGTCCCTGACTTTTGTCAAGCCCTTTGCTCCTTAACTTCTTTCCAGACTCTCTGGAAGCACTGCAGCGGGCAAAGCTGCTCTTGGATGTGACACTTGTTCTCAGTAGAATTACATAAATTTAGTGTGTCTGTCAGAGGTGTCTTCCTCCCTCCTTCTACCACTCAACTGCATCAGTGATAGAGTTCCTTACTTTAGCAGCAAATTCCTGTTACCATCCTAAACCCCTTATATTTTGCAATTCGAAACGAGAGACTAACAGAAATATCGGTTTTTGACATGGGCAAAATTATGATATACAACTCAAAAGTGGTCACAGGATAGATGAAGTGAATACAAAATGAATATGTGTCTTCTTACTAGGCAACAAAATACCATTTTCTTATAAACTGAAAAACATGTGAGGAAAAAATTTGATGTAACTCTACCTCCACAAAGTCCGTCATCTTCTCCACTCCTCGTCTGTCATTTTGCACAGCATTGTAGGATGTATACACACGAGGCTGCTTCATGTGTTCAGGCTGGATAGCAGTGCCATGCAAAATCAATTTCCAATTTACAATCCTTCCTTCATTTTGTATTCTTCTGGACTGAAAAACAAGCGTGGCACCAGAACAGGTTCTCAGGACACAAAAGGTGAAACCAGACACTTGATTGCAAAGTACACAGAAGTGGCTAAAGCAAATTGTCAGCCTTTCAACGCCTACATATAGAGCATTATTCATAGCGCAAAAACCCCAGCTACATTAGAGACAGAATGTAACAGAATGTGGGATTTAATACAATAGCTGAACCACTCCCAATATTCATATTGTGATGTAACATACTTATTAATTAATCATGTAAGCATCAATGGAATTTTGTCATAACACAGAATGCTAAAAGTTACTGATGTAGTATTCTGCATTATTAGAATTTGTTCAGAAAGCCATTCCTTAGTAATTTCCTTATAAAAGTTACCATTTCACAGGCTTTGTGTGAAATACTATTCTTTACTATTATGTGGTGGTACAACAGCAATCTGAAATACAGTGTGTGGAAGGGAGGAACAAATGTTTTTTTATAAATTTTGGTGGCAGTATTTCTAAGGTAGAAAGTGGAAGGGACAAGCACAGAAAACACAAAAACCTACAAGGTGAGGAAAAAGTGTATTATGCCTTGAGGACAAAAATCTCGTTTTATTGTAAGTTTCAGGAAGCTGTCGGTTGAATTGAGAGCTAATTTACAAACAAAATGCTCTTCTTAACCTTGTTCCAAAAAATGCATTTGAAGAGCAGGGTATCTGTAACCATGGGGTTATCTATAAACCTGCAGCATTAACACTACACTCTTGGTAGTAATATTTACTCCTACTGCCTTGTCCATCTGCTCAGCTCTTGGCAATATCCTCCTGTTTACAATTTGAGGCCAATGGGGGCTGGAGGCTCAGTGTCTAACAGGAAGCTTTCAGCTTCTGGCAAGATCTGACCCCTGAGGACAAGCTTATTAACAGACAACTTCAATGAGATGAGTGAGCTTGATCACTCTCTCTTTGAAAGGAATTATTTTTCAGTTGCCTACCAAGCAGCTTAATTCTGGTGTCTTGCTGTTGTAATCCATATCCCCAGGTGGTTTTAGTAAACTGATTTATTTTGTATCTGTAGACTACTTGGCTTTAATCCTTAAACATTGTTCAGCAGTAGATACTCTCAGAAAGAAATCACGGAAATGTATACAACGGAACAGCTCACTGAGATCACCAAAAAATCTTTAATTCAAAAGGTTTTCATTTAATGAAAACTGTGCACGTGGACCAAGAGACAACTAGATCCATGCTGTGTTCTTTTCTGCAGAAAAAAATTGCAGTTAACCATATGTTAATTTGACTGCATATTTCACTCCATGAATCACAGAAATATTTATTACGTGATTTATTTCAGTGACGTATGTCTGAAAAACACAGGCATGACATTTTTTTGACAGGTAAATGTCAATGAAACGAGAGTGGTGCTTTGCATTTAGGTAAAGAAC
Organism: Ptilonorhynchus violaceus; assembly: GCA_013397565.1. Taxonomy (NCBI): domain Eukaryota; kingdom Metazoa; phylum Chordata; class Aves; order Passeriformes; family Ptilonorhynchidae; genus Ptilonorhynchus; species Ptilonorhynchus violaceus. Next base: position 27,608 of record VZRJ01001602.1, read on the forward strand.
AAGAAAATCTAACCCCATCTTTAATCTTTAACCCAGATGGGTATCTTAAATAACCTCTGATTTAGTTTGCTTAACGAGCAGGCTCATTATTCAACATGCTTTGTAGTGATAATTTTATCTGTTAGCTCTCAAACATAGCTTGTTAGCATACAGACATACTTACCATATCAGTAATTCTTAAAATCCAGGTGCCTGTTGGATTTTCTCCCCAAGTGTGGACAGACATGAAGTCCCAGTTCTTAAAGCCATTGGGAGATTTGTCTCTCTCTCTCTCGGCCAGTAAGACAGTGCTGGTCCCTGTGACAATGCAAGATCAACACTTCATACATGCCTGCTCCCAGCTGCTCAGCTGCACACTACCTAATGCAGAGGTGACCTGGAAAACACACTTTTCAACAGTGGTTCCTTCGGCAGTGGCTCCTGTAATTATCTTTACAGCAGTATTTAAGAGTACAGAAAGCTGTTAGGTCACACCAAGAAGGTACGTCTTGTTCAGTGTCCTTCCTCTAGCACAAAAAGGTAGTGAATGCACATAAAGAAGCATAAGAACAAGGTGTCAGGCACAGCCAGTCTTTTCCACAGATGAGCAGTTCAAGAAACTTCTGAAATGGAAGTTTTGAAGGCAAACCAGCTCATGCAGTATTATGAAACCACAGCCTTATCATGATTTCGTCACTTTATTTTTTTGGTGATTGGATGTAAATTGTTACAGCCTGGTCCTCCAACAGGGTGAAAAGCCTTTGCACTGCCATTATTACAAAAATGCTGCAGTTCACAAAGCAGTTCTGCAGCAAATGAGGTTCTACTGCACAGTAGGAAATTTGATGGGCTTGTCTGCATATAAGGAGAAAGCAAGCGAGCTATATTTACACAATAAGGAGCAGTGAGGCCCCAAAGGAGATTTGCCGCAATTTATAAATATTTTTAAAGGTAGCACCAAAAATATAGAAGATGAATGACATAGATTTGCTACTGATGTTTTGCAGGAACGTGGAAAAACAGCAAGAAACAAGGGAAAAACAATTTAACCATGAAAGCAAAATGATGCTACAGTGGAGGCAGCAGTGCTTGATGATTGCTACCTAGAAATAGAAAAATTAGATCAGCCTGATATTTAAACTCATATCTCAAAGCTTGTCCTTTTTTTCCTGTTAATACCAGTTGATCTAACAGACCTCACTCTTAGTAATTTATACTAATTCTTTTTTTTTTTTTTTTTGGTCTTATTGTGTTATTCTGGGGCACTGTCAAGACAGCTTGCCATATTCTAGCCCATTTGGTACAGTTGTACTAAGGTGCCTAACAGAGACACTTTGTTTTTAAATACACCGATGGGGAGATGCAGTTACATGAAACCTAAGGAGCCAGATTTCCTCAGTTTTCCATTAGCCTGTTAAATCAGAGGAAGTCTGATAAGCACTATTGATCTACAATTTGTTGTCTGCCAGGAACCCTGAGCCTTCATAGTTCCTGCTGCCTCAGTGGAAACATCCTGTGCCTTCATTTTCTGAAGTATGATTTTCAAACCTCACAAAAATAACCCTGAACAGGTGAAGGCTGAAAAGAGGTCTCTTTAGTTCCCAGGGTGCTTTAACCTCACACCCTCCTCAATGGATTAGCCCAATGATAGGCTTGGCTCTTTTTAAACCACCAAAAAAAAACCCCACAGAAGTGTTTTTTCATGAAATAAATGTACACGCTACAGCAACACGAACAAAGTGTGTCTTTGCCTCCTGTACCTGATGGAGAAACAAGGGTGACATGAAGATCACCTCTACGGGAATACTCAATCGTTGCCTCGAGCTGCACGTGCTCCAGAGACGCAATGGAGTTCTCTTGACCCTCGCAGGCTTTTGTGGGAATTTCGATGATGACTTCTTCATTTGCTCTTAACAATCTGGAAAAATTGCAGTAGTTCTTTGGTTACTCGCAGGAACTTGTGTCACTGGATCATGGTCACGGAGTGTAAGTGACACATTTAACAGCCATTTCAGAATGATGAGAGAAGGAGTCAGTGCCACCTCAAGGAAATAAAGGTAATGCCTTCTGTTCATGCTCTGCACAGAGAGATACTCTGCACCTGCTTTCTCTGCACAACTCCCATTACTTTCAAAGAGAATGGGTATCTAAATCTCCACATAAATAATTCTAAACTCAGGATCATGGGTTCTTTGTTTTTATAACGTAACATAGAGAACTGCAATAAAAATACATAAACAGCAAGTGTTACATACATCAGCAGTGGGTCAACATTCTGGGAAAAAGAGAGAGCTCATGAAAGCAAATTGATAGCAAAATAGCATAAATAATAAGGTTACCAGGCAGTGACTCTCCGAAACACTGCAATATATTTCTGCAGACAGACTTTTGGTGCCTTCACATGGTATAATTTCAGCGTTTGAAACAGATAATATTTTCTAGACAAAAATCCATTTGTGAACAAGTGGAGACAAAAACAGTCTAGATATCCTTATTGATTAACCAGCTCAGTGACTAATGATAATTAATCTGTATGTTCAGGCTCACTATGCTGTGAGCATGTGGCTGGTGAGACTTTTCAGTGGGCTTTTGAGACACTCGTGTTTCATAAGAGAAATGCTACAGATATGACTAAAGCTCAATATATCACCTTAATTTCAACATATACTACACCTGTCTCAGGAGAATAATTGCTAAGACCCGTTACAGACTTTTTTTAAAAAAAATCCTTCGAGATGTCAGTATATTTTTATCTGTCTTCTGATGGTTGTCTAAAAATTCACAGCTTTGCTGATTGGCTTCAGCCTCACAGTATCATCCATTCATACACTGTCTGCACAAGCAGACATAATAATCCTAGTCTTTGTTAAGGCTTCATGCTAGTAATTTCCATCAGTCTTACACTAAAAAAGAAAACCCAAGAAGCAAATGCTCCTTGCCTGCCCCTGAGCAATACAGTCTGGCAAAATTAAATTAATCAAAAGAAGTCCCTTAGTCTCATTTAGAGCAATCTGTGAAGAATATGATCCTTCAGGCTTTATCACAATAGATATAAACTTGGCAGCTGCTGATGCAAGTTCTTACCTCGGTTCAAAGCTCTTGTCTTTGACAATACACTCTCTCTTTTCTGGCACGCTCTTCCATCTTTTGGGGTCAGCTAAATCTACCAATGCATTGGCGTTGAGTAGTCCAAACCCAAATCGACTGTTGACCATCAGTCCTGCTCCGTTTTTTTTCCATCCTGGATTTCCAGCCAGTGGATCATATTCTGAGGTCCACACTACCAAGTGCTGCATATCCCTCCACGTTAGATCTGGGCTGTTGAGAAAATGTTCCTAGTTAGTTGTTTCAAGGCTCTCTATCATTTTTCTCTCAATTATTAGTGTGCAATAGAACATGCTTTGAATGTATGTGGCATCACATTGTTTTAAAACACACAGCATGTTGCATGTTCATCCTCACAATACTTCTCCAGGTAGGTTTCTGTGTCAGTGAAGAATGGATAGCTAGCCAGAGTAGAGTCCAATCCTTCAAAACTATTCAGGCATTTAAAGTTAACTAGCAATACTAGAATTTCCCACCAGTCTTTGTAGGACCTGAACTTTGAAAACTGGGTATTTGATTCTATCTGTGATTAACTCTACCCTTTGAAATATCTGAGTGGCTTGGCTTATGTCACCAAAGGGATATGCGGTAGAAAATGGAGCTGAATCTACACCATCCAAGCTAAGCCTATGCACAACTGCCTGAAGGGTTTTCTGTGAAAAAGCCATTGTCCTGTCCTTTCTTAGCTTCATCAAGCCCTGCATTCTGACCACCTGCCCTACAGAATCCAAACCTGGCTGCTCCCTGCCTGCTCTGACAGACAAGCTTGGGCACTTTCCCTTTTATGCCCCATCATAGGCAGAAAATCTTCTGTAAATTGGCTGAGGCTTAATTTAAAGTCCTGCAACCTCCTCTCTTCAAATTGTGTTGTCCTGGACTACGCACGGCCTCACTTTTAAGTGCGTTTGACCAGAAATCAGTAAATGCTGTCGCCAATACACAAAATATTCCTCAGTCACTATGATTTACTCACATTGGTTCTGCTTTTCTAGGAACAAGGCAAGAAGCTGCTTGTTTTTGTCATCAGCCTGAGCAAGCCCGACTGACAAAAAGTGGAGCTGCAGCACAAGGTGGTGCCACTCCAAACAGGAATTTCGGGGAAGATGGTGGGGTGGCAGAGAGAGAGGAGTTTCAAAGGTAGTTGTGTGACATCTTACTTTGCCTCCAGCGCTAGAGCAAAAATTCCTGCTGCCAGTGGTGCAGATGCAGAGGTCCCAGTGTGGGTTTCTGTACATTCATTGTGAAGATCAACGCTTGTCTGACAGAAAATAAAACCAAAAAAAAACCAAGGAAAGAAAAAAAGAAACCAGATTGCATGAATAAACACTTGTAAATAGAGTCATATCCACACTCACAAACATAACCATGTGTCCTTTACTTGGTGCATATTAATACATTCCTCACCAGAAAAAGTGATGAGTGTTTAAATCTGTTCATATTTCAATCCACTCGTTTTACTTTAGCTATAATTTCTGTATCAAAATGCTTTGTGTTGGAACAAAATACTCCTACACTGAATATCTTATTTTAGTCTAAGGTTTCACAATAAGTGTTTCAGGCCTACTGGTGAATCATGAAAACAGATCATTGTGTTGGGCCTAGAACATTTAAAATTACTGCTTACTAGGAAATTACTCATAGGATTAGTATTGGTGTTCTGCTCCCTCTTCAGCAGAAGAACTATAATTTGCAATGAAACATGTGCTTTATTTGGAAATTAAATACCAAACTCATCAGCCCATGTATCTACATCTTGACTATAAAGAGAAGCCACTTAGCAAGAACCGATCTCCTGGCTAACTTGGAATGACAGTTTTGAATGTTTTAATCCCCATCAATGCAGTGTGTTGTAAAATTAGAATCCATCAGGACTGAACAGAAATTACAGGTATTTCAGCATTATTTTGTCACAGCAATTTTCTTCAGCACAATTAAGGAAGGCACACAGATTGATATGCCTGCTTGCTGAGTACCTTTTAGAGGTTTGGAATCACTGTTGTTGCTGTCTCTGTCCTACAAAAGGTAATGGCAAAGTATACCAGAGGGCCTGACATCACAGGTTTTCTTTTTCACTCTGAATCTCTCTCTTCATTTGCCCTTTCCAAAGAGTGGAACCATATCAAACCATGCAGAGACCTCTTTCATACACAAACAGCATTCACAAACAGCAGACAAATTCAGCATGCTGATTTAACTGCATCGACACAACGATTTCATTTAATCAATTTTCAGTAGAAGAATACAGGAATAAAATCACTTTTTGGATTACAAACCCCTTAAAGTTTCAAGGCAGAAGCACTAAGCACAGAACGCATAAAGCAGGCACTTGAAACCAAGCATTTAAGCAGTTTCATTTATTATTTGCATATATGAAACATTTCTATTTGTTCTGAAACTGGTAAAAGCAACTTACAATTCTTTGGTCGGTGTAATCCCCACTGCTGTATGCTGTGGCCAGAGTTGAAGAGCACTTCTCTGCATACCAGGGAGAGAGCCCTTGCTGGGAAGCACTGCTAATGGAGATGGTGTAGATGCTATCAGTGTAACCATCGCAGTCACAGTTGTCACCCTGACGACCTCCGTTCCCTGAAGCCCACACGAAAATGGAGCCTTTCCCATTTCGGCCCTGGAAAAAAGGAAATGAGTGGTTATCAAAGAGATTTCAGACCCTGTAATGTATCCTTAACAACTCCTTTCCCACAAAAAAGCCGAACACAGTAAGCATAGAAGAAGAGAAATTTCCATAACCACTGCAGCAGACAGAAACAGAAGAAACCAGCTGTTTGAGATATCCTACTTCTCACTCTACAGCGCTACTCTTAGTCTGACTGGCCTAAGTTTTGTGTTCCAGGTACAGCAACGTTCCTCAGGTTTTCAAGTTAGAAACAGGCTCTGTGTTCAATGGGTGAATTTTCCCACATGCTGATGTTTTTTGATCCTCACCATTTCTAGAAAAAAATGCCTTTTTAATTTTTTTTTTTTTTTTAAGAATTGGCAAGTCTTAAGCTCTGCTAATCTGTCAGAGGAAAAGAATCTGTTTCATGTGACAAGCAAAAGTTCGTATGTTGTTCATTATTAATATAGGTACACTTAATGCAAACAGTAGTAGGAATACACAATTTTTTTTACCATTCCACGCAGGTGAGATTTGAAGTTATTTACGCAAATGCTAAGGCATGTGCAGCACTTAAAACATTAAAAGTAAAGAGAAGTAAGATGTAGTCTGTGATACAACTGTTCAACTGCGAAGGACAAGCCACGTCAACTATAAAAAGTTATATCATGTGTTTGAGACTAAAGGCTGCAGTCTGGAAAACCAGTGATGTATCTAAACACCTGCTCTGATTTCACTTAGAGTGACAGTAACACCTCCTCGGTGGTTCAGGTTAAGCCTGTGCTCAGGTGCTTCACCAGAGCAGCAATGAAGGAAGGATCCAGGGATTAGAGTTGTCAATCCCAGCCCTGGCTGACTTTAAGCAGAATGGAGGCCAGCCAGACACTTGCAAAAGGAATCCTGGATTCCTGACAAACAAATGGGTAAATTTGCTCCCCATGAGACATAAAATAAGCTGTAAAAAAGACACATTCTCCACCAAAGAACCTGCTTTTTCAGAGTAAGATCAATGAACGTTTTTTGCCTAATTATCACCTTCAATTCTCCCTCTTCTCTTGCTGCCCACCTATGGGCTTAGATCTCTGTTACCAGCCCTCTCCTCTCAGCCTCCATTGTTCCCTCGGAGTATCTTTGCCAGCCGTCAGCATCTGCATTGTTCTCTCCTTTTCACCTTCTGTCTATTAATGTAAACTGCCCTTTATGCAAAATTCCTTCTCTTTGCTTCTGTCCTTCAAGCTCTCCTCCATTTCTCTCTTCTCCCATCTCTGATTCAATCTTCCTCTTTTTATTAGTACCTGTCCATCTTTAGATATCTTTTCACCTCACTGGCAACAGCAAGAGTAGTTTATTAATAAATACAAGGCAGTTCTCAGTTTGCACCCTATTTATCATCCAAACAGATCTAAAGAGTGTAACATGAGAAAAACTCTGTAAAAATATTGCTTCCAGTACTCTTCATCATACATTTGTACTATATACATTTTAATTGGAGCATGATACGCACCAATTTATAAATTAATGCAATTAGCACAATACAAGCTCATCCACAGGGTGATAAAATGCATCACTATTTCACTCAGTAAAATATTCATGAAGCAGGAATTTTGTATTAAATTTTATGGGCTTTCAGTGCAGAAATCCAATTACTGTTCAGTGTAAAACAAGCAGCAGAGAAGGGGGGGGGTAGGGTGAGACAAAGGCAGCAAAATTAAGGATGTAAAAAGAAATCTTATCTGTGGAGATTAGCAGCTTAAAACCAATTCAGAAAGCCCTAATGCTGTTTTCTCAAAAGTCCTTTTCTGGCTGGAGATTTCTCTGACTTGCTATTTGAATATACCTTGTCCATTTCAAATATGTTTGAGCAAAGACAGCACAAACCATTTTTAAATTCTCTGTCACATTTCATCTTTCCCCGAAGTGTCATACCTGGTTTATCCCATACTCAAAAGCCTTCTGTGCCAGTCTCCCAGGTCCCTCCACAGTTTTACCATCATCGTTAGGGCCCCAGCTTGCACTGTAAATATCCACGTGTTCTGGATTGAAGCCGATTGAGCTGGCCTCGATAGCATCGGTGACTATTCCATCCAGCATTCGTATACCTTGACAGAAAAAAAAAGAAGCAGACTGGATTTACTTTCTGTTCCCTCCTCCTTGTCTTTGTTTTTAAAGTTTTCAGCAAAATTAATCCATAACTACTGCAACCACAGCCTATTGCTTTTCATGTGAGCAATGCTGAGGACAGTTCCTGTCAGAGTGAAACAGTACAGTCAGCCTTTATTTACACAGCTCAGTGTTTCTGTACAAACATTAAAAAAAAAATCTTAAAATCTTGTTTGCCTCATATTTATTTCTTTCTCTTCTTCTACAGAGACCCAAGAAGCTGATGTCTTGCTTACTGTTCCTACTTTTTCTTATTGCATCCTCTTTCTTCCTCCTTCCTCTCCATTACATCTGTAACAAAGACTTCTCAGACTGCTAAAACGCCACTGAAATTAAATAGGTTTTATCAACCTTTCTTTTATCTTTCAGAGTTCTAAGAGTTGTAGTTCAAAGATGTAGTTCTGAGTGTTCTGACTAAAGCACTTAGTTCTCACAGTCGTTAGGGCTTTGCTGTCTCCGTGATGCTGCTGTTTCACTAGCTCTTCAATCTCCACCACACTAAAAAAATCTCACTGTTTTTCTGCTGCCACGGGTTTTTTTCTGCTGTGAGCAATGCAGAGATATCTAGCCATTAACAATTTATTAGGAGCTGCATGATCTAATCTTCTTCAGAGCAAGCCTGATCTCAGTGGTACTTAAAATTCAGGTGCAGGCAGCAGTTCATCTGCACTGGATCCATTGCTCTGCAAAGCCACAGCTCTGCAGTGGGGCTGCTACCACTGTCCAGTGCTGAAGGACAGTAGAAAAAGCAGAAGTCTGGCAGAATTCCTGCTATGGCTCAGCTCTTACAGCAACAGCAGCAATATAAGTGCCACAGCAGTCAGGATTCAGCCTGTGTTTACAAGCAATAAAAATGTCTGGGTTCCCTTGGATTTGGCAAGTTAGTAGTACAGCAGCTGCCCCATAGCTGGCAGTTGGTGAATCATGAGTACTCATTTTCTAGTATTTTCCCCAAAATGGGGATTTTGCCAAAGCACAGCGGGCAAAATGTAGTCATTCTATTAAAAGAATAAAAAAAAACCAAACAAAAATATCCCCAACAACAAAAAAACTCTAACCTTACCCTTTCAGCTCAGAGTCTTGTTCTTTCTTTTATGCTATCAAGCAGGGGAAAAAAAGACTACAAGCATAATTATTTTCCCAAATGGCTGGCCTCTTAATACTCATAATACCTCCGAGATAAAGCTGAGCTTTTTTATTTCATATTCATTAGTGGCAAAATCAGACAAAGGAGTTAATCCGCTCAACCACAGCTGCTCCACTATCACTCACAAAGCTGGGAAAAGCAGCAAGGTATATCCTGTGCCTCAGGTACTAAAAACACCACTTACCAAGGATTGTCTTAAACTGGTAACAGTTTGATTACTCTTTTTTCAGCTGGTTCAGGATTGCAAGATTCTCTCATACCAACACACTGTGAGCAAGGATCTGCCTGTGTGAAAGCGACTGCAAGCCCCAGGTGAGAGCTTGCTACACATAATGAGATACTGGGAATGTGAGGAGTAGTGTACAGATACTTCCCACAGAAAAAGACAAAGACAACCCTGCAGATAAATAATGTAATAAGGAAAAAAACCCAAGACCACTGACCTCACACTGACAAAAACAGTTCAAGGGAAAAATTGCTCCCTTGCCTTCCTGATCGTCAAATACCCTCATTGTTCAAGTCAGCTCAGGGATTTGATGACTGCAGTGATATTCCCCTAAGCAGATTCCAATTATGTCCTCTTGCATAAACTCTTTTCTATTCTTGCTCCCATCACCAGTCCCACAAAATCAAAAGCAGGCAAAGCCCAAGGTAATTTCAGACACATATATGTATCTGCCTGGCAGAAGGCTATTTTTACCAACACGTCACTGTGCATGAACTCTCAGCCCAGTCCTTTGTAAAATGGAGGTTCTTAATAATTTAATTTCCATGGCAGCACAATGGAAATATCATAACAGAGCAGTATGGTTATGTATGCATGAAAATACACACACCCTGCTTTACTCCAAGGGTGGTCGATACACACACATTTCTTGGCTCTAGACAGAACAAGAGGTGGATATTAAAGGACACTGAAAGGTATCACTTTGAAAAGTGGCATTAAGAGTATTTTCTCTTCACACAGTGCGCAGAAAAG
>VZRJ01001602.1:37608-49347 GCA_013397565.1 Ptilonorhynchus violaceus
CCTGTGGTGCTCACAACCACAAAGTACTGAAGAGGCTAGTCAAGGTTTCAGAGTAGGGCCAGCTTTGATGTGACCAGTGAGAACACTCAGGGTTATTAAAGTCAGTAATTTCACAGAAAACAAAAAATTTTGAGTGGAATATTTTGTTTTGCCCCTCAAGGCAAAGTTAAACCAACTTCTGATGTTGAAGGTTGGAGAACAGGGTGTGCCATATGTCATGGTTTTTTTCCCTAAAGCAGCTACTGCTGACTATCAAAGAGAAGGCACTGGCTGTGGACCACTGGATTTGTCCAGTATAGCAACTGCTACAAGCAAACAGCCACTTAAAGAAGTCCTGAACTAATGCCAAATAGAAGCGTGCAATGTGTCATTTCAAGGATTTAAAAAAAAAAAAAAAGAAGAAGAAGAAGAAAAACAGCCTCTAGAGAAATGAATCCTGTAGAGTTTGGATCATCAAAAAAATCTTCCAATGTTTAGCCACTTCAATTTTATCTGAATCTTTTGAAGGCTTCTCTTATCTTCCACTGCTCTTTGAACATATTTTTGTTACACCTCTTTCTTAATCAGTCTGGTCACATCTAACAGCTTACAGTTTCTTTCAACTTTTCCATTCTTCCTCCTCCCCCACCCAAGTATAAGCTGCTTGTTGAATAATGTGGATTGCTGGATTGCTTTTCCTGCTGTTATTTTCCTTTTCTAGATAAATCATCCCGCACAGACCTGTGGTTTGCATTTGCAAATGAGCACGGATCACATACAAATAGCTGTGGAAGAACCTCCACTCTAGATGCAAGAGCCTTAAAATATGGGCACAGTGGGAGTTCAGGCATCTTTGCAGCTTCATCCATTTTGCCTGCCTTTGAAAATCTGACGTCTTTGTATTATGAGTGAGATATTTTATTTAAACAGATCGTGACAGCATAATGCATTATGGCAGAGGCAAACTGCAAACCTGACATCTATGACAGCTCAGTAGAGTGGCTGGGAACCGACAAACATGAGACTGAAATGGTGGGAATGACAGTTACAGGTGTCAATTGCCACTCATCATCCCACTGTTCAAAAGGGAAAAGAGGGAACAATGGAAAAAGTAGGACTGTACAAATACCTTCCTCTTAGCTAAATAACCACTTGCAACTGATGCTTGCATCATGATTGTTTCATAAACAACTAATGGATTGAGTCACCCATTAAAAAACCCCAACAATATTGATTGACAGACAAGAAAGACTCTACTTGTTTTCAAATTTAAGTCATGGTGACAGTAGAGAAGGAAGGTGTTGAAACAAAAAGGGCAGCAGTTTGAATATCTTGACTGACATGACCCTTTGAATGTAATTGTGTAGATGGAAACAATATGCTACAAGTATGGATGGGTATAATTTTATATATTCTTACTTTGACTCTACTCAATCTTTTTCCTCCCCTGTGCTTCCTCCTTCCAGGATAACCAAAAATAAGGAGCTAGTCCATCATTCCTCAAAAGATACAGTCTTAACTCTGGGTACAATGTAGGTTGTTGTTGTTGTTATCATCATCATCATCACCATCATCATCATCATCACCATCATCATCATAGTTTATTGTTGTTAATATTGTTAACATTATGATTACTAGTTTATTAATATCATCATAATCATCGCCACCACTGACTCTACTGTTGCCACTATTTTTATATATTCTACCCATATTCTACTCATAACCAAATCCCAGTTTATTCAAGAAATTCTGTCACGTACATGTAACACTCTGCACCATGTCCAGACAGGATTTTGAAGCTTATAATACTGAAAGATTAATGTTTTCTGAGAATGACCAATAATTCATATTTCAGATTAATGGTATCTGAAAACACTCAGGATCTGTCTTGTTTCCATTCACGGTAGACATCTCATTATTTTTATTTCCTTACCTCCAACCCTGGAGTTGTAGGCTACTCCAACGCCGCATTTCCTGTTGTTGGCTTGCATGGCAATTTCTCCTGCACACCGTGTCCCATGCCTAAATAAATACAGCAAGAATAAAGAACATACCATAACATCTTTGTTGTATTGTACAGAAAGACTTGTTAAGGACCTTGACTTGTTAAAATTTGTCCTTTAAATGAAAGCAATGCAGTTATTGAACAGCTTTTGAGTTGTATCTACATGATACAAAAATACTTGTTTCTCTTAAGGTTCAAGAAACATAATTTTACTGTCTTAATGATCAAAGGAACATTGCCACGAGATGATAAATGCTTTACCTAATTCACACTGAAGTCTGTAGACCTATTAGATATCAGTATTTCAGTAGAGTGCAAAAGTAGTGTAAAATTATGAGGCTAAGAAGCTGTCTTTGGACAGAAATATGATGCAAGTATATTTTAATCACATATTTAGATACTCTCTTTTTTTTAATGACTCAATTTATTTAGGATTTCACAAAGTGAGCCTATAAAGTACACCCCTTGCTAACTTTTTCTCGTAACCAACTATTTTCTATGCAATTCTCTTTTTTTGCCATGGGTGATTCTAAGTCCACAATACAGAAAACCTTCACACAAATGTAGTGGTAAGAGAGTTGCATTATGTAATACTAGAGATTGTTATTCAATGACATGCTTCAATGCTGCTGGGCTGAATTCCATCTACTCATTAATAAAGATTAGAGGCAATACAGGTAGATTTAAGAGATAATGACCTCATAACAAGAGGATAATGGCTTCTTGCACTTAAACAACATTGTAACAAAGAAGAAATGCCATTTTTCAAACACCTTATTCATGGGATGTTTATCCTGTGACTGATTTTTTTTTTCCCCCAATACACTGATTTATGTTGTGAATGCTACTGTATTGTCTGATAGACAACAGGGAACCAATGCATCGGTTTCTTGCTATCTGTACTGAGTAGTGGCATCCTAATTTGTTTAAGAAATTGACTTCTTTTGTGTACCAGTTTTTAAGGATGTCTCTTCTGTTCTCTTTCTTATGGACAAAATCCGTAACTGGACTACAATGGATACTCCCAGGTCTGATAGACCCATCAGGAGATTTTTTTTTTTTTTTTAATTCCAAGTGGAAAGCAGAGAACCGAGGTAAAAATGTGCTTAGGGAAGTATCGTTCCAGAAACACACATGATCACACGAGCAGATTGTTCCCTTGAGCTTGCAGAAACACATCAGTACCTTACACATACAAAGGTATGAAGAAATTCAGGACATCATGGGGAGATTACAATTATGAAGGTGGTCATCTGGGGATTTAATCCCTATGTTTATGCCAGTGTGAAATGGGAATATTTCTGCAAACTGGAAGACAGGAGGTTCCTTCTGAACCTCCAAGAACACTACAGTGAGGGTGACCAGGGAGGTTGTGGAGTCTCCTTCCTCTGAAATATTCAAAAGCCATCTGGATCATCCTAGGCAACTCCCAGGCTCTGGATCTCTCTGCTTGAGCAGGGGATCAGACCAGATGACCTTCAGAAGTCCCTTCCAAGCTCAACCACCCTGTGATTCTGTTACCCAAATTCTTCCTCTTATTAAATAATTACCCCAGGAGCCATACGTAGAAATTTCTGCATTTGTATCTTCTAACTCACAAACTAATACTGTACAGTTTGGTTCTCCTCACACAACTGGGAAGCTACTCACTTGTTTTCATTTGTTGGGTCATATCTAGGAAAGGGATCATGATCATTGTCGTTGAAATCATAACTTGCCTTTGGGTCCTACATGTAAAAAAAGAAAAACAGAATTAATTCAGACAACTAGAAAAGGCATTTCTAAATTGTATATCAAAATGGGTTCTAGAGTCTGTATTTATTTACTTGATGTGCCTCACGTTGGCAGCAATCAAGTTGGTAGAATTTGATGGCCATTAAAAATTCCATAATTTTTTCATGGGGCTTTAATAATTTAGCATTCAACCACTACATACAAATATGTCTGGGAACTAAATCTACTGAAGGAAAAACAAAACAAAATACCCAGCCCACTACCATTGCTAAGTGACATTCAGCTTCCTGTGACACAGACCAGGTTCCAAATCATGCCTAAGGCAAATATTTCAGTCTCTGTTCTGCAGGAGCTGACATACAGAACAGACTGTGAGCTGGAGAAGAGTGTCTGTGTATCAAATTTACAACTGGTTAATCTGTTCTATAGCATTCTAACACTCAAACTTACATAGTTAGCATAGATGTCAGTGTGATTCCACTCCAATCCGTCATCTAGTACTGTGATGACAACTCCCTTGCCTGTAAACCCTTTTTGCCATACAGGAATAACATGGAGATCCAGTTTGGGCAGGGATGGAGTTATTCTTGTATCTTGCTGTGGGACAGAAAGGATTGAAATATGTCTGTTTATCTGTTTACACTAAATAGATCCAAAGTCATATTTCAAAAACACTGTAAACGACCTCAGCCTGAACTTGTACATGTTGCTCAAATTTTGCAAAGACGAAACAAAAATTAGTTTCATCATATACTTGTAGCACCAAAAGATTTACACCACTGCCTGAAGATCCCTGAAGATCATCTTTGAGCAAAAAGCATCTTGTATTTTTTAGCAAGTAGGCAGCAGAAACCGAAAGGGATGTTGGGGATGCACCGATGGACCTTGGAACTCTGGGTTAATGATCAGACCTGCTAATGTTTGTTCTTTCCATTTGATGAGGAGCCAAGACAGTGCCCTAAGAACAGTGAGATGGGTTTCCTCCAAATGTATTTTCTCCTTTGACGTTAAAGTTAGCCAGAGCAAAATAATTAATGGGTAAAACAATTAAGGTAGTCGTTTGGTTGGGAACAACTGTGTTGAATCACAACTTGCTGTTTACTACCCTCATTATTGCTCCTGTGGTAAATCAACTGGAAGTATGAATCATGTATAGCCTTGTCTTCCACAGCAAGTTTTTTGAAGGGTATCTCCTAAATGGGTCATTTTTCCTCTCTAATACTAAATGTGCAGAACATACATCTAATTTAGAAAACTTGCTTACAACCCCATAAAAGCACAGATGTAAAAAGAAGCACATTTTTTTTCTGTTTCTCTGTGCATAAATATATCAGCTGATGGCAGGTTTTTTTATGTCTTTTTTTCCAAAGAAATATGGCATGAAATATGAGGCTTAGAAAAAGAAATTTGTTATGGGGATGAAATTTCTTTCATTTTTTGCTATCTTATCTGACTGCTTCAATACAAGAAATTACTTGAGGTTTCAAGCTTTGTTCTCTTGAATCCATCAAGTAATACCTTTTCCTGATGATGTGTGAAGGTACTGTGAACAGAGCTAAAACGGTTGCCATCAAATCACAAAAATAAGGTAATAGTCAGTTATTCACTACAAGGTGAAAAATTTATTTTGGAAGAAAATATCTAACACATTTTTGTATTTAATCAGAAAAATTCAATGTGCACTTAAAAAGAGGGTAAGCAGCATGTTTCTGTTTATCATGTGTGAAAACTACAGGGAAAAGAAGTGAAAACCATAAACAGGTGGGAAAAGGAATTATGTCTCCTGGAGAGCAGAACATTTCTGTTGGTTTTTTTTCCCCAGACTGCTTTTATGAGCTCTGTGTGTGTTTGTGTATTTATCTAATATAGACATCTTGGAAATGTCCTGCTTTTTTGGATGCAGGCAAGGAAGCAAACAGATGTTCTGCTTCAAAGAAAAGCTAAATTCTTACAGATAACACTTTTTTTTTCTCTTGAAAAGAAATCTGCAGGAATCTTCATCGCAATATTTTATGCTGTGTGGTTTATAATTTATCTTTCCTAGCTCAAGTGAAGGGAAGAGAGGACAAAGCACTATGCAAGCAGCCTAGAGTTTGGTCTGTTCTCTCTAAGCTGAACTGAAGAAAAGTATTTCCAGCCCCCACACTTGTGCTTGGCCTTTCTTCTTGATTTGTTACACCCACTTTCAATCCCATCCCTATTCTGAGTGAAAGCAATGAATCCTTGACTGAAGGCACAGCTAGATGCACAGTGGAAACAGAGGCTCTTGGAAGAAACCATGTAAAACCCAAATGATCAGCTATGTTTCTGAATTGTCACATGCAGACAGAATCTGTGGAGCTCAGGGATTTTTTCCCCCTGAGGTTTTGAGCATGTGAACTTTAGAGACCCTGTTATATATAAATCTTAGTCCTAGTGTGGCTGGAGGTGTTTGTAACATCCATGCAGATGCTTTTGTTTTCATCTGGAGTATGCATTCTGAGCTACCAATTTTAATAAAGAAATGCATGGCGAGGTTCTGACAAGATAATGAACTTTTTACACAACAACGGCAAATATTTTTAAATTATCATAAAAGTGGCTTTTAACTGCTAACAATTTCTGAATCAACCCCTATAACAAACAGCAGCTGAATTGGCATTTAGAACCTCTGTACAAACAACACTTCACAGAAAATAGAAGGTTGCCTGAAAACGTTATGCGTGGAGAATTCTCATTTTTACAGCATGCGCTAATGAAAGGGATTCTTCGTTTATTCCCTTCAGTGCAACCTCTCTGACACTGATAAAACACTGCAGCTGACAGCACAGCCAAAATCCACCACCCCCAGCTCCACAAAGCAAAAAATTCTTACCAGATACCACTGCTGGTTCCACATAGGGTCGTTGAAGAGACTTTCTGCCGAGTCTCTCACGGAGGCACGCTTAGTTCGCTTTTTTTCGTACTGCTGCTCTGCCCATGACACCTACAATTATTTGTATAAATATGACAAGTGAACCTCTTCAGTATAGGACTTTCTTAACCTAGAGCGTAAGGGCTCTTGTCACACAGAGAAATTTCGGTGTCTAAAGCAGCATGAGCAATGTTTGATACAGAGAGAAGGGTAATTTGGAATATGGTACAGTGCAATTTGGGGAAGAGAACTTGGTGAAATCACAGTACTGTAGAGTCAATTCACAGAAAATCATTAAGTACAAGTTAACATTAGAATTGTGAGTGACACAGGGCAGGTTTTCATGTCAAATAAAACTGTGTAGTATGGCTAGAAGGTCATCTAAGCAACAGTGGTTACTGAAACAAGGAAAACCACGGCCTGCTTCTTTCTCCTACTTATCTTTTATTCACTCTCTATTGGGAGTTGAAAGAAGAAAGATTATCTCTGGCTTTAGTCTAGCAATCATAATGATGCTGTTACTCACAGACCAGCTGGACCTTCAAGCCTCCTTCCTAGTGGTGTTTTGAAGAGTGATCAATTAGCAAGCTATGAATATTAGACTAACTTCATCACTGGCATAATTCCACTTAAGGCAGCTGAAAGCCAAAATGCTTCATCGTGTTTTGATGAAGCATCACTGCAATGAGCTGCACAGCACTTGTGCACAGACAGAGCAATCTCTGAGCCATAGACGGTATTTTAAATGTATATCCCACTTAGCTCCCTTGAATGTGTTACTGAACCCAGCTCGAATCAAGTCCTGGTTATGATGCCTCTCTCTGCACTGTGTGCTCCTTTTGGAAATGGGAATAAAACATTATTCATAGTTGGTCCTTGTACGGTCACTCTGACACAGATAAGCTCAGTGCTTTTCATCCCAAATTCTGAGTGAGCAAAGCAAACTCAGGTTCAGTAGATTGCCAAGATCCTGTCACAAGCCTCACATGGAGGGTGCCTTAGATCTAACCCTTCGCTTTCAAACTCTGAATAGGTTTCACTGCTTTTATCTACTGTGATAGATCCTTATGATCCTTACATCTATCACCCCATATGAAATAATGACTCAGAAATTATGATAAAAAGTATTATTTGATTAAAATGTAATTTTCTAATGAAAGCCTAATGAAAATTTGCCACAAGAACATAAATCTTTTTAAATGAAAGCTGCACCGGCATGTTTACTGTTTTTTTGCTACATATTTAGTCCTAAACCCCCTACAAACCTTAGTCATAGAAGATGAATACACCCATGCAAGTGGAGGTATTTTAAACTGCCCTATTGATATCTAGGGCCATACATACTTGTGCACCCATTGGAGCAACTACCTTTATCTCCCTTCCCTGCCCGCAGCAAAGCTTGACCTCTCCACCACCCAACAGTAATTAGCAATCGACAACTTCCATGCTTGTTATTTTTTTTCACGGTGGACAAATGCACTGAAGGAAATGAGCTGAAACTCCCAAGCACATATGTCAGGCAAACAAGCCAAGTGTTTGTCACTCAGCAGTTGGGTGAGGTCCCAACCATCCATCTATGGCAAAAACTGAAGGCCCCATGCCAAACCTCCAATTGCTGATATATAAAGCAGTAAAAATAATCTCAATTCAAGTCTACCTGCAAGAAAGTAGATTTGGAAACTAGTGCAAATACTAGAAGAAGTTAAGAAACCAGATAATTATACCCCTTCAATGTATTCACAGCCTTTATCTGTTTTACAACAAACACTATAGGAAGCAGATAAATATTCAGATTAGAGCCAAGTTTTACCACAGCTTTCACACTTAACATACCGTAAAATTCATGAAGGCATTATACAAACAAAAACAGGATTCCCTTTTCTCTCCCTTTTTAAAGGTTGAATCTAAATCTTTTTAAGTAGGCTGCTGCTGAACAAGAGCACCTCTTTAGGTCCCTGTGTAACTACACAGCGTTACATGATTGCTTTGTGTTTATACACTTACATAATGCATAATTACATCTCATTTATTCACAGAGTTAATTTGCATACTGGATGGTAAATAAAAGGGAAATTGGAGCAAATTTAGCAAATCACCTGCAGCCCTATATCTGGATCTAAGGATGCAAATATGCAATAATATCTGGTAGCAATGTGAGTAATCCCTTTCATTCTGCTATGATTTCAGAATTTGGGGTATTGAATACTGTCATTCTTCCCTGTGTAAGAGATGCATTTACGTAGGAAGCCCAAAAAGGAGAGAAACTGCAACCAAAACTGTGATCCTGAACATTGTACTACAGTGACATTGGACATCTGATCATATGTATGGGCATAAATTAGAGCTAGTTTACACTGAACCTGCAGGTTTGAACACCCCCAAGTTAGAATTACTCCAACTTTAACTGCTAGACCAATGTTTGCAAGGAAATAGATGAGAGTGTACAGTTTTGAAACACAACAGGCAAAACAAACACCCTGTCTCACTGCACAGAATATTTCCTCCTAGTTGACATTTGCGTCTAAAGCTACAGATAGAAAATTACTCATTCTGAAGTGATTTGTCCTTATATGATAATTTGCTGGTTTTCACGGCTAAGTTACCTCATGGTTTGGACTGCTCCTATTGTCACAATGATTGCTGCTACAATGCTGATCTGAAAATAAAATGTTGTTGTTGTGACATTTCCCAGAAAACAGTTTGTAAGAGAGGCTGACGGCTTTCTGGTCTGCTCCTTAAATTTGTCACGCACCCCAGTTTTCCAGTATGCTTACACACAGAAACGGTTCTGTCTTAAATAAAGCCACACAAATGGGGAGCCTTCTTCCCCAGTGGATTACACCTTAGACCCTTGGCTCTCCAGTTTGCCTGTTCACTGATTGCAGTGGCATGTCACTGTAACAAAAGACTGCAAGTCTGGAATGTGTGACGGATCCCTCGAGAAAGGATTTTAGCTTGTAAAATCCAGCAGTCCTTTTTCCCTACTTAGTGTTTTTTACTTAATATTCAGTCACTTTAAATCAAACCGAATTCACATGGTAATTGCACAGACATGGCCTAATTAAACTTAGTGCATCCATGAATTTTTACTTTGAATCCTGCTCTGTGCTTCCCCGTTCACATTTTCATCAGTGACACGTTGACATCTGAAATTCCAGTGTTGCACATCTTAAATCTTAATTTGGAAAGATCTTGTAAAATATGTGGTGAGGGAGGGTCAGATCCTGCCTGTTAATGACAGAATAGTTAAGTATTATTCAGCGTGAGTATGGATGGCTGAATATATTAGACTTGCAAAATGAGGAAAGCCTGCCTGTGACCTCATTATGAAGCTA
Organism: Ptilonorhynchus violaceus; assembly: GCA_013397565.1. Taxonomy (NCBI): domain Eukaryota; kingdom Metazoa; phylum Chordata; class Aves; order Passeriformes; family Ptilonorhynchidae; genus Ptilonorhynchus; species Ptilonorhynchus violaceus. The sequence goes on from VZRJ01001602.1 coordinate 47,555, forward strand.
GCAGTAAGGAGACACAATAAAAAAGAAAAAGAAAAGAAAAAAGAATAAATTTAACACTCACCCGCTCATCATCAGAAAGTCTCTTAGTGATGTGAATAGCACTTCTTCGGGAGCGTCTTGGGTGACTTTTATGTCTGAATAAGTAGTGGTTTTTCAGCGAGCCAATCTGTAAGACACAGGCATACTTTAACCATCAAGGGGTATTTCCTCACCATTAGCAATTATCAGCAATCAAAATCTGAAAAAGTTAATTCTGCCTAAAAGACAAAAGAGCAAGAAACCAGCCTTTGGATATTTTAATCTAAACAAGAAAACACTCTTCAAGAAACAAGTGCTTGTCACAGGCTGTGTGCTGCTAGAAGAAGCTTGGGGGAACAATTTCTTTTAGGCTTCTCAAGTGCAGTCACTACTACTACAGTACTCAAGTTGCACAGCACCTGTACTAGTGACCACTACACTCAGGACACACCTTGGCACGGCCACATTTCAGTGGGCAGGTTGCACCTATGGTCACACACCAGTTTTATCTGCTTTTCCTGGGTTTCAGCTGGAGAGGTGTGAAAATCTTCACATGGCTTCAGACATCTCCCTGCGGGGCTGGGTTGTGCGGGTAGGTACCCACCATGGCAGCATTTTCAGTCGCCCAGTAGCTGGGAGAACTGGGTGCACCCTGCTGACTTTCAACACCCCACTTGCCTAGAGGCGGGCTGTTTAAACACTGTGGGGGCAAACGCCCCGACTACAAAGGCAGAAGGACCAAACCCATAGAGGTGGGAACGTACCTACAGGTTTGGGAGTCCGGAGGACACGACCGTGCCCGGACGCGGGGCTGGGCAGGCAGCGTGAGGGGGCTGCCCACAGACACCCCCGGGGGCACGGACGGGAGCTGACCGCGACCCCGGCTACGGGGCCGGGCCGGGGGCAGCGGGTCCCGGCGTTGGCGGGTGCGGTGCCCGGCACAGGACCCTCGCCGGGAGGTGAGACGAAGCTGTTCCCTCACGGCGGTTACTCATCCTTGACAACGCTGACGTCACGGCATCCCAAAAAAGCGCCCGAGGGATGGCTGGAGAGAAGCCCCGCGATGGCGATGGAGCCGGCGGGGCGGAGGCGCCCGGACTGCCGGGGTAGAGCCGGGCGCCCTGCCCGGTCCCCTCTGGGACTGCGGGGTGCCGGACCGGTTTCCTCAAGAGAGAGCGGTGTGTCCCCCGACTCTGTCCGGTCTGCTCAGGGAGGGCCGGGTGCCCTGCCTGACTCTGTCCGGTCTCCCCACGGGGAGCCGAGTGCCCTGCCTGGACCACTCCGGGAAGCGCAGGACCCCTCGCCCGAGCCTGCCCGCTCCCGTCAAGGAGAACGGGAGCGCCCTGCCCGCTCCCGTCAAGGAGAGCCGGAGGTCCCCGCCTGGTCCCGAGGGAGAGCCGAGTCGCCCTGCCCCGTCCCCGCTGGAAGCGCCGTCCCTGGCCAGGCGCCAGGGGCGGACCCGGACCCGGGGGTGCTGCGGAGGGGGAGAAGGAGCTTCAAACTCCCCGGAGCCCCGCGGGCGGCAGCCGGACACAAGTTTGAGGGAGAGGGGAGGGAAGGAGCCTCGCGGGGTGGGAAAGGAGCCCCGTGGCGGAGCATCCTGCGGGATGCGCGGCGGCGGCTGTACCCGCCCGGCCGTACCTGCCCCACCAGGTCGTAGTCCAGCTCGTCCGCGATGGCTCTGGCAGCGTCGGGGCCGGCCGGGATCTCCGCTGCCCACTCGTTGAGGAAGAGCCGCCCGGCGCTGCCTCCTCGGGGCAGGGTCCAGGCTGCCA
>VZRJ01001602.1:49469-84181 GCA_013397565.1 Ptilonorhynchus violaceus
TCGGCGGGACGGGGGTGAGGGGGTTTGGTCCCCGCGGGCAGGGAGGAGGCTCCCCGGACGCGGGAGTCTGGCTCGGTGCCGATGTACCATCGTTTCCATCATTGAAGGAAATCGGTAAGACCGATCCCGAGGCGAAAGTGAGGCAGGAGCGCGGACCGCGCCCGCCCCTCGCACCCATCCCGTCGCGGGTGGGTGTTCTGCCCCCAGCCCGCGTCCCCTCTCGCCTCGGGGCGAGGGCAGAGCAGGGCGAATACAACATTTTTCATTCGATTAAGTTAACAACCCGGGACTCACCGGGCGGTACAGCCTGATTAGCGTTGTCCCCTGACAACTCCGACACACCACAGATATGCTGCATTAATGGGCACATCTGCCTATCCCGATCATGTAGCAAATAGATTTATCTCCAAGTACAGTTATTCATTTTGTACAATTTCTCATTTAAAAATAATTTCAATATTTTTTTTAGTCGCATCCAGTGGTCTGCACGTTGTACTTTCTCAGCAAATACTTCAATTTGTTATACACTTATTTCCATATTTTCATTCTTCATCTGCATTTCCCCAGCTCCTTCAGTTCTATTTAACATTCCTTCTACCATTTCATTGTCTTTCTTCAAGTTAGAAAATGCTTCTAAAAGTTTCCTAGTGTCTTCTAAATGCCTCTTCAACCGAACATTTTAGCAGCTTCAGTTTATAGGTCACTACATTTCATTGCTCGATTCTTCCAACTTTTAAACTGTAAATTTTAATAAGCTGCTTTTAGATCTGTGCTTCAATACTGTTTATTATTTCTGCTTATTATGGAGTGATAGATATGCCTGCCCTACTCTTCATTGGCTTCTAAAATGGGAATTTAACCAAAACATAAGTATGAAACAATGACAAGAGGAAAATATTGTAAAAACCAGTGTGTCAGTGTCTTACATCTCTGCCTCAGACATCGTTGTGGCAGGGTGGGTACGGTTCTGAGCACCTCCACGGATCCATGTGGTCCTATAGGGATCCGGGGACTGTAACCACTGCCACTGCTGTACCAGCCATAAGAGTAGGAGCCCCAGACAACAGGAATATGAATGGATCTAGAGAGGGGGAAAGGATGAGTGTGTAAAAAGTATACTAGAAACGCCAAGAGAATATCAATAAATATTGATATAGAACAGAGCACTGATAAAATGACACGACAGCACCATCCTGTTGTTCACCCATGCTTGCTTTCTGCAGCGTGGCATCACAACAGGTCAAGGTTCGTCAAAGCCAAGCCAGCAATCGGGGCATGTGGTTCCTGCTCATTTTAATTTATTTAATTCTCTGCATGATTTTCTCAGTGCTCACTGCCAAAAATGTATTTTCTTCACTTTCCTGGACAGATGCCTTAAAGATCCCTCTGTTCCATTTTTAGCATTATTTCTGAGCCTTTATTTAAATGTAGTCATCCCACCAAGCAATTTCTGGTTCTATGTGGGTTTTTCCTGTGTGTTACCACCACTGTTCTACAGAAAAAACACAAAGTGCTTTTCACCTCTCATTTCTCATCACTGAGACTGCAAGTTGGCACGGCTTTTTTATTGTATTTTGTGTTAAGGAACTGTGCAGAAATACTGTCTCCAGACAGAAATGAAATCAGGGTTGTATGTATGTATAATGACAATATATATCCTCCAGTCTTTAAACAATGGTTAGAAGATCTGCATCCCTAAGAGTGTTTTGAAAGTCTAGGAATTCTTTTCTGAACTATTAGTTCATTCACATGTGTTTGTTTACTGGTTTATCCTTCTGTGCAGGATGATGGGCTGTGTACAGAGTTCTGAATTCTGCTAGAGAATGAGTCTGTGCTACATGGACTTGGTTATCCCATCCATTCATGAAAGATGCAGTCCAATCCACTACCTTCCCTTCTAATAATAGCATAATAAATAGGAACAGCTTGCTCAGCAGGATCAGGTGGAGTCAAAGATAATTGTTTCATGCTTCATAAACAATTTAGGTTTGTTGTTTATCAGTGAAATATTTATTTAGTCCCTTTTGCACCCAGTGGTATTCTGCCTGAGTGTAAAATCAGAAGCAAGCACAAGACCAGTTATGAAAATACTATGTCTTCTTTATAACTTCAGTTTAACATGATATTCAAGACAGACATGATTCCAATAAGGAATCCATGTTCCAATAAGGATCTCTTTGCATGTGGTGAGAACTGCTGGTAAAGCAGGTTTTTCCAGTGTTTGGCAGCTCAGTGGGACTCATTGCATTTCTCAAGCTGAAATGTCCCCTTGTAGACCAAGTGCAAAATGTTCCCTTGCACACAGGTAAGATATCCATCAATACAGCATGTAATACTGAGGATGAAATCCAAAGTCACAAGGGCTAGGATTTTAACTGAGTTGATTTTTCTTCCTTATTGTCAAAAGGCAAAGGTTTCAGGCTGTGGCTGTGTTTTTGAACCTGCATTTCTGATCCTTCAAAGACTTGTCCACGGAAAAGGGAGACAGACTGGTTTTGAAAAGCCAAGAACTTACACACAACACCCTATTTCCTTGCTCATTAGTAGAGATAACATATTTAAACCCTATAATCCTTATTCAAAGTTCAAGTCCATAATCTTGAGCCCAACTCTCTGCTTGGCACCTCTCCAGACACCCGTTCCTGATATGGGGTTCACTCTCTGTAGCTGGTACCCTGTGGATTCAGCATGTCCACGCTGACAACAGACCCATCCCATCAGCCAGAACCGTGCAGTGGGGAAGGCTGGGGGGGTTCAAGAGCTTCAACACCTCTGAATGGCAGCCAAAGCCCTGTGAAATATGTTTGTTACAGGGTGGGAAGCACAGGCATGGCATCCTGCAACTCATGAATTGAGAAAGCCATCACTGAAATGAAAGCAACTCAGGAAGGTATAAAGACAGAAAGATGCATTTCTTCTTCTTCTTTGTGCACCTTGTAGAAGAGGAGCAAATGTCTTTCTTGCTGAGGCAATTGAGGAAAGAGCAGAGATAAACAGGAGCAGGGCATAGGGAAAACCAAAGGCAGGTGAAAGCACCATGTTTATCTTCAGAAAATTCAAAAAGGTTCAGGAGGATGTCACTGTTTTATCATCTTATTATGTTGCAAGTACATTTTAAATGAAGAAAGCTATTATGCAATGACATATTGTTTTGAATCAGTGACAATGTAAAAGCCAGACAGAAAACTCATCTCTGATGTCATATCATGATCAGCCCATTTGATTTTGTAAAATGAAGCCAAGCAGATTTCGTCTACCCACAGAGCTTGCATTCAATATGTAAACTGAATCTAGGTTAAAATATTGGTAGTTCTTGATGGGTAAACAATAAGCCCTGTCTGTGGGAAGCCAAAAGAGGCATGTTTAGGGAGAAGGAGGAACATATCCTGAATGCATTACTGAGTGCCTGCACATGCTGCTGGGTTGACAGAGAGAAATAAAACCAGGTCTGGGACTCTTCCATCACCATGACAGCCAATGCAGAGACTTGTCCTGTCCTCTGCAAGCCTTGCTGTGAAAGAAAGAGTGATGCAGAGACAGAGAGAGCTGCTTGGGGGAACAGATCAATGCACATGGATCAATGCTGAATCCAGTCCTAGACTAAGTATTTTGGCTGATGAGTATCACCAGCTTTCACCTTTTAAGGGTGGCTCTCAAGCTGTTCTGCCACCTTCCTTCTTTTATTTCTCCCCCAAGTGCATTCACCTAGGAGAACTTGAGAAGATCTTGTAGAAAACCTATTACACAAAGTGACCACTGATATTTCTGCCTGCACCTCATTTCAAAATCTCCCTGTTATTAACACTGCAAGATCAGTAGGTCTTACACAGCTGTTGGGAGCTAAATGTTTTTGCAACACGAAACTTCAGGTGGCAAAGTATAAAACCGACCAGGAGTCGATATTATTTTTACTGATTCCATTTGGAGGGTCCAGTTTGAGAGTGTTGACACCATTCAAAGGAGAATTTGTGTCATATATAGCTTTAATTTGCTAAGTCAAGGCAGCTTGTTTTAAATTTGCTAACTTAGCTTTAATCTGCTAAATCAAGGCACCATGTTTTAAATTTGCTAACTTAGCTTTAATCTGCTAAATCAAGGCACCATGTTTTAAATTTGCTAACTTAGCTTTAATCTGCTAAATCAAGGCACCATGTTTTAAATTTGCTAACTTAGCTTTAATCTGCTAAGTCAAGGCACCATGTTTTAAAACGAGAGTAGCTGGAAACACAGTATGGTGCCTGAAGTAGTTTAATTAGTTAAATACTAAAAAGGGCTGTGCTGCCTGTATATAATTTGGCTGCGGACCGAAGAACACTCTTGAAACCCACACTTTTACAGTAACACTATTTCTTTTTCTGCAGGAGCTAACATTACGAAGCAATTGAAGGACGGCACAAAAGAGACCATATGTGCAGGCAATCAGAGGGAATAGGGGGAACACCTGTTTCTCCATCAATTACTCGCGGGGCATATTTATTCTGGGGGCATTACATTTGCTCGGGTAATAGCGCATGACACGTTTTCGGTTTTACAGCAGACGAACCCTGAGAACAGCTAATCACGTCTGCACAAACGAAACACAAACATGCCCTCCCAGCCGTTCAGGAGCGTGGTTAAACAGGGGCCCCGGTGACACGAGGCGTCGCCCGCTGCCTGCTCTCCCCGGCCAGCAGGAAGCAGTTGGTGAACAACCACCTATCCGTAGCCACCCAGGTCGTTCTGTTTGCTCCCCGGCCGACACCAGCTCGAGCAAAAAGCCTGGAAAAAGGCATGGGTGGCACTCTAGGAGAGATGGGAAGCCCCGGAGAAACAGCAATAATATCACTATTGGGTAAGGACAAAGTCCACTTGGAGTATTTTACTCCTGGCAATAGAAAGAGGCGTTATTTTGGTTCATATCATGTTTTTTTTTCTTGTAATCCTGACAGAAGAGCTGGTCAAAGAAAGGGAATATTTTTAGGGAATATTTTATCACCTTTATACAAACTTGACATTTCAAAATTCTTCATATGTGGGTTACGCTTTTAGTAATATCTTACCTACAGTAAGGATTTTATTGTCCTTACTTGCAAGCTCAATAAATCCCTATAGGAGGGAGAATAAATAAATAAATTAGTTGTTGACTTATTTTAATAACAGCATAATTAATAACTTGCCAAAGCCTTGATGAAAACATTTCTGAGAATTCAAAATTACTGTTTTAATTACACGTTTATTTTAAAGGGGGTGGTTTTGTAGACGTATTTTTAGAAGACTAAGTACATTGATTAATTATTTTAAATGGCTCTTATGCAGTGTTCTTCCTCTTCATGTTCCATTTCAAGCAGGATGAAACAGAGCAAAGACCGGAAAGAACAAAGAGCATGAATACATGAGAGAAGAGAAAAAATATATAGAAAAACAAATTGAACCCCACTCAGAGCTATATAAAAAGCTGTATTTAAAAAAATATCTTGTATGTCTCTCTTTTTATTTTTTTAACTTGTGAGTGAGTAAAAAAGGATGACAATAAATGATGATTTTAGGTTAAAATTTCAGGAAAGCTTTCTTGTTGAGAAAAGGGTAGCCTCGCTGAAGAAAACCAGGAGAATCCAAATTTCCAGTGCTTCCAACCAAATCCAGTAATGGGCCTATAACCTACACACATAGGGGAAGAGAATCACAGAACAGAATAGGATGACTGAGGTTGGAAAAGACCCTTAAGATGATCAAGTCCAGCCCAGCACTGCCAAGCCCACCACTCAACCATGTCCCTAAACTTGCCTAAAATTGTTCTGATTTGTTCAAACGGGAGAAAAAGTCCTCTCCTCATTGTTTCACCTTGAAACATTTAACTCTGGCTTGTATTACTCCAATGAGCAGTAAGTCTAACCATCCTTAAACTGAAATTAAAATGTCCCCATGTTGGTTTGGCCAATACACATCAGGCTGCAGATCAGCAAGGCTTGTGCCCGGGTTTTGATGCTCCTTGGGGCAGTATCTGAAGTGTCTGTGCTACACTAACCTGCCCTGCTGAGTGACACTGGGCCACACATCATGCTTTTGGATACTTTTTGATGCTTTTGGATGCTTTTGGATGCTTTCAAGGGCTGCCTGTGTACTTTTATCTAATAACTCAAGTGCTGCTTTATATCAAATTATTACAATCCAGCTTCAAAGGTGCAAGGGTTTGGGCTGCTGGGGCACCACTGACAGTTGGAAAAGATTTTCTAAAATATTCTTTGAGTCCAGGTTCAGCTACGATAAAGCAACGGCATTTCAAAGTAAATCACTCAGCCCTGTCCAAAGCTGATAAAGACACAAAACCAGCCCTTCTGTACATGTGTCATGCCTGTTGTTTTTACCAGTCCTGGGCAGTGTGGCAGGCAAAGCAAGCACGATTTTTAAGGGTAGAAAATATTTTAAAGATGCAGCAGTAAATTCAGAGGTTTTCCACAGTGGATCCACATAGTCATGCATCCCTCTATCTAACACTGTCCCATGGCACTTCAGTCCAGGACCCCCAGGTTCCATGGGGCTCCACTGTCTCCTCATCAGAGACTTTTCCTGAACCTAGAAAGGAATGCCAAGTATGTTTCTCTTATATCATGTCCATATTCATCCCTTTGAAGATGCCTGGATCTTGCTGTGCTGGGCTCTGCAGCTGTTCTACTGCTGAATTCTTTCTCCAGGGGATTTTTTAGTTGAGTTTTCAAAAACCTGCTGCTCCTCAGGAAATATAATTCCAAAAAATAACAAAAAAGAGGTGTCACTGTAAATAAAAAGAGCATTAAGCTTTAAGGATACCAAGTTATTAAATACCTTCATATGTCTGGTGGGTTGACCAGGACTGGCTGCCCGGCCTTCACCCTGCTGCTCTCTCACTCATCCTCCTCAACAGGGTGGTGGGGAACAAATAAGAAACAGCAGCAGCTTGTAGGTTGAGATAAGGACAGGGAGATCACTTGCCAATTACTGTCGCAGGCTAAACAGATATGACTTGGGGAAAATTAATTTCATTTAACTAATTCAATTTAATTGACAATAATTTATTACAGCTTGAAAATAAGGGTAGGATGGTGAGAAGCAAAGATAAGAAGGAAAACATGTTCTTCCCACTCCATGGGCTGGTTTTGTGTGTTTAATCATGTGACCCTGTGATTAAGTGTCCCATGCCACACAAAATGGAGCTGCTCTGGCCCTGCTGACTCCAGGGAGACTTCCAAGACCAAGAGGTCTTCTAAGAGATCTCCTTACCACTCTGCTGGGGCTTGGCTGTGTCTGTCCCAGCATTCAGCACCATCAGAGGGGCATGGCTGAGACAGGGACCCATACCATCAATTAGTGCAGAAGAAGGGACGCTTTCAATTTATGTTTGTGGCCTTTCAGCTTAGAGGGGGTTTCACCATCTCACTTTCTCATGTTCTGCCCCTGGTCAGCAGGAAGAACAACAGGATGGCACCTGGATCTGCTTTTTCCCTCCTGTTAGGAGCAGGAAGGATGTGGTCAGGGATTTGAGATAAAGACAGCATTTGGGAGAGGTAGCAGGCAAAACTTGGACCGGACATGGCCCGAAGAGTGCAGTAATTGTGGGGAATATTTTATTGTTGCAATGTTGTGAGGGGTCAAGCACTGGAGTTTTATTGCATGTGTAAATTGGCCACTTTTGCTGGTGCTGTGGTGGCATTGGCTCTATTTTGGTGTGGGGACATGTGTCCATGCAGGAGCTCATTCTCAGTCAGGAGCTGTGGCTCATGGAGAGCACCCACACTGGCACGGGCTGATCTGGGGGACTGCAGCCCAGGGAAGGGAACCATGCTTGAGCAGGAAGAAAGTGTGGGGAGAAAGGAGCATGACAGGGAATGTTATGAACTGATGACAGTCCCCATTCCTCATTGCCTCACATCGCTTGGGTGGGAGGAAGGAGAGCAGTCAGAAAGGAAGGACTGAAGTTGAACTCAGGATGAAGGGGGAAGGCAATTTTAGCCTTCATCTTTGTTTCTAACCATTTTTCACTTACAGTTGGCAGTGTTAAACTAATTTTCACCAAACCAAGTCTGTTTTGCCCATGTTAGTAAATGGTAGGTGATATCCCTGTCTTTATAGTGATCCATAAGTTTTCCATGTTATTTCTTCCCTGCTGCATTGAGGAAGGGGAGTGAGAGAGCAGCTGGGTGTGTGCCTGTCTGTCTGCCAACCGTGGTCAACCCAACACAGTCCATTTTGATGCCAGCACTGGGTCTGGCTGGGGTGGAGGTCACTTTCCTCATAGCACCCTGTGGGGTGCATTGTTTCGAGTTGTGGTGCTCACACCATGTTGGAGCTTTCCCTCTTCCCTCCGCCCTGCCCCACAGCAAGGAGTCTGGGGGTGGGATGGAAGTTAGGAGGGGACACGGAGATATTGAAGCTGACCATGGGGATATCCCATTCCATATGATGTCACGCTCAGCAATAAAAGCTCAGGGAAAGGAGAAGGAAGACGGGATGTTAGTGATTATGGCATTTGTCTTTACAAGTGGCCATTAAACAAACCGAGGTTCTGCTTCTCAGGAAGCAGCTGGACATCTGCCTGCCAGTGGGATGTACTGAATGAATTCTTTATTTTGCTTTGCTTATGTGGGCAGCTTTTGTGTTGCTTAATAAACTCCATTATCTCAACCCATGAGTCTTTTTGCCTCCCTTTGATTGTTTTCCTCCCCGTCCCCCAGCAAAAGGGAATGAGTGAAAGGCAGGGTGAATGCTTGGATGATGGCTGGGGTCAGCCCACTACAATAGCCAATCAACATCTATGAATTATCACAAAGGTAATGTACTTGTTGAGTTTTGGGATTTATAACATTTGCAATCAAAGACAGGGGAGCCAAAAAGAGACACAAGACCCCTTGCCCACCTGTATTCTCTCAGCATCGTGTGCTGGCGCAGGAGAGAGCTGATCCCACCCACAAGCAGTGCAGAACCAGAACCTATCCAGGAAGCAATGAGCAGGACTGGTGGGGTACAAAAAGAGATGCTGCATGCTTTAAACAGGCAGGAAAACTATCTCTAGGCACATTGGCATTACTGAATTTACTGTGTAACTCGATCCCAGGTCTTAGGGGGTTTTTTTAGTATTAAATTCCATAGAGTGTCTGCCAGTTACCTGAAGAACTATTTCCTTTGTCATTTACAGAAGTGGCAGCTTCACATATCACTGGATGTTTTATTCCCATCCTGTATTTGAGGGAAGCCACAAAAGCAGAAGAGAGTATGTCTTGAAAACATTCCCCAAATCACCTTTCTTATGCCAAAAAATCACAGAAATTTATTCCTCCTGCATAGAAAAGACATGCTGGGATTTCACCAGCTGCCACTGTTGGGTCCAGGGAAGAGCAGCCTTCCATCCTTTCCTCTAAGAAAAGGCAATTCAGGCAGAGCACAGAGCCACAAGACTGGAGAGGGCCCTGCAAGACAAACAAAGCTGACCATGTAAGCAAAGAAAATTCAGCTCCCAACAAGCTAAAATTAATTCCCATGACAGCTGAAAGCATTAAGCATCTTCCAGGATGATGGCGTCTAGCCACAGGCAAAAATGTGCTTTCTGGGGAATACAGTCACTCAAGTATCATCAGAAAAGAGATGTAAAAGGTTAGTGAAATCAAAGCACATGCATTTGAAACTTCAGCCATCTCAGACAGATGTTTAAGTAGTCCTGCAAAAGCCACCTGATTGGGTGTAGAACAAAAGGTATCCTACCATAACATTGCTGGGAACTGCATAAATAGAACCACTTGATTATTCTTGGAATTTTACATAATACTTAACAAGCCCTATTCTCTGAAATAAGCCATTGTGGACAGCCTGCTTTTCTAAGCTGCTTTCCATCAACCCATCTCCTTTGTCTTCAGTTGTCTCTGATATGTTTGAACAGACGCCACATAAGGATGTATTTAATCACATTAAAGCCAAAGCCTTTTTTTAGACACAAGAAAGCACTTCCAGTTAGTTCCCCACAGATCAACTACTTCAGGTTTATATTTTATTGTTCAAATCCACCAAGTTAAAAACAGTTCCATCCAAGATTAATACCAGCAATACTTCTAGAAAAGGTTATCCTGAATCATATCATTGGGTGGTTTTTGTATTTTTATATAACCCACATGAGACCCTGTTGCTAAGCAGAGAACAAAATCAATATAGAAGGCAAGCCATACCAGCTCATCTTTGAATTGCTGTAGACATTTCACTTTCTTGTAACTGCTTCGCTTTTAATAGTTTTCTTCCATAAAAATCTGACTTGACTTTGTGACTAGTGTTTTGTATTTCACCTTCTTCTAGAATATATCACATAAGATGTTGTGCTATTTGGCTTAAAGGTACCATTTTGATGAAACTACTAAGACAGCCTTCATTATTAAATGACCATCTCTGCCTAATGAATGAAACGGCATAAATTTTAATTAGAGGTTCCTCCAGCCACTCTGCCAATACCTGTATGGCTCTTTCTCCTCCAGCCAAATCACAGCAACTTTTGCTGAAATGCTGTATTGTAAAAAATTCCTTATTTTCAGTCACAAGAACCACTTAAAAAGCTTGTTCTACATGTAAAGTAAACAAGAAGTTTATTCAATTTTTTTAGTAGAACGCAATCGGTGAACAATCCATGTCCTGTGTCGTAGCTGCCAGAGGCTGTGCAGCTCACGGGAAGGGTCATGCAGGTGAGTGGAGCTCTTCCTCCGTAGCTCATCCTTTCTCCTTCGCGTGGATCTGGCAGAAGTGTCCTGCTGAGGCCAGCACATCAGATGTGTGTTATAGTCACAGTAATTTTAGCTATATCGCCTTTAGAGTCATAGAATAATTTATATTGGGAAAGCCCTCTAAGATGATCAAGTTCAACCTTAACCCAGCACTGCCAAGTCCACCACTGATCATGTCCCTTAGTCCCAGATCTACATGTCTTTAAATCACTCTAGGAATGGTGACCTCACTAGTGCCCTGGGGAGCCTGTTTCAACAGTTGACAACCCATTTGGTGAAGAAATTTTTCCCAATATCCAAACTAAACTGTCCCTGATGGCACAATCTGAGGCTATTTCCTCTTGTCCTGTTACTTCCGGATGTTTATCCTCCATGGGGTCTGGACTAAGGTTACTCTTTTGGTGTACTTTGTAGTATTTGCTTATGATATGGCAGCATTACTGGTTGTGAAACTCACCTTGTGTATGTATTCGGTGCTGCAGTCACCGTCATACTTCATGAGTCATCTATTGGAAACTCTGGGAGGCATTTTCCTACATCTTTCCTTCTTTCCTTTTAACCCACAGCAGTATGTTACAAGCTTCAGGGCTTGTTTGAGGTTAAACAACTAGTTGAGGACATCACCCTGAGGTCTGTCCTGAGGGTGGTTATCACATCGCAGGGGTAACCGCCCCTTGATCCTTGCCTGAGGAAGCAGGCATTGACAAAGTCATTGGAAAAGTGACGTGAGCCCTCAGACTTTGCAGGCCAATCCTGCCAAGTGTGAGGGAAAGTATCCTGAGCTCTGGTTGTGCTGAGCTGCTCTTGAACTGTGTCATCAGTCTCTGGGACGTGTGGATTCTCCATTCCAGTGTCCAGAATTGTTCTCCAGACCTCATTTTCTGTCACTCCATCAAAGTGACAGGAACTGGGGTCTGCAGCTGTGAGATGGCAATTGTCCTGCTGGGTGGGCCTTGTTGTGAGTCTGCACCACGGCAGCGGCCCGGCCCCGTGGTGCTGCTGGCAAGGCTGGCTGCTGCCTACTCCAGGCTCAGGTAGGCACCTGAGCTGCCTCGCTGCACTGCCAAAGCCATCTCAATGCTGCTCTGCGTCCCGGAGGTGCCCGTCAGCCGGAACCTGCAGCACTTGCTGGACGGCAGCGCCGTGAGCTGGCAGTGCAGCGACTGAGGCAAAAACAGCCAGGCCGACGCCACCAACATCTGGACCCAGGGAACGACTTTCTCCACATCCAAGTAAGAGTCTCTGCAGAGGGTGTCCAGGAGATTCAGGCTGTGATCCCCACCACTGGGGTGGAGAAAGCAAGACGCCTTCCCCAGCAGCTGCTCCCTGGAGCACAGGCACTCCAGCCCCACACGGATGCGCCCGGCTGGCAGCAACTTCTTGGTGTCCGGGCTAAAGGAGTGTCCGGGGGGTGGCCGTAGGATGACCACCAGGCGGTAGGCAGTGCTGTTCTCCTCGGTGCTCCAGGTTTCAGTGATGCTGTCTCTCCCAGTGGCTGGGTGCAACGCCGGCATGAAGTTCCTTCTGGAAAGCACTCGGCAGACACCGAGGAGGTCGTCCAGCAGCTCCTTCAGTGCCTTCCTCGTGCTGGCCGGGTCCTGCTTTAGAATCACAGAATCACACAACAGTTGGGGTCGGGAGTGACCTGTAAAGGCCACCTAGTCTGACCCTGACACAAAGAGCAGGGACATTCTCAACTGGATCAGGTTNGGGGTCTGCAGCTGTGACACGGCAATTGTCCTGCTGGGTGGGCCTTGCTGCGAGTCTGCACCGCGGCAGCGGCCCGGCCCCGTGGTGCTGCTGGCAAGGCTGGCTGCTGCCTACTCCAGGCTCAGGTAGGCACCTGAGCTGCCTCGCTGCACTGCCAAAGCCATCTCAATGCTGCTCTGCGTCCCGGAGGTGCCCGTCAGCCGGAACCTGCAGCACTTGCTGGACGGCAGCGCCGTGAGCTGGCAGTGCAGCGACTGAGGCAAAAACAGCCAGGCCGACGCCACCAACATCTGGACCCAGGGAACGACTTTCTCCACATCCAAGTAAGAGTCTCTGCAGAGGGTGTCCAGGAGATTCAGGCTGTGATCCCCACCACTGGGGTGGAGAAAGCAAGACGCCTTCCCCAGCAGCTGCTCCCTGGAGCACAGGCACTCCAGCCCCACACGGATGCGCCCGGCTGGCAGCAACTTCTTGGTGTCCGGGCTAAAGGAGTGTCCGGGGGGTGGCCGTAGGATGACCACCAGGCGGTAGGCAGTGCTGTTCTCCTCGGTGCTCCAGGTTTCAGTGATGCTGTCTCTCCCAGTGGCTGGGTGCAACGCCGGCATGAAGTTCCTTCTGGAAAGCACTCGGCAGACACCGAGGAGGTCGTCCAGCAGCTCCTTCAGTGCCTTCCTCGTGCTGGCCGGGTCCTGCTTTAGAATCACAGAATCACACAACAGTTGGGGTCGGGAGTGACCTGTAAAGGCCACCTAGTCTGACCCTGACACAAAGAGCAGGGACATTCTCAACTGGATCAGGTTGCTGACAGCCCCATTCAGCCTTACCCTGGCTGTGCCCATTGGTGATGGGGTGGGCACAGCCAAAGAGCTGCCACCACTGTCTGCACCCTTGACCTTCTCCTCCTGCTCACTGACCTTATCCCTGCTGTCAGCCTTCCCCTTGCTGCCAATCTTCTCACTGCCACCTTTCTCACTGCTGCCAACCTTCTCCTTGTTGCCGGATTCCTCCTGCTCCCTGCAGCTGGTAGAGCCACGCTTCCATCTCTTGGCCAGCCAGCAGCCCACAGCAAATCCCTCCTGCTTCCTGCAGCTGGCAGAGCCACACTTCCTTCTCCCGGCCAGCCAGCAGCAAGCAGCAAGCAGGATCAGAACCAGGGCTGCTGCAGCAATCCAAAACAGCCACTGCTGCTGCAGTGCAGAAAGGAACGGGAATTCCATCATGTCACTGCTCCCCTCAACCTCTTGCAGGAGCCGAGTCATCTCCTGATGCAGGTATTCCTTGCGGTCCTGCATCCGTTTGACTGTCTCCTTATCAGTTTGTGGGTCCACCTTCAACCCAGGGCGGGTGGCCAACATGGCCAGGATGAGAACAAGTTTTGGAGACATGGCCTGGTGGGAGAAAGGAGGTTCAGCAGTTCTGGATCNGCCCCCATCCAGCCCAGCATTCCCCCTGTGTGCGCGCTCACTGCTCGCCAGAATCCAACTGCCTGGTGATGTCCCTGGCCACAGCTCCCAACGTGACCTGTCCTCTGTGATGTCACAGCCACCAGAACCACATCACTCGGTTGCCAAGCTGGCGATGCCCCTGGTCATGGCTAATGTTGTGGCCAATCCTCTGTGAAGGCACAGCCCCCAAAGCCACATCTCCCAGCCCACAAGCCCCAGCCTTTCATAATATTCAATATAAACTTTCCCCAGTGGAACTTGAGGCTGTTTCCTCATTACTGGCAATGTTGTGTTTCTTACAAGTGACTACACTTTTGGAATTGGATTTTTTTTTTTTTTTTTTGGTTTTTCCCTCTCACCCAAGGCAGAGCACTCACTGCATGGGAACCTCTGTCCGTGGTTCTCAAAGAGGGCTTGGAGGTACTCCCACATTTCTGCATTGTTGAGAGATGGCACCACCGACTTCCCTCTGACAATTCAGCTGCTGCCTGGGCACAGTTTCATAACAGAACCCAACGGGCATATTCCCCCAGTGCTCAGAAGCCCTGTTGAGAAGGTGTACACCAACTGCTCATGGCCATGGTCCGGGACATTTTGATGGCACTGTCAGTGCCACATGGATCTGCCTGGCTCATTTCCACCTGCTGCTCTCTGCACTGCACCCTAAGCTGCAGACGTGTCTTGAGTGAGCTGCCAAAACTGACACCAGCACAGCCAACTGCACAGTCCAGCATGGGCAACAGCATGACCAGAATGGTCAGTGACATCCCAGTGCCTGGGCTGGTGTCTGCGTGGCCACAGGGTTCATTGTCAGACACACCAAGGAGGAGACTGGATGCAGAAATGTTGCTGACTGTCTGGTGTGTGCATCCAAGCTCTGAGCTATGAGGACACTTGTGCTATCATACTGCACACGCACTTCAACGTGGTGTGAAGCTCTGGACAAACCCAATCAAACAAACAGCCTCAGTCCACCCTCTCCCTTAGGACAGTAGGATTGACGACCATTCTGCTAAATCTCTTCTCTGTTGCAAAAATCAACTGCTTTACTTCTTTAAGCTGGAAATTCCTCTTAGCACTTGTTAAAAAAAAAAGGAAAAAACAAACCAAAAATATTCCATCCTGAATATCCAGAACAGAAATAAACGTCTCGTGATTGAGCAGATATAGCACAGCTTTCGCTGGATTAAAAGGATGATTAATTCATACACTTTATACTTATACAAGTTATTTTGGAAAGTGCGTGAGCAATATATGCCTGGAAATTCCCAATTAGATTCAAGAGCATGTTGGAATGAGCAAGCCCACGCCCACTGGAGCAGATGTTTGTTTGCACTATCACAGTGTCATGTATCACCTACCCTACTGATTTCAGAGATGAGAGGGGTGGTTAAATGGCGCGGCAGAATTCACCCGTGGCATTCATTTTATCGTTTCACTTCTCAGAATAATCAGTTCTTGAAGAAAATTTCAGAATAAAGTGCTGGTGAGAAAGAGAAGAAAATTCTAACCCTATTTCCTGGGTGGAGGTTTCTGTGCTGGTATTTTTCTCGGAAATAAAAAACAAAAAATTGAGGGAGGAGTGTAGGGGAAAATGGAGAAATAAAGTTGTTGAACATGGTGTCAGCCGCCTGATGGTTTTCTAAAGAGCTCTGTGGGATTCTCAGTGCTGGTGCTTTAGCAGGTTGGAGATGGTCTCTGATGCAATTCCCTGGCCTCTCTGGCATCCTGGGATCCAGCTCTCCTTCTGGATTTTGGGGCACTTGTGTCTACTTCTCTGTCCATGCACTACTTCTCTTGCCTTGCCTTCCCTCTCTAGACTGATGAAATGTAAGAGGTGTTGGGTCAGAATCTCGGTCTTTTTCCAGGTTGCTTCCTTGAACAAAACCCCATTCAGGTTCCTAGAGCAATGAATGTTTCCATTTATCTCATTTATCTGTGCCATGCTCATCAAGTGCTTGTGTGCCCACACCAGGGTGCAGAGGTTGGTACCATGGCCTGATGGTGTCCGTCTGTCTGGGTGCCTCATTGGCTGCAGATCCAGGGCAGGTGATGGTCCTTGGAAAGGCAGGGCTGGGAGAGGTTGTCAGTCCTCATTTCTGCCTCTCCTTTTGGCTTGTGCGAACAAGGGAAGAGGATTAAGCACAAACCAACACAAAGATGCAAAGCAGAAGTCTCACACTGGTGTGCGAGGTTACAAATATCACAAATCTATTCACACGTGAGGTTCCACCACCACTACTAAGGCCAGTTTGCCAGTTCTTAGTTTGGAAAGAAAACCAAAAATCGTAGATCTGTTTCAGCTGAAGAAAACAATGACATGTTCCATTCTTACAGATGCTAAGAATGTCGTAAGAAGAAATCCCAATGTTTTTAAAATACATACTCTTGACAGTGTCCCATAATTTTTTAGGGGAGGATGAGAAGTTTACAGATAAAGCACTAAGAGAGCAGGATTCATCAACTTACTTTTTACAAGGAACAGAATTGTTATTTTTTTTTTATGCAGAGGGAAGCTGGAGGAAAAGGGAGATGCCGTGACTTTGCAGGGACCACGCAGCCAGGCGGACACAATCTCAACATCCCAGTGGATAATCCAGTGCTTTACTGAGACATTGAGTTACCTTTAAAAATCCAGAGTTGGTTTCATTCCTCATATCCATTTGAAGTCAGTTTTCAAGCACTGAAATAGGTTACTTAGCATGTACCTTATTTTTCCACTGGAGAAAATTGTCTTTCTCCCCGAAGGGAGGAGGAGGTGGCTGTTTACTGACAAACAACAATCACCACTGTTCAGAGCTTTGAAATCCCATCCTCCACAGTGCACTTAGCTGATATCAGACAAAAGTCAACAGGTGTCCACCAAACATCAGCAATATATTCAACTTTGGGGGAAAAAAACCAATGAAACGAAAAACATTTGTATCTACAGAAACCTAATTTCTAGGATTTCCTTCAAAATCCTCTTCAAGCTTTATTGAGGGTGGAGATAAAATAATGTAGATATGTCAAGTCCCATCTCTGGTAGTGCTGGTATCATCTGGGGTAAAAAGTTACCTTGGATTTGAGTTCTCCCTCTAAAATCACAGAATCATAGAATCAGAGAATCATAGAATCAAAGAATCATAGAATCATAGAACCATAGAATCATAGAATCAAAGAAGCATTGAAGCATCAAGTCATGGAATCATAGAGTCATAGAAACATAAAATCATGGAATCATAGAATGGTTTCGGTTGGAAGGGACCTTAAAAACCATACAGTTCCACTCTGCCTTCCACTGGCAGGGACATCTTCCACGAGACCAGGTTGATCAAAGCCCCATCCAACCTGGCCTTCAGCATTTCCAGAGACTGGGTACCCCCAGTTTCTCTGAAAACCCATGTTAGTGCCTCGCCACTCTCACAGTGAAGAATTTCTTCAAACGTGTATTTCTCGTAAACCCAGTTTTCATCTAAAACCAGGAAAATCCACTGTTGAGTCACTTTGACAGCAATCCTGCCTGTTTTTAACTTGAGTGGCCCCAGGGACTGCCCACATGTGGGAGTCTGTGCCCTGAGTAAAGCACAGAAACCCTGGGAATGCAGCAGCAAGGTTGTCAGCAGGTTTTTAGGATCATGTGGCCCCTCACCTGCTGGCAGTACCCCCACATGGCCCCCAGGGTCTGCTGCTGGATGCAGCAAAAGGCCAGGGCAGCACCAGGACAAAGGTTCTGCTCAAGGCAGTTGGGTCACTGTGAATTCATTTTTATCTGCTGCACTGCTGGAACACAAAGTGCTTGATCCTGGCTTTTTTTTTTTCTTTTAAGACTCATTGTGCTCTGTCAGGGCAATGCTGGTTCTGCCCTCTTTTTCTCTTCCCTTTGATCTGAAACAGATGAGGATCAAGACTGCTCTCTGGCTCCTTGTCTGTTGTGCTAATAAGGGAGCTGCAGAACAAGGCACAAGTAGGAAGGACTAAAAAAAAGAAAAATTGCATGAGAAAAAGCAGAAGCCCTAAAGGCAAGTTTTTCATGTCAAAACACTTGTTGGCTGCTTGTTTTGAGTGTTTCAATTTAAACAATATACGAAAGGCAGTGGCCTGAATCCTCCCAGTTGGAGCCTTGGGGAGACCAAGGGAAGTGCCACAGCTGCTCTTCCACTAAGCTACTAAGCAGATTGCAAGATGCTCTTGTTTCAATTTATTTTTAGATATGGAAACCTCTGCTTCTCTCTGATACTCAGCATTGCTGCTCTGGGAAGGTTGTCAGAAGAAATTCAGCTTCTGTGCTCTCTTTTTCTTTGACCTTATCATCTACAGCTCTGAGCTCTGCTCAACATTTCCAGCAAAACCTTTTTCTCCAGATTGTCTTGATTTTTTTTTAAGCACTGACGCCACTTGTAAAATTTCAGAAAAATAAGATAATTAGTGCTGCTTGTAAGTAACTTTTAGGGAAATGTCAGCTGCTCTGCATTCAGCATATGCTCAAGCAGTGTTCTTCAAATGCTCAAAATTTCATCTCCAGCTTCCTGTGGATGAACAGGTCACATCTGAACTGTGTTATAACTGAAGCGGCACCAGAAAATTATAGATATCAGAAACCTGCAGACTGTGTTAAATGTGGAAAACTAAAATTACCACTGAAGGAAATAAAGAAAGGGAAGTGAGGTTTCTGGTAAGAGCTTTGTGGTAGTGGAGGATGTCTTCTGTCACTGATCTTGGGAGGTGTGTTTACCAGGAATTTTGGTGTTAGCTCTGATCTCAGTTGTCATCTGCCGCTACTAAACGGTTTGCAGTTGTCCTCCTACCCCTGTTTCTTGGCGTAAATAGCACGTCTGAGCTGGTTTTGTTTCCAAGCTGGTTGATGGCTTTTTGAGAGGAAAGGTGTGGGTGAAGGACTCAGCCAGTGGTGGCCACCATCCCCAGGACATGGGGTCACTGTCAACTTCTCCACTGCCCCATGGGGACCACTGGTCTGGGAGAGCAGCTGCCTGGCAGACCATCAGCTTCCCCTGCTGGATTCATAAATATTGCCCCATTCTTCTCAAACGTTGCAGTAGCCCCATGCTCCTCCATGCATGTTTGAGAATTATAGGAGCAGTTAAAAATAATATTCCCAACATGAGAGTAAGAGAAAAATAAGTAAGCTGTCAGATTAATAAGTATTAATTTATTTTTTCAATGAGGCTTGACGCCTTTGAAATTAGTTGCAAGCTTGAAGAAAGAGATTTCTTTCTGTATACTGAGTTTTCTGCCTAATTGCAGCAGCTAACCCATTTCAGGCAGGCTACCTTTCCCCTGCTTGCTCCCCTCGAGAGAAGCAACAGCTTGTTCTTATGAAGAAGCATTTCTCTTGATCTCTGTAGTGCCTCTCATCCTAATTGCAGCTATCTCATTTAAAACGTCTCCTTGTCTTACCAATTAGAAATCAGCCCCAGGGTTTGATTCCTGTCCTCTCAGCTCCCCAGCAGGGAGCTGGAGGCTTGCAGTCAAGCTTGAGCCTTGTTCCCTGTCTCCTGAGCTGACAGGCTGGTTCAGAGGGACTGATGAAGGCGGGAGATATTATTTGTGTAAGGTCGCTATCAGCAAACCCAAGACACAACCCGCAGATACCCACCTGCCAGCACTACAGCTGACAGGCTGTGCCATAATAGCTGCTCACTGTTGCAGTGCTCTCTAATTAAAAAAAAAAAAAAAAGGAAAAAGAAAAGAAAAAGAAAAAAAAAAGAAAAAGAGAAGAAGGGAAGCTTTCTGCATATTAAACACCCTCCATTTCTCACCGTGGATGCACAGACGTGTGATTCCCCAGGGACAGAGAGCAGAAGTGTTGCCAGATGTGGCCATGGGAGCAGAACCTTTCTGAAGTCACTGATAATGGCTAACAGTACTGGGCATGGGTGATAGACGTTGGGCACTGCCATCCAGAGGCTGAAAAATGCTCCCAGCTCCAAGGGCTGGGAAGACAGGGCATGCTTCTTCGAGACTTCTTCAACAGATTACACATCTATTTTAGTCCAGACCTGTCTTTTTTCTTCCTTCCATATTTCCCCTTGGAGTCTGACTCAACAGGCCAGTTCTCTCATTGAAAGTCTGGATAATTTCTTTTTCTTAAAAAAAAAAAAAAACCCAAAACAACAAAACCCAGAGTTCTTTATTTGAAACATATACGCAAGTGCAAGATTTACATATAACCTCCACTGACTGCCAAGAAAGAGAAAAAAAACCCCAACATTTAAACTCAGCCCTTTTCATTGATGGGAGAACAGTGCTTAGTATTCAGGGCACTGCATCTGAATACATTGAGTAAATTATATGTGCCAAACTATTCACGCATCGCCTGACTACAAGATTTACTCACACAACCAGCCACAGAAACGACATAATAAGAAACCTTCAGCGTATTTCCAGAATACAGATATCCTAGCTGGGGAGCCAGCCTGACAAGATGGTTTGTGCTCCAGGGGAAGAGGGATCTACTTCTGCTTTAGGTACTCATTTAGAGACTCCAAAATCTGGCATCCTGGGCACATCTGGTGTTTCCTGCCCATGTGACCCAGGCAACCCGTCTCTCTCTGCATGCAGAAATATCACTTTTCCCTTTATCCAACCTGGGTTTTCTTCTGCTCAAACAGGCTTCAGATGATTAAGCTGGATGTGTCAGAAGGTCTGAGAGCATGTCCCATTTCCCACAGAGCTGGCGTAGGGAAAATCGGCCAGTTGGATGCATATGCAACCCTCCATGGGGGCACTTCAGGTTCCACACTTATAGAAATAAAATACACCATGCAGTGGCTACTAAAGAGAGGTAAGAAAGAACTGTGGTTTAGAGTAACTTCCACAAAAAACAGCCACCAAAACCCCACCTGAAGGGGTGTTGTATTTCAGTTGCATTTCTGGTCATAGCTTGTACTCTGAAGGGTTTTTTCCAGCTCACAGGCATGTGGGAACACTAACAGATTTGCTGCCTCTGGTAAGTGCGTGGCACAAGTCACCCCAAACAGAGACTGAATTGTCAAATCTCTTTAAACTGAAATCAAATTGAATGAGGGACAGGATCTCTCTCCTCTGGTTGTGGGAGATGATAACCTGAAGCAGCCTCTACACACACGTTGCCTTCCAGAGGCAACAAGGGAGAGATGGATACACCAGCAACACCACAGGGATGGCAGCTGTTTTCACAACCCAAGTTGAACGTGCTCTGTTAAACCACATTTTCCTTTCTGTAACACTGCACCTGCCTGTAGCTTTGGAGAAGGCTGAAAACCTGGATGTGAGGAGAAACTGAGCTAGACCGAAGCAGGCTGGCCAGCCAAGTCGCTGTCTGTGTCTGCCATTTGAGCTTGTTTCCTCCTGCCACCTATCCAGCTGGTACCAGGGTGCTCCAGAGGAGCCCACCATCAGCAGAGAGCTGGGAAGTGAAAATGAGATGAAAAGAGCAAGTAGACAGGCTATCTAGTATGTTCTGGATCAGAGGGAATGTCCAGAGACAGCTGGTCACAGCAAGGGTGGACGAAGCAGCACATCTTGGCTATAAAAAGCAGCACAACAGAGAGGTCTCAAAAGGAAAGCCTTGGGTGGTGAGGCCTTCGTGTGCTGTGGCCCACAGTGCCCAGGAACCATCATCTCACCTTATGAAATATGTACAAAGGACAGTGAGAAAGAGCTGAGGAAGCCAGCCTGGAAATGGGGATAAGCAATCCTGGAGAGGAGAGAGCAGAGCAGGGTTTGTGTCGCAGGGGATGGCAAGTCTGGTGATGGCTGAGAGAGCTGGGGTTGTTCAGCCTGGAGAAGACAAGACTCCAGGGAGACTTCAGAGCCCCTTCCAGTACCTAAATGGGCTCTAAGAGAGCTGGAGAGGGATTTTGCACAAGGGCCTGGAGGGACAGGACAAGCAGGAATGGCTCCAAACTGACAGAGGGCAGGACTTGATTAGATATTGGGAAGGAATTCTTGACTGGGAGAGTGGTGAAACACTGGAACAAGTTTCCCAGAGAAGCTGTGGCTGCCCTGTACCTGGGAGTGTTCAAGGCCAGGCTGGATAAGGCTTTGACCAATCTGGTCTTGTGGAAGGTGTCCCTGCCCGATGGAACTAGATAGTCTTCAAGGTCCCTTCCAACCCAAGTCATGCTCTGATTCCGTGATTCTATAACCTGCACCTTTGTTTTGCCTCAGTGAAGCTGCAGAGCATTAGGTCCAGTCTCAGATTACGGGAAAGAAGAGTAAAAATCTAATTTCTATACATACACTCTGCATAGGCTGCGCATCACAGTTTTTTTATTTACTGAAGCATGATTTTTGTGAGATTGGCCACCCTGCAGGGAAGCAAAGACTAAAGCTGAGATCATTAATCCTTAATACTAAGTAGATTCAGCTTGTTAGTTTGCATTTCACCATGTAATTATCGCTGCCATGAAGCACTCTCAGAAATGCCGGGCTGCTATTCTCCCGCACACCCAACCCGAAAAGACTGTGGAAAAGGACTTCTACAGGGGGCAGAGGCCAATGACGTGATGCTGGGAGCATTGCTTACTCATTTGTGGGGTGAAAGCTCAGCCACAGACATTTTCTTCAGAAGCCTCCTTCGTGTCTGTGTCCGTGAGAACACACTGTCAGCAGCTCTGAAATTAACTGCAGATTGGAGCAATTAATCTGAATTTAAATATAATGTGTTCAAGGATTTCAGAAGCAATTAATGATCCTAAATCTAATCTTCCCAAATGAAGTCCCACTGAATTCCTCTGGGATCCCCAGCCATAACCTCCCACTGCCGGGCCCATGACTGCAGCACCCCAGGTTTAACTCTGTCGATCTTCTTGTACAGACTTATTTGCTCATGGATTCATCACACCCACCCCAGGAACTCTCCTGAAGCGCATGACAACATGACACAGAGGCTACCCTCCCCCCTTTCATCTTCTTAATTGCTCTATTCAAAGCACTCATTCAGCTCAGAGTTAAAATGCTTTGTGCAGATTTTTTATTAAAATCTGAGTCTTGAAAGACGGTGACAGTTCCACCCTGGAGGATGGATCCCCCACTGAACCGACACAAGGCAGGCAACTTGCACTGCCTGCTTGTGGAAGCGTGAAGACGGGTTCACACTTGCTGGGAAGTGACAGTCACTAGACTGGGAGGCTGAACAGCCCTTGTGCCATCAACTGGTAACCAACCAAAATTGTCTCCAGCCACAAAGGTTTTGCTAAACTACCACAGGGCTCCGCAGGAGATCAGTGAACATGTTCGGGAAAATAAGTCTCTGCTCATCCCTGGCCAGGAATGATGGAGAGTGCTGTGCTGGCCCCGGCAGCCACAGCAGGACTACAGGATGAATGAGGCAGCAGTCACCGGTGGGTGCAGGGGTGGCAAGGTCTCTGGGTGGAGGTTGGGGAAGAGATGGGACATGACAGGAGGCTCTGATGATCCCCCGGGATAATGTTAGGATCCCACTTCTGAAATAACGTTACGGTCTGATTATTAAAAGGTGCCTCTGCCCGAATTAAGGTGCAAATGAGATCATGCTGAAGTCAATAGTAAGGATTTTATTTAACAGTAAATGAAAGAGAGAGAG
This sequence comes from Ptilonorhynchus violaceus, assembly GCA_013397565.1. Lineage (NCBI taxonomy): Eukaryota > Metazoa > Chordata > Aves > Passeriformes > Ptilonorhynchidae > Ptilonorhynchus > Ptilonorhynchus violaceus. Next base: position 72,884 of record VZRJ01001602.1, read on the forward strand.
ATGGGGGGAAAGAAAGAGAGACAGATCAATTAGAAAGATAATCACCACCACACAGTGGTGTCCCACTGGCCCCTCTTCTTCTGATCTGCTCGGTGGTGAGAGCCCCCGAGTGTTGTTCCAGAGGTACCACTTTTATACAGTGCAAGTCCAAGGTATCCACCAGGTACACACGCTGTTCCCTCAGCTTGGGGTGGCATGTCTGTAAGCAGTTGCTTCTTTTCTCACAGTTTGCCAAGGCGGGAATTTTTGTCCGGATAAGTCACCCAGATCTGCCTCACCAGGCCTGGCCCCTTCCCGTTGTTGCCTCTGCACTTTTCCCACAGGTTGCACAGCGGAATCCTGTCCACTGTGCTAATTCCAAGCCTTTCACCTCCGTGCAGGCCTGACATTAATGCTTTCCTGTTTGCCATCTGTGCCTGTTGTGGTGGCTTTCCTTGCGGGAACGTCCTCCTTTGACAGCGCTTTGAGACAAATTGATCGCATTCTTTAAGTCCTGGCAGGTGCAGACACGGATCCAAAGCCTGGCAGGGCCTGTCACACTGTGGGTGACTGCAGTGCCAATTGCCTTTGCTGCCCACCTGCTCCTCTCCCTCTTCTGCAGAACACAAATCATCTCCTGATGCGGATGTTCTGTGCCTTGCCTTACCCAGACAGCGAGTTATCACAGGAAACCCAGAGCAGTTTTCATCCCTCATGTCCATTGGAAGTCAGTTTTCAAAAGAGCTTACTTATTTGAGATAGCTTGCTTAGCATGTTCTTAATTTTTCCACTGGATCAAGTTGTCTTTGCCCCCTGAAGGGAAGAGGAGGTGGCTGTTTACTGGCAAGCAACAGTCATCACTGTTCAGAGCTTTGAAATCCCGGGCTCCACAGGGCACTTTGCTGATACCAAGCAAAATTCGACAGATGCCCATCAAACAGCAGCAGTATATTCAACTTTGGGGAAAAAAAACCCCAACCAAACAACAAACATTTCTATCTACTGAACGTGTTCGGGGTGATTTAATTTGCAAGAAAGACACAACATTTTTAGAATATAACAGAAATCTTACACATAACCTGAATGACAGGCAACATTTACATGGGCAAGGAGCTTTTGTAAGCTCCCCCCGGGCCCTGTTTATGCAGCCAAAGTGGTGGAGGAGGGGGATGCTACCTATTGTACAGGTGCTCACAGACCTCACTGCTGCAGCTCCTTGCCAAGGGACAGAAAGTCAGAGGGCTGAGTCAGCTGATGCCTGAGGTGACCTCGATGGCCCAGACCACTCACACACCCTCCTGCTTCTGCCACAGTCAGCAGACACATGCAGGAACACAGACACAGCCTGGCTGGTGCCATCCATAGGGTAGGAATGTGGTGTTTTGGGTGCTGAACATAAACCCAGCGGTGATTATTCTTCAGGTACTTTTGGAACCTAATTTCTAGGATTTCCTTCAAAATCCTCTTCAAGCTTTATTGAGGGTGGAGATAAAATAATGTAGATATGTCAAGTCCCGTCTCTGATCATGCTGGCATCGTTTTGGGTAAAAAGTGACCCTAGATTTGAATTCCTGCTCCAAAGCCATGGAATCACAGACTCAAAGAAGCATTGAAGCATTGAGTCATAGAAACATAAAATCATGGAATCATAGAATGGTTTGGGTTGGAAGGGACTTTAAAAACCATACAGTTCCACTCTGCCTGCCACTGGCAGGGACATCTTCCACTACACTGAGCTGCTGAAATCCCCATCCAACCTGGCCATCAGCATTTCCAGAGAGGGGGTATCCTCAGCTTCTCTGAAAACCCATGCCAATGCCTCACCACTCTCACTGTAAAAAACCTCTTGCTTTTCCCCACTCTAAATCCTCAGGGTTTTAATCCCAGGCCGTGTTAGCAGTGCCGTGGCACAGCACAGTTTCGCTGATGGCTGCGACGGACAAGCACCACCTCGTGCCCATCCCTCCCCTGCCACGGAGGCTGTCTGGAGCTGCCATTGCTTAACAGCAAACCTCTTTCTGAGAGATCCCTCTGCCTGCCCTGCCGAAATGAAAACATCAGGGAAGGAAATCTGGTGCTGCATGACTCAGGGGTGATCTGTCAGGCATGCATGCCCACCCCTGCCAGCCCCTCTCACACCAGCCCCTCTCACAAAGGCTGCTTGCTGCAGGCTGCTGCGTGACGTCCTGGCGAGCCTGCATGTCACCATCGTGATATAATCTCCTTCCGCAGAAATTTAATTAGCACAGTGAAAGAGCTGACCTTTCTCAAGATTTTATTTTTCCCACTATGCTAAAAATATCCCGCTGAATATGTCAATAGTATCCTTCATGTGCAAAGCACTCTAATAGCCTGTTGTAAGGGAAGAGGCATTTTAAAATGATGATTTTGCGGAGAATGGGAGAAAGAAGCTTTTAAATACCCTTTAAAACAGGCAGTGTTATTTGGAATCAAAATTATTGTGAAAGTCCTAGTCAAAAAAAAAAAAAAAGGACCATAGAACACAGCACACCGTGTTTTTCATGGAGCATTTTATAGCAGCACTAGTAATCGATATGGCAAAGCATTTGACAAAAGAACTTTATTTCTTAATCCATCATTGAACGATAAAGAGGCAGGGAAAATTAAACTGATTTGCCAAAGCCCACCCTGCAGACTGTCCATCTTGCAAGTTCTGTCTGCCAGGACAGAAATCTGTGTCTTTATCATTTATTAATGTTGTCTTTGCCTCCACTGCAAGAGCACAAGCTGGTGCTGTGCAGCATGCTCATCATTTATATACATAAAATAAAATTTACACTGCTTTAGTGCATGTGTTACCTACATGCAATTTGCTGGTAATCCCACTGCCTCATGGCCAGTGATGATTTCCTGTTGGAAAGCTTGGTCTTCAAAGCTGTCAAGATAAGTGAAATATTCTGTATTTCCAGATTCATTGTATTTATTTATACAAGAAAATACTCCTATCCTATTCGGTTGTCTCTTTCTGCTATTTTCTTGTGAAAGAAAGTAGCAGCTGGGTGCTCCAGCTTGTCCAGGACCCTCTTCTGCCCCCACAGCAGGTAGTGGGAAGTTCATTCTGAGCTCACAAAGCTCAAATCTTCATCTCTTTGACACTAAGTAAACACCTCTCCTATAAAGTAAATACACATTTCAAGTGGGGAAAATGATTTTTCCCATGTATTCATGGAAATATTACTTCTATATTAGGCAGTGCTAGTCTTAAGATACAAAACTCTGCTCACTAAAGTTAGCAAATTTTAAAGGTCTTTCAGCCCAGACTTTCTCCTCAGCCCTGTTTTTGAAAACTCTTACATATTACTGTTCTTTCCAAGAAAAGATAGGAAAAGAAAGTGGATCTGCACTTCCAGGGGGCAACTTCTGCTAGAGTGAAAAAACAGTGAATGTCAAAAGTCTGTGTCATGGCTGTGTAAACTACAGGAGTGACTTATCCCAGCTTCACCTTGGCATCATAAAACTGGCATTGAGCACAACAGCCTTCTCACTTGCTGGCAGATATTTATGGTGCCTTTTTTAGCTCTTTTGGCATTGCTACAGGAATAAAACAGAAGTATCTTGACTTCATATCTTACTTTCTTGCTTCATATTGCAGAGGTTTGGATGTCAGATGGAGAAACAGACAGTGCTCTTTATCCAGAGGTAATAAAGGCCATTTCCATCTCTTGGACAGCAGCAAGGCTGCAGGCACCGGGACGGGCAGGGCTGTCTCCAGGATCCTTTGGGGATGCTTTCCCTTGCCAGCTTCAGGCCACCCGGGAGAAGAGCCACCGCTCCAAACCCGCCTCCTGCTCGGGGTTTGAACTTCTCTGAGCCAAAGAGGAGTTTTACAAATAGGCTGCAAAGAGTCTGCCTGCCTGGTCCTGCTGTCAGCAGTCATCCACTGTGCTGGCACAGCCTCTCAGGTTTTACTGGTCTGCCCTCAAAGTTGCCACCCTCTTGGCTGGTAAAACAGCTCGGGCAATGTTGCTTTTTTTGTTGTTGTTGCTCAGGCTCCTCTGCCTCCTCAAGTGTTTGTATTTTCAATGCACCACAAAAGGATGACGTTCTTCTGATTTTTGTGGCCACTTCAAGGGTGCATAGCAGCCCATAGCACAGTCATGCAGCTGTACATAGCCAGCCTTGGTGATATTACAGCACAAAAACTGAACAAGGGTTTTAGCAGATATAAAACAAATGAAGGACTGATTTGCACACAAAGGATTTTAATCCACTTTGAAGGATTTGCACTTCTTTTTATGTAGGACCTGAGATATTATGGTAGCATGAAGAAACACTGTTTGTGTTAATGACAGGCTCATGCATGAACTGTATCACCACAATTTTTGATATGTGTTTGAGGGGATAATATGTTGAACCTATTTCTGAAGGCACTCATGTTTTTCCTGATTGACTGATACTTTCTTAGTGGCCCAGTGAGGCTGTGAAAGCAAAATGCCTGCTCCTTCCACGTGAAGGCAGGAGCATCCCCATGTTCAACCCTCACCTCATGCTGAGCAGCACTTGGCAGATCACCAGGAGATGGGTTAACTCTGCAGCACTGGCTGTGGCTGACTCTTGGTGCAGGTGCAGGAAAAATGACAGCAAGACCAACAAAAAGTGGAAAAAACAGGCTATTTTTCACGAAATTGTGGATACTCTTTTGGTGTGCAGCTCCACGCAATGAAGATGCTGTTAATTTAAAATTAAAATGGGAACTGATCTAGAATTTACCCTTCAGTGCTTTCCCTGAGGATTGATAGCATCCTGCAGGCTTGAAAGATCTGCACAAGCAATTCATAACAATAACTGTCACACAACAGACATCACTTTCAGGGTGGTGCTGCAACTCAAAATGTAGCCAAGCCAGAAACAGAAATATATGGTTACTCTAGCAAGGTACATCTGACCATTTATCTCCTGGGCTGTTGCTCAAACTTTTGCTTGAAGGCAGAATTTAATACCAGAGTATGCAAAGTAGAGAAAAACTCTCACATGCAGAGAGAGTAAGCGTCATGTAAGGAGGATAAGTCAAGGAGACTGACGCAATGGTGATTAGTCATTTTTCAGATACCCTTTGCACAGTCATCTTTCAATAAACTCTTTATTGGGTTATAGAGGGGAAATTTTCACAAACTCTGGAAGAAAAGATAGCTAAAATCACCTTAAAGTCATCTTTAAGAACGTTTAAAGAGTTCAAAAGAGACAGCAGTGAGGGCGCAGAGTTTGCTTTCCCTGTTGAGGTGGCTGACGTCCCGCAGCAGCCCCTGACCACCTGCCATTTGTGGACATGTTTGGGCTTTTTATCAGTTTTTTGTTTGATTGGCTGGGTTTGGTTGTTTGTTTTTAAAAATGGCTTTTACTAACTTTAAAATGAATAGTCAATAAGTTTCCCAAGCGGTTTCATAGACAGCTTAGCCATCTCTGTATGTGGCTGAAGTGAATGTGGGCTGTAACCTTCTCACCCACGGGATGGGATGGGATAGGATGGGATGGGAAACCTCACGCAGCCTTCACTTCAGGGAAATGTCTTTTCTCCAATTTTTCCTGCAGGACCTTCATAGCATTGTCAGTGCACCTGCTCTCATTTAACCGGCTAGACTCAAAAGATGAAGCTGATGCTTGGTACTTTTTCAGAGCCTTCCTGAAATCAACCAGTTATGGCAAATTTGCTGTAGGCCACCAGATCAGTGAAAACAAATTCCAGAAAAATGTGAGCATAAACAGAAGTCAACTACATTGTACCAGAAGGGCACAGGAACGGCTGTACCCAGCACAAAGTGCTTAATGATAAATCAGTTACTTTAGTGTGTGATCACACTTTTTATTTCTTATTTCCATCCATGAAATCAGGGCTAAAGCTCCCGAAAGACGAAATAAATTACTCCTACTGTTTTTACCATTATTTTACTGCTAAAGTTATTTTTGTTATTTTAGACCAGTTGTGCTTGTTTTCTCACACATACTCTCATTGATGGTACAAGAAAAACTTTTTTCTATCCCACAGGATTTTTTTAAATCCTTGGATGATTTTATCAGCAGCAAGAACCCTCTCCCACTGTGACGCCAGAGCTCCTTTGTCCCTCATCTCTTATTAAGAAACAGTGAGTCACTTTCTGACTCTTCTCTGGCACTTGTGCCTGCAGAATAATAAGAATTAAATATTTATGAAGAGTTCTGCATGGTCACAAAGTTACTATGAAGATCACACATATTGGAAAAAGTGTGGTGAGTGCACTCTGCTGCTGGGGCTGTGTAACATCAGGTTTCCTACTGAAAAAAGGGTTATTGACAAAAAAACCAAATTGTTTTAACTCCCCATATCCAAAAAGACAGTCAGTAATTCATTTAGGTGGTCACTGCATTGCCTGGCTTCCCAAAAACTTGGAAATCAAGGCATACGTTTTCTCATATTATGTGTAATAAAGAATGGTTTTCTCATAAGCCATTTGTTAATGGCCAATAAGTTAAATATCAGTAAGTGATATTTGATTTGACTCCCAAAAAAGCTGTCTGTGCATGTTGCTTTCTCAAGTAGGCTCATGATGCTTTCACAAGGATGCTTTCACAAAAAAATCTCCTTGGCCCAGGACTGTACACATTCATGGCATTAGTGGCAAGTTTCCAAAAGAAATTACTGATGACTGCTTGCAAACTTCAAAATTCAAAAGTGTTGCGGTGGGGGTTTTTCCCCTTCCCTAGTTTTTTGTTTGGTTGTGGTTTTTTTTTAATTCTGCTTTGTAGACTTTATTTGCTAAAGAGTACAAAAGTTTTTGGACCTGTTGGAGACTGTATTTTCTTTTGCCATTTTACTTTTATATAATCTGCTTTTGGGTTCCAGGATCTTTGAAGAAATGCTCGATCTGTCTGATGGATTACACCAGCTCTCTCTGCCAGTATGGATACTAAATGCACCCTGTACTTCCCTTTTAGGATTATTTGTGCTCAATGGCTTTTTTTCCTTCCTGATAATCTTTTTGTTATTTTAACACAAACTACTGAGACTTGTACTTTGTATGTGTGAGACCACCCAAGACCATGTGAGACCATAATTAAGGGGTTTTTATCAACTATTTTGAAGCTCTTTCACTCTCTCCCCCTCTCAAAAAGAAAAAAAAAAAAAGGCTTGGGGTCATTCTCTTTCTGTTACTGTGCACTCTGGAGAAAAATGGAGCGTTAAAGGCAAGTTATGCTTGAACAAGGAGCATTTTTGCTACATGCAGACTTCAAGTTAAGAAGTTTTAGAGCAGTTCCCATTTTTCTCTGCAGGTGAATATAACCTTGGTACAAGATTTTATTAAAGTAAATCTAAATATCTTCATTTTGCTGTTGGACACAAATTCAGTTACACTCAACAAGCGTAAGGTTGATTGATGAGCAGGAAATCAAATGAGAAAATTGATCTCATTACAGACACCCAATAACTGAGATGGGATTGACTCTCTTGCCCTAATCACTTTTATCAACATAATCAGGTGTCTTCCCAAAGCAGAATTCATTGAGTGCAAATCGCACATTAAATTTATTTAGGAGGTGCATATAGAGAATCAAATTTCCTTTAACTGCCCTCACACTATGAATCTTTATCCCCACAGATATACAAACGGAGTCATGAAAGATCACCACCAGTGTTCTGTTATGATTGCTCTTTGGGAGCTTTGTGGGACCATCTAAAAGTCTCAGCTACATGGCCCACCAGGAAGGCTGGCTCCCCTCACTTTTAAGAGCAATAAGGGATTTGGTGCTACCCTGTCCAAACAGTAACCATTTTTACAAGAAATCTACTTTATCTTATTAAAGGCTGCGTTTACCCTTGGTATAAAGGGTTGGTTTCTCATTTTCCATGGTCTAAGTACGGCAGAGAGATGGCTGTGGCTCCTCTCTGGAAATACACTTTATTTTCTGTTGATATGTCTTAAATCTTGTGCATGTGCGAAGAAGGGCAACAGAGCTGTAGAAGGATTTGGAGTACAAGTCTGATGAGGAGTGGCCGAGGGAGATGAGCTTGTTTAGCCTGGAGAAACTGAGGCTCAGTGGGGACCTTATCACCCTCTAAAACTACCTGAAAAAGTTGTAGCGAGGGGAGGGAGGTCTCTTCTCACAGGTAACAAACAATAGGACAAGGAAATGGCCTCAAGTTGCACCAGAGGAGAGACTGGATATTAGGAAAATTTCTACACTGAAAGTGTTGACAGGCTGCCCAGGGAAGTGATGCAGTCACCCTCCAGACGTGTAGATGTGGCACTTGAGGTGGTCTTGATCTTGACAGTGCTGGGGATCTGGCTGGACTTGATGATCTTAAAGCTCTTTTCCAACCTAAATAATTCTGTGACTCTGTGATTTATAACTGACACAAAGGCAAAGGCTGTAGTTCAGTACATGGCCTTTATTAACCAGATTATTCACGGTGAGTTTGTTTCCCCTAAAGTGAAAGGAATTGCTGTTCCTCGAGCATAGGGATCAGCAGAAGAACCTTATGTAGAAGTTGGCCAAGTGTGCCTATTGAGGAAGCGTGTGGAATGAACACAGAGAGAGTGGGAAAAGGAAAAATTGCCTGGTAGTCCCGTGAAAAACTTTGGAATCCCTGCACTGACACACGTGTTCATTGTCATTAATATTAATAGAGGGAAAGGAACACACATCGTTACCTTCATTAATATTAATAGAGGGCTAGGTGGATAAGCTAACGTCCCTATAAATATTAAACAGAGCAGGTTTTCTAACTCCCATGAAGACCCCAGGTAAAATGCAGGCAGGAGGACACCTACACTGCTCCCAAACAAACATCAAGGATAGGAACATTTTAGCTTGCTAAGCATGCCTATTGCTTTTCCAATATTACATCAATGAAATTCCCATTTGCCTGATGTAGAACATTCATTTCCTCATGGCTTGTTGCCAATTATGGTAAAGAACTGATCAATAAAGTAAAATTATGGGACTCATGAATGCTAAAAAGTCACGCATAATTCACAGACCACGCTTAATTCCAGCGTGCTGGAAATGAGGCAGATATAAACCAGCCTAACTACCATGCACTGCAGATGTTAGGAAAACCAAGCAGATTTTCTGCATTTGGCTAAGGTATAGAAAGTGTTGCCCTGATATTTTTAAAGCAATCGGGAGATATGGACATGGCCGAAGATTTATGACTCTGATTATCTTCTTGCTTGCTGACGTAAATTAGTCTTCTGGGAAACGAAAAGTTATTTCTCAACATGCTCTTAATGGTCTGAGTCAGAACTGCAGATGATCTCTCTCCTACAGGGGTTTTGTAGTAAAAACAGAGGTGAGCGCTTCCGTCGCAAAGGACAATAGAAGTGGGAACAGAAATATTTCATGAGTGTGAGCTCATCCTCCAGTGTGTCACAGGCACTACTGCTTAGCAAACACGGCTCCAGCCATGGAAATAGAGTGTTTACTTTTCCGTGTGGATCAGGTCGATGATTATTCCAGCCATTGACATTATCTCGGCAAACAAGGAATCAAGCCTCAGCCTGGCAGTCAGAGTTTTCAAGGTAATGACTGTTGCTTGTGCCTGAGATCAGCCCTGTGTTCCTGACCCCATGTCAAGTGGATGGAATGACTGATGCACTCCCACGTGCCTTGCTCTGATGAATAGGCTGAACCTCCCAGCCCTGCAGCTGGCACCAGCCCAGGGTCCCAGCTCGCACAGCCCCAGAGACGATGCTTAGTGCAGAGTACCAATTTTGGCAGCCACCTCAAAGCCAGGAAAGAAGGGAGCTGTAAAACTGGGGCATTCCTATGCTCTGGACAAGACCAAGATGTTTCCCTGCTGTTTCTGTTTCTTCATGCTGTAATTAGTCCATGTGTAACTATGGTAAGCAGAGCTGCAGTGTAAGCACACTAAGAGTTTTGTATGGCCACCTGTAAATGAGCTGAACTTTGAGGAAAGCCCCTCGAATGCACTCAGATGTGCTTGTCTTTTTGCCAGTGAGATGTCTCTTCTCATGACAAACCTCCTGGATTGTTAGAACAGCATATAACCTTGGCATAAAAAGGTGTAGCAAAGGTGGTGATCAGATGCTGAAGCAGGCTGATATCCGGGAACACAGGTAATTGCTAGCTGACCCCAAATGTTCCTGTTACTTGGCAGCTCAACAGCACTTTTTTCGAATAAGAATTGCTGCCAGGGTACTTTTACAAATCTCTGCTCCATTGAAATGTCATTGAAGGGCTAGATGAGAGACAAATTAACAACAGGTTTTAACGTTTTGGCTTAAAACCAGACAACGTGACAGCCCACGCTCCCACTCATTGGTACAAAGAGGGTGGCTTGGACTTTGGTTCAAGAGATCCCCAAAGGTAAATCAGCATCCAGCATCTTCTCTTGTCTTCCCAAGTGGCTCCCACAAGTCCTGTTGAAGCTGTGATACCCATACACCAAGAGTCCCCTGCACTGCTGCTATAAGAACCACTTTTACCAAGAAGTGCCAGTATGCATGTCATGAATGTTCACGTTAACGGACATGCTCCTGACATGGATGGCAAAACTTCAACAAACAGTGATCTGCACTTATCAATATGGAGTTCTCAGTGCCTTCAGAGGAGCCCTTTGCTATTCAGATCTTTCCCCTGCACGGCCTCTTCTGAGAAGTAGCAAGTAATAGGACAGGAGGAAAGGCCTAAAGTTGCACCAGAAGAGGTTTAGTTTGGATATTTGGAAAAATTTGTTCACTTAAAACGGTTATCAAGTGTTGGAACAGGCTTCCCAGGGTGCAGTCATCATCCCTGGAGGGATTTGAAAGACATGTAAACGTGGCACTTGGGAACATGGGTTAGTGCTGGACTTGGCAGCGCTGGTTTAGCAGTTGGACTCGATGACCTTGGAGGACTTTTCCAACCTAATCTTAGAGGACTTTTCCAGCCTAAACAATTCTGTGACTTCATGATTCTTCTGTTTGTTCTCTGCCTTGCAGAGCCTGCCCTGCCTTTGGAGGCAGAGATGCTCCTGGTTTGCTCACAGACTCTGTGCTTGCAGTGATGACTGCGGGGAATGCTTGAATTGAGCTTGTGCTCTGACTGAACCAACCAGTTCTCATTTATGCAATGGCTTCATGAGGTTTCCTCCATAGCATAACATTTTATTGACTTCACCCGCAGTTATTTTGATGTGAAGAAACCCTGCTCGGGCTCCTACTATGTATTCATGCATTTAGACAGTAAGTTTTCATCTGGTCCCAGCAGAAAGCACTATGTGTTTTAACAGCCTGCCCTGTGAGGAATAGCAACAAATTCAAATCTCTGTGCTATTTCTCCTGATGAATTATTTATTTCCACTTATTTCTCAGGAGGGGAAAA
>VZRJ01001602.1:84216-103150 GCA_013397565.1 Ptilonorhynchus violaceus
AAAAAAAAAAATGTAGATGTGCTCTCTGCACCACCTACAGGGTCCCTTCAAACAGAACTCCTCCTCCTCTTTTCTGCTGAAGCTGGTGCAGAACAAACTCATAGAGCTGACCACCCCCACTGCCAGATGTTTCCTGGCAGCTTTCACCTGCCCTGCAAGAGAGGAATGCTTCCAGGTCACCCAAGGCTTTGTACAACAAGCCCAGTGCATCCTGTTATGGAGCTGGGTCCTCCCATGGTGCTGTGTGATGCTAGGACAGAAAATGAGACCAAAAAATACATATATAAATGCTTAAAATGGAAACTAGGGGTAAAAAAAAAAAAAAAAGAAGTAATTTTTACTGTTTGTGCTAATGGCTTCTATTCTGGAATAATTTCTTCCTTTTCCTGTACCATTTTTCCTCATCTTATATAAATTATGCCGCCTCCTAATCCCCATAAAACACGTGACAAAGCTTTCACAGACTTTGATGGACTTGGAAATGAAGCAATTTTAAACAGAGGAGCATTAATTAACCCATTATTCAAATGAGCCAGAAATCCTTCCACTGCTGTTGGGAGCACAGTGATGCTCCTGGGGGAGCACAGGGGGCTGGATCTGTAGCCCCTTCTCCAGGCTGGGAACAAAGGGTCAGGGCTGTGGCCAACATGTCAGTGTTCAGCTCCCCAGCCACTGCTCTTCCCACTCCTGGGAGAGCCTGGGAAAGAGTGACAGCTCCAGTGGCTTTTCCATACTGCTGAGGCACGAATCAGGAAAATTAGTGCTTGTAAAACAACTCAGTCTCTTCCGGCCAGGGTCTGCAAAATGCTGCAGCAGTATCTTCACCAACGGAGTACAGAGAGTACATCATCTCAGGTGGAAGAGGGACTCTCCTAACCTAATTTTTATAGACTTTTCTATAAAACACTAAAAACTGTCTTTCACTACCATGCCTCAGAGGCAACACTGGGAAAACATCAGCAGAAATGGAGCAGCAATTCCTGTCGGGTCCTCCCGATCCTCTTAGAGGCAACGGGATGTGAGTTACAGGTTTCACAGAGCCAGTTTGTCTCAAGGCTTACAGCACAGCAATAAGCACTGGGCATCCTTTCCACGCCACAGGTGAGATTTGGCTGTACTCTGTCAGACTGTGCAGCTCTGTCTGAACTGCCTGGAAAGGGGCTGAAAAGGACAGGGGTGTTGTTGAGATGTTTGCAGCCTGACAGAAGAGAGAATGGGGTTGGACAAGCCTGCAGAGATCCGATTGCTGCTTTGCAGATCCTGGGAGGTTCGAGGCGAGATAAATCAAGCAGTCATGGAAGAGATTATGAAATAGGATTACTGGGCAGAAACATTTTCTGCAGGGAGAGGAATAAACCTCAAGTGAAAGTGGAGTCAAAGGCAAATTAACGGAAGACCAGCAGAGATGACAGACAGTGCTGGGAGGTATATCTCAGTGGTCTGAATCATGATGTTAAAATATCTCCAGGAGTTTAGAAGCAAAGCTTTTCACTAGCTTCAGTCAGACCACAGGTCCCCTTTTTAAACCAAGCTTAGTGAAAATGGGGTTTAGGAAGTCATCTCAGCATGCAGAAACTGAGTTTTGTGACATCTTTGTCAGGGCTGGATGCAGGTATAGCCAGTGGGGATGCTCACATTGTGTGTATATTCATAGAACCACAGACCCAGGGAATCACAGAACTGTTTAGGCAGGAAAAGCCCTCTAAAATCATTGACTCCAACTGTTAACACAGCCCAGCCAAGCTCTCCATTAAACCACTGTGCCACTTGCAAAACTCCATGTGTCTACACACAGGATGGCAGGACCAAACACCACGTCACTGCACACTGGGCTTCTCCAGGGCCCCCCAGTGCCCACTGAAACCCAGTAGAACTGTGTCTGCTGATACCAGGAGGAGCCTGGCCCTCAGAGTCTGACCACAGGTAGGGCTGCCCCAGCATTACCAATCCTCTGAGCCAGCTGCTGAAATTTTTCTGATTTATTTTCAGAGGTCTGGCTGCCAGTATAATGGAAGCAAAGCAAAAAATGCCCAATTTTTAACTCAAAGGCCGTTGTCACATCATCCTGGCTGTACCTAAGACTGTAGCCATCCCTGTGAAACAGCTACATTCTTTGACTTGCATGCAGCAGAGAAGTTCATCACATAACCATGAGGACAAGCCAGCCTCTCTCAATGACAGGTCTCCCATGAGGATTTAGGGAAAGAGCTGGGGAAGAAGGCTGGCAGTATGCAGGGAGGCAGCCAGGGCTCTGCTAACAAGCCATGAACATACACACTGATTAAAAAAGACTGGTGAGTAGAACAGGCTATTCTTCCTCCTACTTAGCAAATTCATTGATTTTCCAAAGAATGACAGCAGGGAGGTAATAGCTTCAATCTTCCAGGATAACATCTTTTATTAGGAAAACATGAATAGTTTAAGGTGTATTTCTAACAACAGTCTGGAGCATTTGAAAAAGGTCCAGGGCAGGATAAAGAAAAATTTTTACAGTTTGGCATCAGTAAGTCCAGATAGTCACACATAATAGAGTATATTATGAGTGTATGGGAAGTTAGAAAGGAAATACAGCATAACAGCTGCAGGGAAATACTTGGTGCTGAAAGAGAAAAAGGTTCCATTAACAGTGAGAAGCCCCAGGGAAAGGATTTCAGGACAAAATTTATTCTGTACCACTATCCCTATAGCTGCAAAATGCAAATCACTTGCAGAGCAAGTGATGAAGTCCATTTACTTTCCAGTTGTGTTGCCTCTGCAGGATGCAAATTATCAATGAATCTTCACAGTAAAACCTGCAATGGTTAATAATGCAAAGCAGACACAGAGTCAAGACACAGCAATTATTTATAGAGGCATTATGAATGTCGTGTTTTGTGGGAAAGGTTCAGCTTTTCAAGGAAGGCATAATGAGAACTGGTATCAGGTTTCTCATCCTGATTTGAGCAAAACCTCTGAAAAACTGAGTTTATGCAAGGGAAAGAGTTGTCACATACCGATATGGCCTTTTTCTGGCTGTAACACCTCTGTGTTTCTGTAAATGCTAGAAATCAGGCAATATCATTCAGCTGTAGCTCCAGGACAGAGATCAGACTTGTGTTGCTCTGAGAGATGAGCAGCTCTACTTTATCATCACCCAGCTGCAACAGCTCAGGGGTTTCTTTCATTAAGAATGCTGAGAAGAAGCATGACCCTTCTGGGGTGGACATACACTGCCTGAGCTCTCAGGGTCTCACAGAAAGTCAGGCTGCTGAATTTCCAGCCGTAACCCCAACACCTCTGGTCACAGCAGCCATGACCTGCTGTTTTTAAAGACAGGAGGAGTTCGTGTACGGTGAAAATGCCAATTTAAGCCTCCTCTTACAGGCAGCCAACACCCAAAGCAATGCTGGAAACCAGCTGAATCTTGCACAGGATGCTCATCATTACTAAATGTGTTTGTTTCCTGGGCTGTCATTTTCTTAAAGCAAAATCTATCTTGCATTCTTCACCTAATTTCCTGAAGAGCTTTGAAACTCTACTTTATTTTTTTTTTTCTGTTTGTACAAGAAGCACAACAGACCCAGTGGCAGAAGGCTGGTCTATAATAGGAATAACTTTTCCCATTTGTTGTTATAACTGGTATTATTTGAAAGGTAACCTTCCCTCAGAGTTCACAATTTATTAGGCACTAGAGGACGCTCTGCTTAGTTTCCTTCCTAACTTTTTTTTTGATCCTTAGAAAGGCTTTTTTGGCATCTAACAGGCTGAAGCCTCTCAAGATTCATCTCAGGACACATTCACATATACATGCCTTAACACCTAGCAAGACAGGCCCTTCTGCTGCAACCTCATTGCAAGGCAGTAGGAAAGACCTAGAAGGCACAAATTTAAAAATAAGGCACCTTCCCCTCCCAGGATCGTGGAGCAACCTGTTGTGCTGGATTTTACTTTGGGAATTCTTCCTTTACATTTAAAACCATTTTTCTCTTCCCTAGGAGGATGTGCAGTCTTGCTAAGATGAACAAAACTTCTGCTTTTGGCCTCTCCCTTGCTTTTGGGACCGAGCTTGTTCCCGTGGAAGTGCTGACCCTGGGTGGTCACAGACACCGGGGGGTGGACACTCACCCGGCCCCGTGCCACAGTGAATGAAGACCACCTGCTGAGGATTCGAAACCACCCCGAACAGTGAGGGGACAACGGGCAAATCACAAAAATGCCCCTGTACTTCCCCTGGATCATCACAGCGTGTCACCCTCGCTCCACGCGTTACTCTGCCGGGTTGCACTTGTAAGGAGCTAAAAAGGGGATGGACCAGCCGTGCGGGAGAGCAGTTCTCGTGCTGGAATCTGACCTCCCTTATCGCGGGCTGGCTTGTTCTAGTTCAGCTCTTCTGCTTTCCAGGAGAATATGCAAACACTGGGCAAGGGCTCGAAAGTCCTTACCGTATGTAGACACTTCCCTGTCCTCAAAGCATCCAATTAGTTTGGAAAAAAAAAAAAAAAAAAGCCTGTGGCATGTACTAAAGATTGGAAACTGTAGATTGCAAGAAAGAGGCAAATATTGGTACCATTAGCATATGACCATGACCCAGTAGCATTGCCTGCAGTCCAGGTCACTTGCTGACATTGGTGCTTCCAGTGTGACCACAAAACTACCAGAATGGAAGAACCAGTTTCATCATGCAAACTGTTTCATGCAAACTAGACACAGATTTAGTCCCAATGCATTGGCAAGCAGAATGAGGAGAGCTGTGACCATAGGGCGAGTCTGGCTTGACCAGCCTGATCTCCTTCTGTGATCCATCCCTCCATCCCTGAGTAGATGAGGGAAAAGCACTGGTGAGGTGACACCTCGAATCCTGTGTTCAGTTTTAGGCCCCTCATGGCAAGACAGACATTCAGGTGCTGGAATGTGGCCGGAGAAGGTCAGTGGAGCTGGGGAAGGGTCTAGAGAGGCTGAGGAAGTTGGAAGCATTTAGCCTGGAGGAAAGGAGGCTAAGGAGAGATCTTATCACTCTCTACAACTCCCTGAAAGGAGATTGTAGCCAGGTGGGGATGGATCTCTTCTTCAAGGTAACAAGTGACAAGAGTAGAAGGAACCCAAGAGTACAAGAGGAGAGGAAGGAGGAGAGTTTTGTCTCTGCCCAAGGGGTCATAATACTTAATTGTAAGAAAACTCAGAGTAAGATGAAGTGGCCCAGCAAACACTGCACATCTCTACCTAAGCCAGGGACATGCACCTACAGACCCTTTCATGTTCCTTTCAGTTACTGCTTTTGGAGGGTTTGGTCAAGGGCCCCTTGGTCCAGAGTGCCCCAGGGGGCTCCTCTGGCTGGGTTTGCACTCAGGATGAGGATGCCCAGGATCTGCAGAGCCCAGCAGTGGGGATGAAGGCTGGGGTTTGTGGGCTTGGGAGATGCAGCTCTGAGGGGTTCAGCACCATGGAGGGTGTGTCAGACTGGGAGCTGTGGACAGGGACATCACCAGGCAGCCCCAGCCCCACCACAGCTGGATTCTTGTGACCAGTGTGTGTGCCTGCAGGGGGAAAGCCGGGCTGAATGGGGGCTGGGAAAGATGCCATGGGGATTTCTAATCCAGACTGAGAGCTGAGACCCTCAGGGCAGGGCATGGTATCTCCCTTGGGGCTGGAGGCATGAGGCAGATGGGCTCGAGGCTGTCAGTGGTGGTGGGCACAGAGAGGCTCTGGGGACACTCCAGCTGCTGCCAGACTCTTGCTCCCTCCCATCCAGACCTACAGACCTACAGTCTATGATTCTATGATTCATTTGCACACCCTCAAAAGACTCAAACAAGTGCCTATGTGGTGGCACTGGTAATCTGCCAACAGCCTCCTCTCTTTGGAACGATATAATCCCATGGGTTGTTCCCTGTTTTTCAAGTGTGGCTTTGAAGTGTGACAAAAATAGTGTATTTTTCAAGGTTTTTTTCAGCCAGTCCCATCTCCCCTGTCCCTCCTGTCATAACGGATGTGTGAGTCTGGAGATTCGCCCTTTTCCAGGGAAATCATTGTATTAGAAACAACACTTGGCGTGAAACCCAGGGGCAGGTGCTCGGGCACACAGAAACACCAGCACTGCAGATATGAGCAATGCAGACCCGAGGCTCCTGCGCCACCTTTTTGCTGGCTTTTGGAACGTGTTGCTCAGCAGGCACAGTGTTGCCTCTTCCAGCAAAGCCAGAATGGCTCCCCAGGGAGTAATACCAGACTTCTGGAGCTGCAGTTCCTGATTACAGCAACGCTTTCTGGTAGCAGGAGATGAACTGCGGGAGCTCAGCAGCAACGATGGAGCCAGGCCCCAGACCAGGGTCGGGATGTGCCCATGATTTCCACCCATCACCTCAGGGTGATGTCTCAAGGGAGCTGTCTCTAATTCTCCTCACAGCCCTCAACAATTTGCTGCTGAGATGAAGAGAGTGTGGTGGTTTGTTTTTCTCTTATGTCCTCTCTTTCTTCAGGAGGAGAACTCCCGACTACAATGAAAGGAAAGGGTTTGGTCTGTGTGAATACGGAAGAGTAACCTAAAGGTTTTCATTAAGAAATCCTAATTAAGAAATTTCCACTGAGGAAGGCTGCTGCTGTAATAGGAAGGTGTCTTAAAGGACAACCTGACTAATGCAGGGTATAACAAATGTCTGCAATAGCAAACAACAGCAAGAAGTCAATGAGCAAAATCCCAGGCTGTGACTCCATCCCTTTAACCCCCCAGAGCTTCCTGCTGGAGCAGGATCAACTCCTTGCTCCACTCCAGAATACACATCTCAATGGGGAATTTTTGAGACAGAGAGAAAGTGCATTGTGGCACAGGGCTCTCTGTGGCAGCAGCAAACCCAAACAGCCTTTCTGAGGAGAACTGAGCCCTTTCTCAGCCCTGTTTCCCTGCTCAGCTTTAGTGAGGAGTCTTATCCAACATCTCCAGCTCCACACCCCTGGTGGGGATGTGGGAGCATGCCACGAGGGGATGTTGTGGCCTTCGAGGGGCTGCTGCAGACCTTGAGGGGCTGCTGCAGACCTTGAGGGGATGCTGCACCTCACAAAGAGATGTTGTGACCCGTGAAGGGATGCTGCAGCTCATGAAGGGATGCTCACAAACTCCCATTCTGATTTCAGCCTCCTGGGTGTCTTCTGGGAGACCAGAGCAGCTGATTGTGAGCTAATCAGGACACCCCTGAAAATTCCTCTGCCTGGCCAGCCCACAGCCAGCAGGACCAGAGCTGCTGCAGAGCGCCAGCTCCGGGGCCTGCCTGCGCCTGGCAGTGAGTTGCCATGGCTACAAAGTGAGCTGCTTTGAGGGGGAAAAGATGAAATCTGGCCTGGCTGCCAGCCTGCACCTATCCTGGGAGCCGTGGCAGTGCCTTGTGCAGAGCGGAGAAGTGCAGGAGAAGCTCCAACCCCTCCAAAAGCCTCTGCCCATTCCAGGGCTTCCAGCTCCCAGGTGTTGCATGAGAACTTTGGGAAAGGAAAAGTGAAGTCATCCCGAGCTATTACCGGAATAGAGGAAGAACTGAGCACCTTTTCCAACATCACTGTCCTTAAAGGGCTCTTGTCCCCACTGCCTGGGCCTCTCCTGGCAGTGGGAGAGCTGCGTCTGCCCCACCATCTCCATCTCCTGGGCACCACAAGAGCTGAAGCACAACGAGGGTCTCCCTGGCCCCAGGACAGCTTGGCAGGCTCAGCATCCTGAGTGCACCTTTGCCTCCAGGCTTTTTTTGGCTCGTTTTGGCAGGGAACTGAAGGCATCGTGTTAGGGGTGAAGTGTGAGCACACAGCTGCATGTAGAAATCTCTCGGCTGTGGATTAGTTTTCAGCTGTTTGCTCTGCCTCCAAATGGAAGGAGAGAGGAAAAACAAAGTGAAAAACAAAGAAAGGGAAAAGAAGAAAGAAGATGAAAGAAAAGGAAGATAAAAGGAAAAGAAGAAGGAAAAGAAAGAGAAAAAGGAAGATAAAAAGGGAGAGGGAAAGGGAAAGGGAAAAGGGAAAGAGAAAAGGGAAAGAGAAAAGGGAAAGAGAAAACGAAATGCAAAGGAAAATGAGTAAAAACCTAAAAAATAGCAAACAGACCGCATGACCTCATCAGATGGCACACATTTTAAGTGTTTCAAGAGAAAATAAGGAATGAATCAACAGACTATGCCCTCATAATCTCTTTCCTGCCAGTTTGGCTGTAGTTTGCTATTAGCAGTAAATGCCTTTAAAAAAAAACCAAAAAATTAAAGAGGCTCTGCATTACTGGCGTTTCAGCTGTGTCCTCACATGCATACTGACAGAATACTCTGTGCATCAAATTTTAGTTGCTGTCAGTTCTGAGACTGGAACATCGATGCTTTTATTTATAGCAGTGAACTATCCCTGCTACAGTGCTCCCTTTTACCCGTTAAACCTCAACTGAAGTCTGGAAAAAATAGGATGCATCCAGTAGAGTCCACAGCAGTTTGCTCCCTCTCAGCTGTAAGTGGACTGATAGTTTCCCAATGTGTCTCTCTCCACACTGCCTGAGAACAGCCTGGACACTGATTTCGCAGGCTGATTGCTATTTTTCCAGCTTTCACAGCCCTGCTGCATCCTATCTCAGGCCTGACGTGATGGCAATCCTTCAATTCCAGCCACAGGATCCATCAGCCCATCTCACTGCAGGATCCATCAGCCCATCTCTTTGGATGTGGCGAGGCCTAGTTGCTTTCACAGAAGGAAAAAAAAACCTCAGTGGCACAGCACCGGTGGGATTTTCAAGCAGATGAAGAATTGAAAAAAAAAATCCACCCTTAAAGTCCTTATTTTCCCCGGCAGTTGTAGGAAGCCAAATGTCAGAGTTCAGTTATGTTAAATGGGGATTGCATAACTTTAACATTCCTACCACTCAGTTTCCTTTGCCTTCTGTTCCACAATTTATAGAAATAATGACACAAACTGAGTCTGAGTGATGGGTGAAAACCAATTTAGGCAAGGCAAGATAATAACTAAAATGTCCGTGTTTTCAATCTCAGAAAGGATTCGTTTCTTTGGCAAAGAACCACCTATCCTGAACAACACAAAGACAGAATTTCTGCTGCACATGCAAGGGAAGGGTCCCACCCACAGGGCAGGCAAATGTGCACCCGAATTTCCTAGCCAGCTCACTTTCAGGAGGAGAAGCGACAAGATTTCCAGCAACGTGATAGCTTCACTTTTTTGTAACAAGTTTTGCTGTTGCAGAGGGGGAGAGCGAGCCGCAAGCTCTGGCAGCAGACAGGATGAGATGAGGCACAGGAGGAAATGAGTCAGGGCCCCAGCAGGGCAAAGGGAGTTCCCCAGAGAAGCAGCAGCAAAAAATCAAAGCCTGCTGTCCTCTTGGGGCACCCTGGAGAGGAGGAGACACAAGCTGGGACAAACTGTACCTCTGGAGAGGAGAACTCACCACCATCATGCCACTGATGTTCGGAGCCATTTTGAGCAGCTGAAAGGGCTGTGTAGGTCCAAGACCTTAAATTCCTCGGATTCTGTCTTTCTGGCACATCTTTCAGTATTTCTCAGTATGGTGGGGAGGTGCTTGAGACTCACAAATGTCATCAGAGTATGAGAAAAAAAATTGGAATAATATAATTTAACCAAAGCAATGATGCTTAGCTGATGCTGTTTTGATTCCCAGTGGGAATGGTAGAAACCAGGGTACACCACGGACCCACTCTGCAGGATTTAGGGCTGAGGAGTCAGAAACCTTCGTACAGCAAATATTCATCTGGGTATGAGTTACCTTGGAAGGACCTGCACTGCCAGTAGGACTGTTCTAAGCATCCAAGAGTAAAACAAAACAAAACAAAAAAACCCCAAACAACAAAAATCCCAAACAAAACAAAAACCAAACCACAAAAGTGAAAAGCACTGTGGTGAAATTTATTTGGCAAAGTCTAAAAATGTCTGACAGACATGTCTCCGGCTGCGAAAGACAAGGGTATAAAATCCGGTACCTCCTGGGTGTGTGGTGCAGCTGATTTTGGGTGTTTTAGAGAGCCCCGGTCCACATGGCGAAGAGATGGCGAGGAGGGGAGGCAGCGCAGCCACACCGACAGGCGGGAGACTCCCCCAGCAGCACAAGCGCGGCAGTGCCCAGCTTGTCCCAAACATGTTCTCTGCTCAGAAATTCAGATCCGAGTGAGAACGACTCCTGAGAACCCTCCCGCACAGGATTTCTGGCAAGGCAAACAAGAAGAACAAAGAGTACAAGCACGGTCCTGTCAGCAGGTCTGTGCAGCGGAGCCCTGCGGAGTCAGGGTAGGGAAAGGAAAGTTTCGGGTTTAACAACCCGGCTCTGCCATAGTCTGGGCACTGCTGCGAGTGAGTCATGCCTTGTGCATCTCATGGAGGTCTCTGCTCTGTAAACACGCCGGGACAGCGAGGAGCAGCGGGGCACGGCAGGACTGCGGTCAGAGGGAAGAAAATCATCCGGCAGCCACCCACCCGCTCCGTGCCACCCTGGAAACAGGGCGCCTGTCCCCAGAGATGTGCCCCTGTCCAAGGAAAGGGCTGCTCCCCACCGCAGACCACTGCTCTCCCTTCCCCAAGCCCTCCCGTGCTTTGGAAGAGCCTTCCGCGTTTTGCTTTGTGGGCTGCACTCAGCATTTCCCATCCCCGGAGGTGCCCTGGTTCCCCAGGGATTGTCTCTCTGGAAGGCGAAGCCTGTCCCCTGACTTTGGCTGTAAAACCGCACGGTTCGGCAGCAGGGGCAGAGGATGTGGAGGAAACGCCTGTGCGGGCATCACCGCACAGATGCAGGCACACTGGCACGGAACTGTTTAACTGCTCGTTCTCCACAAATACCAGCACTGTTGCCATCACTGACAGCGGGTTTGGGTGTAATCGGCTGCTTAAAAGGATCAGTTCTTCTGATAACGGTACACCATGCTGGCAGAGTCTTTTTCAAAGGGATAGCAGATGTTGGTGTCCTGATTTATCAACATTTTTTTCCCCCAGTTTTTCCCCTACAGGGGGAAAGGGGATTTTCACACGTGCAGATATCTTAACTTGGCTCGTGCCAAGTACTGTCTCCACACTTTATTGTTGCAGAAATAATGTTTTTTGGACTTGATCTAAAACTCACCGAGGGCAGTGGGAAGCCAATATTTGCGGTGAGGTTTGAAGCAGGTCCCTGGCAAGCACAAGTGACCACATCTCCTCCGCATTTCTGAGTGGTGGAGGAGGGTTTTCACTCGTGGTGCCTGGTGTAGTAGGTGGGCTCTTGCACTCACATTGTGCTCTTTGCAAAATTATAATCTGTTTTCAGGGTCTTAACAGCAGGACGTCTTTATTTTCTCACCCGAGGCCATTATTTTTGCCGCATTTAATAATTGCACCCTCATTATTTAGCTTATTACTCCACTCCAAAGCTGCTGTGCTGCTGGCCTGGAGCCCCAGGACGGCAGAGCAGGACAGATGTGTCATGCAGCTCTCTGGGGTGAGTCACAGCAGAGGTATGAGGGGAGCAGCAGGCGTGGGGTGAGGGTGTCATCCACCTCCCAGCACGGATCCCGGGGGTCCAGCCCCACTCTCCTGCCAGGGAGCTTCTGTACCCCTCATGGAGGAAATCCAGAGGTAGGCTGGGAATTTGGACACAGGGCAGGGGTGCTCTGCTGGTGCCAGGGCAGAGCACCCCATCACCTCAAGCTGGTTTTGGCAGCACAAGCGTGGGCACGGTGCATCCGTCCCAGGCAGTGCCATCACAACCCACTCCACTCAAAACAAACTCATTTCCTCCAGCACAGAACTTCCTGTTACTCCTCCGCTGCTCCACGGTGACTCAAAATACTTCGGATTTCGCAACACTTGGGGATGCTGTACACGAAATATAAGTTCCTCCAGGACCGCCACACATTTTCCACCCGCCCGCGTTCGCGACAGCCGTGGTGTGACTGCAAATGGGGCTTCTGTCGCCTGCACAACACAGCACAGGGCACTGGACACCCACAGATGGCACGGGGCTGGTCACTGCCCACAGGGAGCTGAGCATCACCTCAGCTGACAGGGCTGCCCGGCTCCATCAGCCTGCCTTGGAGAAACAGCATGTGCCTCTGCGCGGAAATGACAGATTTGTGGGTTTGCGACGTGCAAAAAAACCCAACACCTCTGTTAACAGCTTACAATGATTTGCACGTCAGCCACATGCAAATTGTGCTGGGTTGCTCTACCGAGTGGTTTCAGCGCAAATCAAGTTCTCTGCACTCCTGTGCTTGTTCCTGAACACGCGCAGAAATGGGGTTTGCTGCACTGCAGGGCTACCCCGCTGCACATCTCAGGGCAAACATGAAACCAGCAGCTTGAAAGGGAAAGGAGAGCTGAGAACTGCTCCTGCGAGCAACCAGCATGTGCCAAGTGGAAGCTATCCACACTTTGGCTCCATCAATGCCATATGTCTGTTTTCAGAGGAGCACGAGCAGGAAGGGGAGCTGCTGCAAGCAGGGATGTCCTCGAGCCAAGCATCACAGAGGCTCTCACCCGGCCAAGCTGCACTGAGTGCTGTGGTCCTGGTGCTCATTTATCTGTGGTTCAGCTCAGGGCTCATTCAATTTGCTTGCTTTTTTTAACGATGAAGAATGTACGCTGCCTTCAAAACAACACATAGCTGTAAAATATTTTCCATGCTACCCACGTTTGCCTTCCAAGCAATCCCAGATCCTTGTTTTCATACATTTCTGAAACAAGAAATAATTTACTGTGAAGCAGTGTTGCAATTTCCCATAAAACATTCCTGAGCCAGCGTCTCCTTACTTTGGCTTCCTTTGTGTTGTTTTGACTGGAAGCTGTGCTTCTTAAGAGGCACCAAGTGTGGTATTAATCTAAGGAGAGACCTGGGAAACTTAGCCTGTAGGGATCCATCATGCCAGTGATGGAGAAGAACTTGATCCATGCAACTGAGGAAACATCTGAAGAGGGAAGTAGCGGCAGAGCAGTGGATGTAATGGATTCAGGGATGCAGGCTGTAAGCAGATACATGGTTGTTAATATTAATGCAGCTTTTAACATGTTAATGTCACTTTCAGACGAGGCACTAGTTAACCAAGTTAAACACAGGATGAACCAGATGCTAACAAGGCTGCTAAATGCTCCACTTCCACCAACCCCCATCCAACCAATCTGCAATTATTGAGCAGACAGAGCCCAGCATTATAATTTCCCTCCCTTTCAACAGGAATTTCTTGTTTGCCAGAGGTTTGTTTTTTTCATATCCTGTCACAAGGGCAGAGGGAAACACTATGGAAGTACTCTTGCAGTTACTGACATCTTGTTTCACAGGCAGCTGCTGAAAGAATATGAGAAGCATCATAGAATCACAAAATAATTTAGGTTGGAAAAGACCCTTGAGATCAAGTCCAACTGTTAACCCAGCACTGCCAAGCCCAACACTAAACCATGTCCTCAAGTGCTACATCTACAGGTCTTTTAAATCCCTCCAAGGATGGTGAATCCACCACTGCCCCGGGGAGCATCACTCTCCAAAAAAGACAGGATCTGGGAAGAATTTTCAAACCCTAGCAGGAGGTACAAGAGGTATTTACCAGTCCTGGCAAAAAAACCATTTTGTGTTTGATAACCAGTAGTGTCAAGTACTCTCCCAGAAGCACAATCCTGAAAAGCCCCAAGGAACAGCTGCAAAAGCGATCATCTTTTGGTTTTTTTTTTTGTTAAAGGGTCATGGCCACTGCGTGCTGCTGCTGTCACTGACAGCTACAGAGGATACCCAACCAAAGGCTGATGCTGTGGGTAACCCTTGCAAAGGCTGAGTGGAGGGGGGTGGAAGAGACTTTTTCCTCACATTCCTAGCCCTAGATGAACTCCAAGGTTTCTATCAAAATTCTGTCTTAAGCTGACATTTTGTGGTGTAACTTCAGTGTGAATTTATTACATCTATCAGTGCTGTTTTGAGTTATTCTTCTTCAGTGTCTAGTCATTAGTCTTTCATTCTACCTGTGAATCATGGGAACATTGGTTAGTGATAAAGTGCATTACATCTTTACTTGTACCAAATAGTTGCAGGACAGGCATACAGACATGTATGTGTGCATGTATGGATGTATATGCACAATATATATAAAGTAGTTGAGTATTGGCTTTATTTTTGCTTTTGCTTTTAGTTATAAACTGCTTTAATCTGACTTGGGCTTTTTCAACCTTGATTGCATGTGTGCCTGTGCATGGGTAAGACAGCAAGGAAAAGAAAATACAAACCAAAACATGTGATATCATGTAAGATCTTTTCCCCATCACCCTGGGATCAAAAGTCACCCACTGCATCTTTGCAAAACAAAGCAAACAATTTTTAACTTGTTTTACTGGATGCATTATTTTTTTCAACCGTTCCTCCGTGAAGCCTCTCTTAATACCAAGAATCTCAGGATTAATTTCACCTGAAGAAGAGTAGTGCCCTGAGGGGTGCGTTGTTCACCTTGATGATTAAGGATAAGTGCGCTGTGGCACTGGAGGGAATGCTATCGGTCTCAAGCAAATCACTGTTTCTGTAGCAAATGAAGATTAAGTGAGAAAACGTCCAAGGAGCACACGGAATTTTTAATCTCTTGCATGGATGTCATGATTTGTGGGATTCATCGCTGACACAGGCAAAAGCATTTTCCAAAAATCTGCACGTTGACAACGTAAGCTGTACTTAAAACATACGTGATTTATTTTGTTAGCACGGATTTCTATTGATTTTGAAACCCTAGTGTATAAAGAGCTTAAAGTGTATTTCTAAATACACAAGGCTTTTTTTGTCTCACCTCTCACAGGGCTCACCAATCTGCAATTTCTACCTGGTGTAGAAACTAATCTAACCCTACAGTTTAAGAATCCAAGAAAAATGGTATTGTAATTTTCATAAGTACAAATCTTTGTAAATCAGGTTTATAAAAATCCATGAGGCCTAGTTCATATATTTTGCTGCAATTTCATCACTTGGTTTTCACCTAAGAGAATATACCTCATCTTGGGAAAGTTCTTTTCAGATAAAACCAGACGTGAGCTGCAGGTTGGCCACTCCTGCATAGCTGCAATGTTTTACATTCACTGGGACAACGCCTCGCTCATCGTGCTGCTCTTCCTTTTGGACTCTCTTTGGGGTCATAACCTCATCTGTATCTGTATCCAGGCCAGAAAAATGCCTGTGGTTTGCTAAAAGCTTAATTTATAGTGTGGTCTCAAGTTATCTCCCGTGAATTTCTGCTGACTCCCAAAACTGATGGCATTGTTTGGCTTCCTCAGCAGAAGCTGTGGCGAGAGGAGAGGACCAAACACATGAGGGTGGAACACAATCCTGGATGATGAAGGCTATGTTTTATTTTTTTTTCCCTCATGGTGGTATGTGATACATTTTACTAAACTTTGGGATTTGCTGCATTTCAGTGTGAAGCGAGAGAACGTCTGGATAAATAAAAACTTTCAAACATATCACCCAAATTTGGCTCCAGAAATTATTCAAAGTTAATTTCAAAACGGTTTTAGTTTTGGTTTTTAATTAAAGTGCCGCTCAGTGTTTAGGAAATTACAAAATATCAAACCTCAAGGAAGACTCTAATTTTCTTTTGGTTGGTGTCAAAGTTTATGTCTTCTGTCTGAGGAGAGGAAATCTCCATTCAGCAGTAGGATGGAGACCAGCAGGAAATGTTCAAACTCCACTAAATGAATCATTTATATGATTTTTATATATATATATTTTTATATATATATATATATATCATTTATAAACATAAATGTTTATAACATGTGCAAAAATACATGTATCAACAGATATGGAAAAACCCTTTCTTTTCAATAGTAAGGATTGGAATGATTGCTTTCTAGAGCAAGGATGTTATCAAACTACTCTTATCAACCAGTAGGGTTTCCATAACTGAAAATTCCAATTTCCGTTTACTGAACGCTCTGTGAACAAAAACAGTAGAATAAGAAATGAAATGTACTTGTCCATCTTTGTTACTGTGGGTGTGTTAAAACAGGGTGGGACTGAAGGCATCAAATTAAAAAAAAAAAAAAGTAAATCCTGATGGTTTTGGTTTTTTGAGAAAGACAACAGAACAAAAACTTGAGATGAGTTTCTTTGTAAACTGCATGAAGAGGAGGAAAGAGAGTAAAATAACTATTTGTTTAACAGTTCATATACTCACTTTAGACTTCTTTTAAACTACCCTGGATAAAAATCCTGTTACACAAGAGATTTTGTACTTTATTTTGTAGATTTTGTGAATGACTCATAAGCTTGCAGTCACACTATTATGCAAGTTTTATTAATAAAATATGTATGCTTGGCGAAAATTTCATCCCATCCTGCCAGAATTTTGAGCACCTTTTTATTGAGAGGCATTTGACGTCAACTGGTGCCCTTTGGAGATGAGGTATGGTGGGGAGAATGAGTCTGGGATTCTTAATTCCAATTTTAGACTCCTAATATCTTGAATTACACGGAAACATATCCATGACTATTAAAAGCACACAAACTCTTCTTTGAATACTTGTTCACATTAGACATTATAGCAGTAAAGAACAAACTGTGTGTTCCTGATGTGGTCACCTGCTCTTTTCTCCAGCCAATATACATTGAACAAACTGATGTCTGCCTGTCCATCATCTCTTCCATCTATTTCTGATCATTCCTGTGCAGAACTCCATGAGAAATGCCACGCAAAAGCTCAGCAAGCCTCCGTGGATTTGTTCACTTGCAGATGCTCTGAAGGAATAAGTAGACACTGTGACAGAAAACGTAAGGGGATTGTGATACCACACACGTCTGTGGTGCTGAAAGCTTCAAGAAAAACTAATTTTTTCCTAATTAAAAATAGTAAGTGTCAGACTGACTTGGATACTAGCAACTGCTCCACTGAAATGCCCAAATCTTCACCCAAATGAGTAAACTTGGAGCTGTGTTTAGGCCTGCAGTATTTAAAAAGCTGACTCAGGCATCCATCAGATGACTACTTCTGGCAGACGAACAAGAACCCGCTTTTCCATCCCCAGGTAAATGTGTGCTGCCTACACCCTTTACATGTAGAAGTAATCTCAAGCAGATAAGAATAAATTTATGCAGAAATTGCCAATGGTTTCTTGCAGCAGTGGCAAGCTAGAGGAGCCTTGTATTAGAAACAACAACGCCAAGCCCCTGGGCCTAGAGCAAGATTTCCTTGCAAGGCTGGATGGAGCCCAGTCAATTAACAAAACACTGCAGCAGCTGCAGGAACTGGGGCAAGTGTCTGGGCGGCTCTCCTCCCTCCTGCAGCAGCATTCAAACCTCATTTGTGAACTGGAGCTACTGGGAGAGCTTAGAACTGATGATGTGCTTCTGGCTCAGGGGAACCCTGAACGTCCAGCATGACACAGGCTGACATCACCAAGGGTTTCGTGTATTACTGCCCTGCTACCGTGCAGCTCCACCTCTCCAATTACTCTCAGCCCCACCTGTTTGTCACCAGGCACGTCGCAGTGGGACGGGTGACGCTTCCTGAGGGCTCCCTGGAGCACTCTGCCAGCAGGGAGGGTCTGCCCGCCTGCCTGCAGCCGAGGAATGCAGCACAGTCTGTCAGACCCGTCAGAGAGGGACCCCAGGTAAACCCGCACACAGCAGCCCCGTGTAGCAGCCATGCATTTAACACGGCCCTCGCCTCCACCTCCCCTGGAGCAGCTTGCCCAGGTGTCACAGGCTCAAACACTTCAGGCACCAGCCATTAACCTGCAGGGATCCAATCAGAAAGGAAAAGCAGGGGCGGCTTTAGGCAGATGACCCATCCGACCAGCCCTCCCTCTCTGCAGATTAAAGGCGTTCCCCAAGACCTTGAGCGGAGACCTCGCCCACTCCTCTCCCTCTGTCTGACAGGCGAGGGCATAGGCACTAATTGGGTTTACAGCTTTCCTACCAAGCAGATTAGCCCTGCTGCCTCTCCCACAAGGAAGTGGGTGACGAGCACTCCCTAAAGACTGGGATTCTTCCTTCCTCCAGCTGATAGACAGGGCCTCCTCACACGTGCATTTGTTCAGGAGCTGCTGATCTGTTACCTCTGCAACTCATCCGATAGCTATTCCACCCATCCAGCCTGAACCTGGGGTCCCCTGGCACGGAACACCCCAAACACCACCTTCTTTTACTGTACACAAGACAAAGCCGGCAAATTGTGCCCAGTCCTGCACACAAGCTCTGTGTTTTCCATTTCATAACCTGACATACAGCAAACCCCCTGGGTGTGAGGGCTAACACCACACCAACCCAAGGGATGCGTGACCAACTTCCAAACCAAGGGTATTTGCGTGGTTGGGAACGAGCTCACGCCAAAGCGACAACCACGGCTGGGGCCAGCGAAGAAGCCGGGGTACCAAGGCTGGTGCAGGAACCAGGATGCCGAGGCTGGAGGGAGGCTGTGGACCAGGGGTGCCGAAGTTGGAGGGAAGCGGGCAGAGGAGCTGGAGGGAGGCCGGTGTAGGAGCCGGGTGCTGCAGCAGCCCCAAGTCCCCTCCGCCCGGCTCCGTCCCGGAGGGATGAGGGGCAGAGTCCACGCTGGGAGCTGCCTTGTAGCCAGCCTACGGTCCGCTGTCCACACCCAAAATCTTTTCCAAGGGGAATGACTTCCGTGAGGAGAAGAAAAGTGTCTGCGAGCTCTTCTTCTCCTCCCTCAAACAACACTATCTTAAAGAAAAGCCGCTCTCGTCCCAGCCGAGCGCCGTCCTGCCACGGGCTCTCCGCTCCCTCCCCGCCGCCTCATCCCGGACCCGCGGCCCCCCTTGGCTCCCCCGTCCCGGCTCGGCCCCGGCAGGAAGGGGAGGGACCGAACGCCTTTCCAGCCGCCTGCGGAGCTGGGAGCCGCCGGCCGCCCCCCGCTCCTCTTCCCCGGGATCGGCATGTCGGCGCCCGGGACGGGCGGGCAGCCGCTCCCCGCGGCGGTAAGGCGGGATCGGGGACGCGGGGATGGGTGTGAGGAGGGCGGCGATGCCG